>BSBK01004503.1:480000-977936 GCA_027943335.1 Chamaecyparis obtusa | reverse complement strand
TTGACAAAAACGTAGAAGTAGATGAAAATCTCAGTCACATACCTATTTTGGGCATAAAAATTTGAATAGGATGGAAAATGTGAAGACCAAATGCTTGGAAATAATCTCCAAAAATGGGCAAAAAAAAAAACTTCTTCAATGAAAATTAAGGATAATTTGAACCAGGTGTTAATATAATGAGGAACTACACATTTAATAAAACATGCAATCGACTTCCAAACGTCTGGCTAAAGGCATCTTGAGATTTTTGTAATATATTGCGCAATAGATTACATGTAACAAAACATGTAATAATTCTTAAATGCCCCAACTTCATCCTTTTTATATGCACCTTGGGATTTTGAGTTCATATTACACAATATATTGATTTTGAATAACCTTGCAATTGGACTTGAAAAACATTGACTACTAAAGGAAATAATAAAAGCTAATAAAAACCTATAAAAGCTAATTAAAAATGGATGAAATAAAATTGGAAGAAAATAATTTAATAACCATTAAGATTCAAAGTTAAAATGTTTGCAAAACCACATTACAAACTTTTAGAAAATAAACTTAGCTCGTATATCCATACTTTTTAATTGAAATTTCAATAGGGGTTGTCATTAATTTCACTAAAACAAAATTAATGACAATAGGTCTAGTTAACTCCTTTTGCTTAGCAAATCTTGTAATTGTGTATACAACTTTGTTAACTCAATGGCGTCCTCCTATATGGATTTGGATATTGGTTTGGCCTCCTAGTACCAAGTTGTTAGAGAAAACAACACTCCTCTTGTGAAATTCAAGTAATTCTCCAGGTATCACATCTCAGTACGGATGGAAGTAAGGATATTTTCTAGTGGATTTTTCTTCTTCCCATTTGTCCTCCATTCCTTCCTTGAGATGTGAGGATTCCCTGTAGCCATGATATCGTCAAAGTAGTTACCTTTTCAAATTCATAGATTTTTCCATCCTAATGACAATATTTGACACCTCTTTTTCTATATTGTTTCTCTTAGTTGCATGGTAGGAACTTGTTGTGCCCTGACTTCTTATTCATTTCTTGATCATACATTCTATCATTTTTCTATTGGAGTTATTTTTTTTCCCTTCTTGACAATTGAGAAAGTTACATTCACGTGTCCCTCCTTTCGATTGCTTGTTTTGAAGAGTGTCATCTTCTTGGCCTCTGCCTTTGTCTCACTAACTTCACATACAATTCTCCCATGGAACTAGGTTCAAGGACATCCTCAACTCCTTCAAATTTTCCTATAGAGGTCCATATTAACTTCCAATTTTTAATTTATCCATTCATTTGATGTGGTACGCATGTTAAGCACTGGTATATTTTTGATTGGAAAACCACTTTCAAGTAATCTTTGTTATCTTTGGGTCTAACTTGGCCTTCTTGTTCTCCTACCAGGTAGCTACCACTCCAAATAGTTGGTAGGTTCTCCTTGTGGCTAACATCTTCTCAACATCTCCTAATATTAGGTCCCCTTATTAAGATATAATCTTCTTGTTTCATTAGTTATCTTCTCTAAGCACTAGATTCCTCTTTAAATTTGAGAGAGGGTACTTGAGCATTCCCCTTGATGCTCACTATAAGTGTTATGATTTTTTCTTCTTTTAGATTAGTCTTATTTGACCTTAGACTATTGTTGCAAGGTCCAAAGTCTAATTGGATTTGGCTATAAGGTTTACATACCTTTTGGTTTTAGTTCCATGTGTTACCAATTTATTAAATCATTAATAGATCTCTTCTCGAGTCTCACTATCGACATCAATGTTGGGATCCTCTTGTCCCAGGAATTAGAGATAATATCCCATGAAGGTTTTATTGGTATACTTAACCTTATGTTCCATTTCAATCCAATGAAACTTCCTTAGTTGTGATTTAGGTTTGGAAGTTAATCCGATTTATAAGGTGCTCATCAATTTTATAAATTGAAGGCTACTTGCGCCTCTTATCCAAAATTGTGAGGTAGCTTTTGTTAGTGTCTCAGCATCAAATGTGAAAATATTTTTTTGGCATGGTTTGAGGTCATCCCAAAATGAATGATCCTTGGGTCATGAACCTTTATCCATGAAGCTCCTTGGTTCCACATCCTATGAAACACCAACTAGTTGATTTTGGGTTTCTAAATGAAAGGGTGGTGAGCTTTGAGGCCTAGTGTTGAACCTGGTAGCTCTGATATCATATGTAACTTGTTAGCCCTAATGATCAAATAATAATAACAAGAAGTGAACTATTGATAGGATTTTATTTTCCTTTTAACCAACATTAACAAAAAGAAACTACCTCCCTTTTCTCAAGAACATGATAATTATCAAGTTCGTTTAACTAAATGCAAGTAAAATTAATACAATATATTCATTCAACTATCTTCACCTAAAAGTGGATTAACTAGAAAATCAATCACTGTATGATCTAAAAGAAAGAACTTTATGACTTGAATTAACCAACTATGCATGAATCAAAGAACTTGAAAAAGGTAGAAGTATATGTTCTTGTTCATCTTTCTACAATTGCTTCTAATTGTCACAAAGGAGAGGGAGAGCATCATTAGAGGTTTTACTTCCCAACTATTGACATTTCAGTCTCCCGCACAACTTCCTTTTAGAAGTGGCCTGACCCTACACAAGAATTACATAAATGAGATCTAGTCTTTATTGCCATCCGAGTCTCAGTGTTTAGAACCCGCAGATTTGTTAGTTCTTCACGCGCTATAGACTTCCTTGCCTATGAGAATGATCTTCTTGACTAGACGTGCACTACTGATTCATGTGATTGATGGTTACCACACCATTGTATAGTACCACCTTGGCCAAGGTTTTATTAATGCAAGCATGTGCACCATACTATCAGTATCACCACCTTACTTGTGTATTGAGCCCTTAAGACTCATTCAGTCTTCCCCAACCTTAACAGGACTTACTATCTATCTCAAAAATAGTGGTCCAATGACCTTAAGAATGACGATTCATTGGCATAAGTAGAAATTCTATGGTTCTTAATAGTTCATGACCAAGAGAAGTCCCTTCACAACAATTCTCAGCTTTACCAATTCATTATTAATATGGTTGATTTTATCTCCATTATATTTTCCTTCCAAGGATAAGAAAAGGTATGCTTCCCAAATGCTGTTACATTTTATGACTTATCTAATTAGGTTTGATCCACTATTCAAGAAAGATGATACAACATTCTTATTGATGATACATTGTCATACTTATATAGTGATATAGTGTTAAGGTTATTAGGATCATTGAAAATGTAATAGCACTCCTTATTGTATGTGTTTTCCAAATGCATTGATCTCTTTGTATTTATACATGACAAGGAGAAGAAAATACATATCCCTTCATGGGACATGTCTATTCATTAATTTATTTTATCAATTTAACTATTTAGTTATTATGAGAATAATTATAATCTAACTTTATATATATATATATATGTGTGTGTGTGTGTGTGTGTGTAGTTATATCAATTATTATATATATTGATATATATGTATATATATAATAAATCATTTCTCATAATAATCATACAGTCAGTATTATTTATCTGACCAATGTTACAAACATCAAAACTCCCTCTTAGCTAGGGAGGATAAATCAATCCAATTTCAACACTTAAGACACTTGACAACATCAATTATATGATGTAAGCAATAAAGGCATCATCCTCATGATGTAATCAATAGAAACATAGTCTCAATGTGTGGATTTCCTCCATTGTCAATTCTATCCACAAGTCCTTAGGTGGATTGCCTCCATTGACAATTCTATCCATAAGTCCTCAGGTGGATTGCCTCCATCGACGATTCTATCCGCAAGTCCTTAGGTGGATTGCCTCCATCAGTGATTTCATCCATTTGATATCTTGAGTATTGGCCTATCAGAATGTCAACACATGACATTCACCTAAGTACTCAAGAATTCATAAAGATATTATTTCATGATATTGAGAGCACTGGCCTACAAAATATCAACTCTCAATATATTCACCAAGTGCTTAGAGTAATGGCCTACCAACGTCAATTCTCATGATCTCCACCAAGTACTCAAGAGTTCATAAAGATATTATCTCATGATATCGAGAGCATTGACTTGTAGAATATCAAGTCTCATGATATTCACCAAGTGCTCAGAGTAATGGTCTATAGAATATCAAGTCTCATGATATCCACCAAGTACTCGACAAATGTTCATAGGTAATGTGCACTTACCATAAGAACATTCACATCATCTATTATGATCTGTTTCAACCATCACAAGATGTCTATCAAAATAGAAGATGGGCCATCTATTATGATCTATTTCAGCCATCACAAGATGTCTATCACAATAGAATATGACATCTATCATGATCTGTTTGAGCCATCACAAGATGTCTATCACAATAGAAGATCAAGTTATTGTATGATCTTCACCTTCCAATAAATTTTGCAAATACAAGTGGTAATCATTTGGAAGTCATCACTTCCTCATGATTTACACAAGGGGCATGCCCAAAAAAAACATTCATGATTCATTAGTATAATAATCAATTATATCAAGTTTACCTCAGAAGTGTTTCACCTTTAATAGTGAACTCCCTCTCAATCAATATGATCAAGATTTTTGCAAGTTGACTGAACCATCTGGTCCCTCTGAAGCTCAAGTTTATCAACTTCTTGACCTCTTTTGAAATTTTAGACTCCTTTGCATCTAGTCTCAATCATCAATTCATTTGCAAGAATCAAGGTCTTTCTCCCTTGAATGCAATTATATTGTGCTTTTGTCCTAAAGGTATGTCATAGAGAGATTACAAATAGATCACTAAACTATCTCATTAATAATCAATAGTATATCACGAATTAAAAACTCAAAAATTATGTGCATTAATAAAACATGAAATACTTATCTTTTATAAATTTCAAATATTTCATTTTGTAAGGTGAGACCATATAGAAAATATCATGCAAATTCACAAAATGATGTTGCCATTCTTGAACATTACCATAATTTTTCACATGGCCTATCTTGAATATCCAAAGGTTCTATACACTATGAAAACCTTCAATATGATCAGATCTCCCTTCAAGTGGTTAGGCTTTCAAAGAAGGAACCTCTCTCTTTTACGTGTATTTTACATAGACCCGTACTTAGATGGTTATAACTTTTGAACCTAAGATTTTTTCTCCAATATCTCTAGTGAGATTCTTCTAAATTTTTTTAACACCAACATATCCAAAATTCAGCAAAATCCAATAACGCATTTGTGAGATATGGTCCTCGTATTGAGACTGTATTTTCTGAGACAGTCACACATGAACACCATCAACAAACTACTCTCTTACATTTGCAACTTGGCTCTAATACCATGTTCAGGTTATTAGGATCATTGTAAATGTAATAGAACTCCTTATTGTATGTGTTTTCCAAATGCATCAATCTCTTTATATTTATACATGACAAGGACAAGAAAAGACACGTCCCTTCATGAGACATGTCTATTCATTAATTTATTTTATCAATTTATCTATTTAGTTATTATGAGAATAATTATAATCTAACTTTATATATGTATGTATGTATGTATATCAATTATTATATATATATATATATATATATATATATATATATATATATATATATATATATATATATATATATATATATATATATATATATATATATATATATATATATATATATATATATATATATATATATATATAATAAATCATTTCTCATAATAATTATATAGTCAGTATTATTTATCTGACCGATGTTACAAACATCAACATCTAGGTTTGCTGGACCAAAGAATCATACACCATTCTCGATATTTACAGTATTATTAAACAATCAAGTTTATTCTTGAAGATTAACAAATGATTGAGTATTACCCCCACAAATGGGAAGCTCCTCAAGTCTATATGGTTTGTGCCTGATGAATGAAGGCTAGGTGTTATTGTTACCAAAATTTTCACTTAGGCTCAATTTGGTAGAGCTATCATTTTTTCAAGGAAAGGTGCATTTTTACTTCATGTGTTTCTCAAACCAAATGCATTAACTTTGAAAAGTTTGATACATGATTGAATTATTACATTTAATAAGAAAAAGATCAAAATAGAAAAAGTGATGCTTTGCAAATCTTTTCTGAGAATGTAATATTTTTATTGATCAAAGTTATGTATTTATGCTCCACATAAGCCGTAAAACTAGCTAGAGGTAGTTCATTGCATTTTGTTTTCAAATAATGCATGAATACATGTACAAAAATAGAAGGGAAAGAATGCATGAATCAGGGCCAGTCATTGCCTAAAATGACTGCGTATGTTGGATTTTTCCCTGATATCTCGCTCTGCTGAGTCTCCTTGATCCTCATTGCCCTGCTACCTTGTGTCCTGTGAAAATGTGAAAAGATAACGGGTTAAAACTAGAATATAGTTCTAAGAAATGACTGGTCTAAATTCATACATATCTTACCCCCCATATAGTCATCCATTATTTCAAAACAAAATATAATTTTATTCTAACATGTGTGTTCTATCTATGACTCTGATTAACAAGTGGACACAAATGTGGCTCCCACAAGGGTTTGAGCCAAGCTTGCTAATAAGAGGCATAGATATAAAGAAATATCATATGATCACATGCATTTAATAGTGTTGCTATAAATAAGACCAAGTATAGGGGCAACAAGGAATCATTAAGGAGAACATAAAAAAGAGCTAAAGTCTTGCTTATGAAGGCTATTTTCAATTCATGTTGCAAATGTAGTTTTTCTATCCATAAATGAAGATATGATAGTCAGTAAGTTGAAAAAGAGCAGCAATAAAGTAAGCACATTGATCATAAAAGACATTCTTAAGAGGACATCCAATATGAAATAGACTTGATGTCCATAAATCAGTCACAAAGAACATTGACATGATTTTCTAAGAGCACTAGAGGCTTCATTTTTATTATATTTTCAGTCAAGCTCAAATAGCACAAAGTTTCTTGCCAAGAACAAGTTATGATCAGATTTATGCATGTATCAAAGCAGCCCAGGCAGTGATCAAGATAGTACTTTCATGGTTATAATGACAGTCAACAAGCATGAGGTTTTCTAAGTTTTTTGTGGCCTTGAGCATTAGATCAGCTCGTTGTGTTTGTAAAAACTCAGGGATGTATGATCCATTCTTCAAAAGCAGTAGTAACTATGAGCAAAGGGATCTCCAACAAGTAATCAATACATAGTAATATCCATATAGCAATATCCATGGTAATAAAAGGTGAGCCAATATAGAACACATGTGCATCAAGATCCATTATCCATGAGGGAATTAAGAGAGGAAATCAGTTATAAGATGGTGCTGCCACAGTCATGTTAAATATTAAAAATATAAAGTGAAATGGTGATCCGAGAGCATACAACTATGGGAAAAGATCCATCATAATGGTTTTTTTTTATGACTTTGATATCAGAGTGAATGGTAAAGTAAAAATGAGAGGACAAGTTTAAGGCATTGTACCTTCAACAACATATTCAAAGTTACAAAATCTATGGACAGCTAAATGGAAAAGTACCAATTTGAAGAAAGCTTCCTATAATTAGAACACAATGCATATGATTAGTTTCATCTTCTCTTGAAATGTGTCTTAATAGTGAGAAGTGGATTCTATCAAGATGCAACAAGCTTTCTACCATTCTCTGAATTTAAATGGCAAAGATGCTTACCTTTTTTGTAATTTGTTTGGGGAGAACTTTAAAATGAAGGTCTTGGCCTTCAAAATCCTTCCAGAAAGACCAGAAAATCCATGCAAAAACTCTCATGGTAGAGATGATAGAGATAAAAGAAGATATTCTGTAAATATCTCATGAAGAAAATCCTTCAAACCCTCATTCCTCTTGGTGGCTTGCAGTAGAGAAGAAGAGAAGAAAATGGAAAACACCCTCATCCATGGCATGAGCACAAGGAGCAGATAGCAACAAAAAACTTGCAGTAAAATCCTCTTTTCTTCCTCATGGCAGTTGGAGTTTTTCATTCCCATTAAAGGGAAAAAGACCAAATGAAAAATGAAATGTTTTTAGGGTTGAAATTCCTTAAGTCATTTGTTACGTGACAAGAGGAGAAGGCTTTATGCCTTTTGTTTTATTTTTTCCATATTCCAAGTGTTCACGCCATGTAGTGGATATTTATTTTAAAACAAAGCAATAATTTTTATGTAAGTGATAATGTTTATCACTTAATTTTTGAATTTGCATTTTTTGTTATTTTTTTATTTTCAAAAGTAAAATCTAAATATTTATTTTTTACACTTAATAATAATTATTAGGTAGTTTATTTTATTATTTTAATAAACATTATTATTAATAATATTATTAAGTGATTTTATTATCACTTAATATATTATTAAAATAATTGTTATTTATTAAAATAATAAAATATAAATCACATAATAATAATAATTAGTAATAAAAATATAAAAATATTTATCATTCATTTATTTTGAATTATAAATCGTTTAGTAAATATTCATTATGCAAAACAAGATATTTATTTTACTTTTGAAAATAAAAAAGGTAGATATTTTGCAAATGCTATGACTAAGTGCTGATGTCATGGAGATGAGGATGAAATTTCTGAGTGGAGTTATTACTTTTCAGATATTTTTGAGAGCTTTTGAGAGATAAGACTGCATTTATGGAGGATATTTATGTTGATAAACATGAGGCATGACTTTTGGGCCACTTTTATGCCTTTTTGAAGTCCTTTGAGGGGCTAAAAATGGCCTTGTAGACTAAATCTGACCTAGGAGTTATTGCTCTCCTAAATACAACTGGATAAAAATGTATAAATATGAGTTGAGACTCATTTGTAAGGAGTTCTGGTTTTATGCAACTTTGAGAGCCTTGTGACTATTTTCAGTCCTTTTTCTCATTCTATTTTAGCTTGTAACTCATTTTTGCAGATACAGGAATACATTGGAGTTCATTTTTATGCAATATTTTGCCTTCTTATTTATGGCAGATGTTTTGTTGCAGTTTACAGTTTGTGTTAAAGAAATTTTCATAGTTTTGTGTTGTGAAAGTTTATCTTTCCTTCCTAAACACAATTCCTTAGACCTTTCTATGAAATACTTATGCATGAACATGAAGTAAATAGGTTGAGTGAGTTTATGATTGCATTTAGGTGTATTTTTAAGAATTATTCTTTTGTATGCTGCAAATTTCAGTTTGGTGCATCACCCTTTAGGACTTAGATTTTATTTCCTGTTATCCTTCTATCCCTTTTCCATAGAAAGTTAGTTTCAGGACTTTAGGTGAAGTATCATATAGGAACCTACCTAGAATCTAGAGATTCATTCTAGCTATAGGTTACCCACAACCTTGGAGTGTTTCCATGTTTCTCGAAGTGACTGAGTTTTTTGGAGCTTAGTCAGGGTGCAACTTTTAGAGATAACATTTATGACTACCATGTATTTAAAAGAATGGTTTCAATAGTTATGCAGATTCATAAGTGAATTGAAAATTCATATCTATTCTACAGATTCATAGTTGATATGCCCAATCTTAGGTGTCATTTAGATTCACATATAAAGTGCAGATTCATAAGGATACACTGTTTCATATGAGAAACTCATATTCTAGAAAATATACAAATTTGTATTCGAATGACAAAAGTTGCAATGGTATACTGATTCATATCAAAATTATAGATTCATAAAGAATAACAAATTCATATAAAAAATACAGAATTCACAATAATGTATGTATTTGTAAAGATACATGGAAATCATCATTGAAAAGAAGATTTATTAAAGTTATGTGTGACATGGGTTGTCATTCAAGTCCTATATGACATAGAGTAGATCTGCTAGAACATATTGGTTTAGAAATCATTATTACATGTAGATTAAATGACAACTTGTAGAGTATAATGATAATGGTTCCATTCCGATTTAGTGAGTTAACAAAATTCACTTCAAAAAATGCATATGAAGCTATATATTTGATATGTGATTGAGTCTGGAGTGAAAATTCTAGATATCATTCTTGTACAAAGTAGGTGTGCTAATACAATTTGCTCTTCATACAATTCCATGGTTCAAAGAATTCAATGCATTCAAGGATTATGTATAACCTATCCTAATATGTGATGCAAGTAAATATATGCCACGTTAATCCTCTTTCCTTATATGAATGTAATGAACATCATTTACTTCTAAAGCTTATATTGATATGATTTATCTTCTTCCATTCAATCTAGACATGCGTAACTAATTTCTACTTTGAGGAGAGACATAAATTTTGATTTCATATATATAACATTATATATTATGAAAATATTACTTGCCTAGTTAAGAGAGGCAATCATGAATCAAATATTACTTTTTGTTCCTTGTATGATGAGAAAGTAAGCAATATGAAATTACTATACTCTCTAAGCTCTAGATGAATGATAATAATGAAAGATAACTAGTTAATCATTAGTATCCTTCCAATATGTCATAAGTTATAACCTATAGTGACAATTTACTACAATTCGGCATGATTAGATAAATACCAAGGATCTATCCCAGAAGGAGCTCCTCTTTTGATGCTTATTACCCTTATGAAGATATAATATATTCAGAATTTATGATATGCTTGAGAAGGGAAAATCCTCTTTTTGATGGATGAGTTCTACACCATAGAGAGGTTTGATATCTAATTTGTCATCCCTTTATTGGTATTAAGAGATGGTAACAAATAAGCCTACTATCGGTACATGGAAATTAAGTATTGTCATTGATTGGAAAAAGATGAAAAGAGAAAATAGATGTTTTATCATCTCAATCTAAGGTCTAAAGATCTAAGGAGATCTGTATGGAAAGAGGCTGGTTTGGAGACTGATGACACTATGCAAGGAAGAAAAGACTATATCTGCTCATCAGGAGCAACCAATCACTAGGAAAAGTGCATCAACAATCGAGTAAAGGATACAACCAAGGAAAGGATTCAACCAAGGGCCGGGATACAACCGGTGTCAACTACACAATTGAGGAAAAGGTGCAACCGGTAAGTAAAGGAAGGAAAAGTAATAGGTCAAAGTTCCTACCTGTTCACAACATGAGGGTCAACCAATCAAGTGAAGACTTTGGTATGATAAGAAGAACCATAGAAGTCATAGTTAACTATCTATTTAAAAAAACTCTTTGACTGGGATTTACTACACTAAATCAGGGTGACTTTGAGTTAACATGGTGATCAGTTCGAGGTGCGTTTAAAGGTTTTAAAGCTGAAGTCTCTGGTGTAGTACCCCGCCCCTAGTCTAATTTTATAAATGTTATGATTACTTTAGGAGGATAGATTATATGTTAGGAAATCATTGATGTGTATGATTTTGCTGACCCCATACTTACATGTGTATGGTTGATGTGGTTGTTTTACTTTTCTATTTGATGTTCCTGATGTGGTTGAGGGACAGAGTCATAGTTACTTGCTTGCGAGATCCACATGATCGACTGATCCCCGTCATTGCCTATTATATATTTATATATGTATGTACATGTGGGTCTTGTATGCAGGTTTGCAAGTACCAGGCATCGACTTCCCTGAATTGTCAGGATGAGCGTGCCCTATCGCAATGTCTCAAATGGTAAGAGAGGGGAGATAACACAGATCCAAAACCCTAACCTAAGTCCATTTGTCCTAGGATTAGACAAGTATTAGTTTGACTACCCTATCCAAATTCATCTAGGTGACAAAAATTCATGGATCCCCATCTGGTGTTGCTTGGTTTTACTTTGTTTGGCTTCAGTTGATTTATTGCTTATGTGGGTGATTTTTCTATGTTTTATTGATTAATGATTATAGTTGAAATTTAATGATTAATTATGCTCCTTGATGGATTTTAGAAAATTAATCTAATGTCAATTGTTTGATTATTTGGAATTAATTGATTGTTTAATTGGTAATTAGATTTAAATTATGCTTGTGTTCTTTATTAAATAATTAAATATTTGATTGCATGGTTTTATGGTGCATTAAATATTTATTCTATTTAATACATATTTTTAATTATAACATGTGTATTAATATTAATTGAAAATTGAATTATTTTCCAAAAGTAATCAACTTGCTTTTAAAAGTCAAAGTTGAGTTGTGCACGAAAAGTGTTTTTAATTTATTAATTAGGATTTTCTTTCAATTTTTGATTTGGAGTTGAAGTGGGAGTTAACTATGGAGTTATCTTTAGGGTTGCATGAAATGGGGAATTGAATCCCTAATAGTGGGAATGACATTCATTGGGAGATTAGACAAGTTTTGGAGGAGAATTTTTGGAGAGCTTGTGTCCCTTGAATTTTGGAGAATTTTTGCTTGTTGTGGTTGTTTGTTGATTTGGCTTCATTGTGCATTTGGAATTTGGGTGTTGCATACTTCGTGGATTCAGATCTGCAGGCAGAATCAATCTTTAGAGCAATCCTAGTCTTCAGATCTTCACAAGTTTACTATTTTAGTTTCTGGCATTAGATCTGAGGTAGGCTTGAAAATCCTACCTGTTAGTGTTATTATGCATATGTCTGACTTTCTTTGCTTGTGCAAGTTTTGGTGTATTTTAATAGATAGATTTGTGCTTTATTTGAATTCTGGGCAATTAGAAAGCCCTAGCTTTTAATGATTTTATGTTTTTATTGAAATTTAGCATAGTACCATTACTCTGGCAAAATTTTGTTAAAAGATTGTTTATAGATTTCCTTCAAAATGAAATATTAGATCTGGGCTATAGTTTAACTATAGGGTTTGAAGAAATAAATCCCCCATTAGAAAGAAATCAATTTGTTACAAAAAACCCAATTTGGGTATAAAAGTCAATTCTGGTAAAATATATCCTCTGTTTGGAAAAAAAAAACTCTTTGTGAAAAATAGTGTACAGTCAAATTAATCCAGTCAAATAAAACAGGTCAATCTATGGCATGATTTTAATAGCATATGTTGATATATATTTACCCTTTTTTAAAAAATATATTTATATTCTCTTATAAGGATTTTGGGTATATCTTGAAAGTACTCTGTGATTTCATGTTTTCCATTTCCCGAGAATTAAAAAAAACTATATATTATCAAATTTGTGCTGTGTAATGTTTCTTTTTAAAAAATATATAAATGTAAAATTTTATATAAAGTGTTATTGTTGTTTTTAATAAATATTTTTTTTAAAAAAATTATGAAGGGAGGGCACGAGATTCAACCCGTACCCCACCCCTTCTCAGCAGAAGTGCCCTCACTGCCGACGGTACCAATGGTACCGTGCGGCAGGGACACTACTTGCCGGTGGTACTATTAGTACCATGCGACAGTATAGTGGGGAGGGTGTGGGGCCAACCCCCCCATTTAAATTTGCAAATTGTTTTTTTATTTATAATTAAATTTTCGGTTAGTATTTAATTTTTATTTTTAAAAAAAACCTTATTTTTTATTAATGTTGATGTTTTCCTTTATTATTATTATTAAATTAATTAATTTATTAAATTAGTTTAATTTAATAATGGCTAATGTTTTCATTTATTATTATTATTAAATTAATTAATTTATTAAATTAGTTTAATTTAATAATTGTTGATGTTTTCTTTTATTAGTATTAAATTAATTTACTAAATCAGTTAATTTAATTTTAATTTAATTCTTTGAAAGTGATTTTGAATTAATTTGAGTATAGTTTGCATCGGGATGAAAATTTAAAATATATTATTTTAATATTTTCACTATCTTTTGAATGTTAGCTTGAAAGTTTATATTAAGATTGTTTCTTTATTAATTTTAGGTTTAATTTATTTATTAGACCATTGATGCATGTATAAGACGTTATAGATAGCTAGTTTATATTTTATATTTAATTATAGATTATAGGTAACATAACATATATTTGTTTACAAATTACTTTGACTTCTGCGTGGAGTAATTAGGTAATAATATGTACTTTTGCATGGATATTAAATTTGAAATTGTTAAATGTTCTTATTTACAACATGTAATTTACAAGTGTTATGTTTCTACTGAAATTGGACATTTTTATTTGGTTAGAACCCTAGGTAGTCTATAGGGAATATGCTTTCATTATGTCACCGTATTAATATTTATGATTAGTTTATCTCAGTAGATTTATGTAATTCTATACTTGGATTCAATTAGGTTCAATATGGAAATTAAAGTGCTTATGAAATTAGATCTCAGTTTCCTATGGTGCAAATGTATCTTCTTCATGCCTGGAGTGTCTTCTTGTGCTTATTGTGTTTTCGGGATATTAGAAGACCTAGGGGGAAGACAGAGGCCGGGGTATGTATCAGTTGATCATGTTTTTTGTTTTATGTTTTGATGTGTGTATATATTCTGATTATACCCTGACTTGACCATATAGGCTCATGATGTTTTGTATTCTTCTTTTGGCACCTTTGTAATCATTTCTAGTTCTTGTATGTGAAACTGGATTTGGGATTACTTGGTTGTGTACCTGAGTTGATCTTTGTGAGATCTGTGAGCCTAGGGACGTAGTTTACCTAGATATGTAGTAGGAGGTGGCTTGCAATAAGCGCTGGGGCCCACAAGTGGCTGCTAGGATCACTTATTGTAAGTATTGGTAATCAAGTGATAACTTAATATAACATTGAGAGATATTAAAATGAACCTAATAAGATATGTTTCCTTGCCCTAGCTTAGTACTATTACAGACTAAGGTGGGAATGGAGAAGATGACTAGCCACCTTTTAAGGCATGAGTTGGCATAGTCAATGGCTTTGTCTGTACAAGAGGTTATTGACACCATGTATGGTCACTTGGGTGTTGGGATCCAGAGAGATTACCAGGACAAAACTCAAGGGTTAGACGTACATGATGACACCTTCCTATGCATAGTCTAGTTATCCTACATGTGTCCATTGCCTCTAGATTAGTGAGTCTTACCTTGCTATATTTTGTTTACCTTGAGTTAGAGAGCTTATAGGATCCTCTTGCTTAGTGGTTTTTATCCTTTCTTTGGTGTTTGTTAGCAAAGTGGGATCTGTTGTTATCTCCTCAACATGGTGGGAGTGGACCATTTAGGTTCACGAGGTTGGGCGGTAGTGATTCTTTTACCATTTGAGATTCTGACGTTTGTGTACTGGTGTTGGATGATCCCTGTAGCAATTGTTCCTTCTTGATCTTCCTTGTTGGAGTTGTGTTCTTATCTTCTTCTTCTTCTTTATGATCTTGAATCATTGTATTAGTGATTCAGAGATATCTTGTTGTAATTCTTTTCAGTTATTGTATTACATACCCTGCGACATGTGTAGTGGATGTAGATTTATAGATACCTTATGGTACTAGTTGTATTTATGTTAACTTTTATGTGATGTTTCTTTTATCTTTCATTGGTTTATATGAGTTTTGTATTTGTACCTAATCTAAATTAATTAATTAATGTTAATGTAATCTTCATTGAGGAACCCTTGAGAGTTGTAACTTGTGTTGGTTATCGTATTAATGTGAGTAAATTGTAATTACTTCTGCATTGATGTTTATCTTGTTTGTAAACTTTAAGAAAAAAATTATTCTTCAAATCTAGATGCATGTTTAGGTTAAGTTCTCCTAGGTTCCCTGACGGGGCATTACACTTGGTATTAGAGCACCGAGTTCTACACTGGGAGCTCTAGAAAGTTGTGTGGCCATTAGATGTTGATTTTGTCTAACTATTGTGTTTAGGTACCTTCTCTAATGCGTCTACTGAAAAATACCTTTGGATGTCATGAAGCGATTACTCCTTTGAGTGTGGCTGCCACTAGTCACCTTGTTATGTGAATGTTTTATGATTGATAAATTATTTTTGGCTGATTTATGAATTGTTCGTGATGTGTGGGGGCTAGCATTAAATTTTGAACTTTCTTATAATTGGACTAGTCACCTGAATCTCTTTTTGCTATCTATTTTGTGACACTAGTCACACTTGATTTATTGTTGAATTACCATGGTACTTTTATGATTTAATGTTGAGCTTGGAATTCCTCCACTTGGGTTTGTCCCTTTTGAACTTTATGGTGGCTATTCTGAATGTTTGGTATTGTTAGCCTTGTTATGTGATAAGTGTTTTTTCTATCATGTTCATCATGAATCCCTGATAGTATTTATAAGGGAGGACATCGCGGAGATGGTACTATGTTTGTTGTGTGAAATCATAATCGTTGTGTATCCCATATGTTTGCATATTGTTGCATTAACTAGATAAATTCTCATGAACTTCTCAACTTATTATTTGATGTAGATACGAATGTGTGTTTTATGCAATTTATTATTAGATGTTTTCTATAATGATGAAAGAATAAAGGTTTAGACCTATTTTTCAAATTGTTATTGAATGATTGATCAATGTCATTTTCAGTTTATTCCTAACCAGTATTATATTGCTCATAATGATAGTATATCATGTTCTCATGTTATGGCTTGTTTTCAAATGTTATGTTTTATTTTTAGTAAATGCTTCATGCTTGGGGGATATATATCATCATCTATTTTTAGGCTTCCAGGAGTAAGCCTAATCCTAGGGGGGGTGGATGTAGTACCCCGCCCCTAGTTTGATTTTATAAATGTTATGATTACTTTAGGAGGATAGATTATATGTTAGGAAATCAATGATGTGTATGATTTTGTTGACCCCATACTTGCATGTGTATGGTTGATGTGGTTATTTTACTTTTCTATTTGACATGCCCGATGTGGTTGAGGGACGGAGTTGTAGGTACTTACTTGTGAGATCCACATGATTGGCCGATCCCCACCATTGCCTATTATATATTTATATATGTATGTATATGTGGGTTTTGTATCCAGGTTTGTAGGTACCAGACATTGACTTCCCTGAATTGTCAGGATGAGCGTGCCCTATCACAATGTCTCGAATGGTAAGAGAGGGGAGATAACACAGATCCAAAACCCTAACCTAAGCCCATTTGTCCTACGATTGGACAAGTATCAGTTTGACTACCCTACCTGAATTCATCTAGGTGATAGAAATTCATGGATCCCCATCTGATGTTGCTTGGTTTTACTTTGTTTGGCTTCAGTTGATTTATTGCTTGTGGGTGATTTTTCTATGTTTTATTGATTAATGATTATAGTTGACATTTAATGATTAATTATGCTCCTTGATGGATTTGAGAAAATTAATCTAAAGTTAATTATTTGATTATTTGGAATTAATTAATTATTTAATTGGTAATTAGATTTAAATTATGCTTGGGTTCTTTATTAAATAATTAAATATTTGATTGCATCATTTTATAGTGCATTAAATATTTAATATAATTAATACATATTTTTAATTATAACATGTGCATTAATATTAACGAAAAATTGAATTATTTTCAAAAAGTAATCAACTTATTTTTAAAAGTCAAAGTTGAGTTGTGCATGAAAAGTGTTTTTAATTTATTAATTAGGATTTTCTTTCAATTTCTGATTTGGAGTTGAAGTAGGAGTTAGCTGTAGAGTTATCTTTAGGGTTGTATGAAATGGGGAATTGAATACCTAATAGGGGGAATGGCATTCATTGGGAGATTAGACAGGTTTTGGAGGAGAATTTTTGGAGAGCTTGTGTGCTTTGGATTTTAGAGAATTTTTGCTTGTTGTGGTTGCTTGTTGATTTGGCTTCATTGTGCATCTGGAATTTGGGTGTTGCATGCTTCGTGGATTCAGATTTGTAGGTGGAATCAATCTTCAGAGCAATCCTGGTCTTCAGATCTTCACAGGTTTACTATTTCAGTTTCTGGCATTGGATTTGAGGTAGGCTTGAAAATCCTGCATGTTAGTGTTATTATGCATCTGTTTGGCTTTCTTTGCTTGTGCAAGTTTTGGTGTATTTCAATAGATAGATTTGTGCTTTATTTGAATTCTAGGTGATTAGAAAACCATACCTTTTCATGATTTTATGTTTTTATTGAAATTTAGCACAGTACCATTACTCTAGCAAAATTTTGTTAAAAGATTGTTTATAGATTTCCTACAAAATGAAATATAAGATTTGGGCTATAGTTTAACTATAGGGTTTGAAGAAATAAATCCCCCATTAGAAAGAAATCAAATTGTTACAAAAAACACAATTTGGGTATAAAAGTCAATTCTGGTAAAATATATCCTCTGTTTGGAAAAAAAATACTCTCGGTGAAAAATAGAGTACAGTCAAATCAATCTAGTCAAATAAAAACAGGTCAATCTATGGTATGATTTTAATAGCATATGTTGATAAATATTTACCCTTTTTAAAAAAAAATATTTATATTCTATTATAAGGATTTTGGGTATATCTTGAAAGTACTTTGTGATTTCATGTTTTTCGTTTCTCGAGAATTTAAAAAAACTATATATTATCAAATTTGTGCTATGTAATGTTTCTTTTTAAAAAAATATATAAATATAAATTTTTATATAGTGTTCTTGTTGTTTTTAATAAATAAATAAAAATTTAAAAATTATGAAGGGAGGGCACGGGATTCAACTTGTACCCCACCCCCTTCTCGGCAGAAGTGCCCTTACTACCGACGGTACCAATGGTACCGTGCGGCAGGGACACTACCTACTGGTGGTACTATTAGTACCGTGCGACAGTATAGTGGGGAGGGTGTGGGGCCAGCCCCCCCATTTAAATTTGCAAATTGTTTTTTATTTATAATTAAATTTTCGGTTAGTATTTAATTTTTATTTTTAAAAAAACTTTATTTTTATTAATGTTGATATTTTTCTTTATTATTATTAAATTAATTAATTTATTAAATTAGTTTAATTTAATAATGGCTAATGTTTTCATTTATTATTATTATTAAATTAGTTTAATTTAATAATTGTTGATGTTTTCTTTTATTAGTATTAAATTAATTTATTAAATCAGTTAATTTAATTTTAATTTAATTCTTTGAAAGTTATTTTGAATTAATTTGAGTATAGTTTGCGTCGGGATGAAAATTTAAAATATGTTATTTTAATATTTTCACTATCTTTTGAATGTTAGTTTGAAAGTTTATATTAAAGATTGTTTCTTTATTAATTTTAGGTTTAATTTATTTATTAGACCATTGATGCACGTATAAGATGTTATAGATAGCTAGTTTATATTTTATATTTAATTATAAATTATAGGTAACATAACATATATTTGTTTACAAATTAGTTTGACTTCTACGTGGAGTAATTAGGCAATAATATGTACTTTTGCATGGATATTAAATTTGAAGTTGTTTAAATGTTCTTATTTACAACATGTAATTTACAAGTGTTATGTTTCTATTGAAATTGGGCGTTTTAATTTGGTTAGAACCCTAGGTAGTCTATAGGGAATATGCTTTCATTATGTCATCGTATTAATGTTTATGATTAGTTTATCTCAGTAGATTTATGTAATTCTATACTTGGATTCAATTAGGTTCAAATGGAAATTAAAGTGCTTATGAAATTAGATCTCAGTTTTCTATGGTGCAAATGTATCTTCTTCATGCCTAGAGTGTCTTCTTGTGCTTATTATGTTTTCACAATAGTGGAAGACCTAGGGGGAAGGCAGAGGTTGGGGTATCGGGATACTAGAAGACCTAGGGGGAAGATAGAGGTCGGGGAATGTATCAGTTGATCATGTTTTATGTTTTATGTTTTATGTTTTGATGTGTGTATATATTCTGATTATACCCTAACTTGACCATATAGGCTCATGATGTTTTGTATTCTACTTTTGGTGCCTTTGTAATCATTTCTAGTTCTTGTATGTGAAACTAGATTTAGGATTAGCTAGTTATGTACTTGAGTTGATCTTTGTGAGATTTGTGTGCCTAGGGTAGTTTACCTAGATATGTAGTAGGAGGTGGCTTGCAATAAGCGTCGGGGCCCACAAGTGGCTGCTAGGATCACTTATTGTAAGTATTGGTAATCGAGTGATAACTTAATATAACATTGAGAGATATTAAAATGAACCTAATAAGATATGTGTCCTCTCCCTGGCTTAGTGCTAGTATAGACTAAGGTGGGAATGGAGAAGATGACTAGCCACCTTTTAAGGCATGAGTTGGCATAGTCGATGACTTCATTTGTACGAGAGGTCATTGATACTATGTATGGTCACTTGGGTGTCAGGATCCAGAGAGATTACTAGGACAAAACTCAAGGGTTAGACGTACATGATGATACCTTCCTATGCATTGTCTAGTTACCCTACATGTGTCTGTTGCCTCTAGATTAGTGAGTCTTACCTTGCTATATTTTGTTTACCTTGAGTTAGAGAGCTTACAGGATCCTCTTGCTTAGTGGTTATTATCCTTGTTTTAGTGTTTGTTATCCGAGTGGGATCTGGTTTTATCTCCTCAGTATGGTGGGAGTGGACCATTTAGTTTCACGAGGTCAGGTGGTAGTGATTCTTTTACCATTTGAGATTCTAACAATCATGTACCAGTGCTGGATGATCCTTGTAGTAGTTGTTCCTTCTTGATCTTTCTTGTTGGAGTTGTGTTCTTATCTTCTTCTTCTTTGTGATCTTGAATCATTGTATTAGTGATTCAGAGATATCTTGTTGTACTTCTTTTCGGTTATTATATTACATACCCTACGACATGTGTAGTGGATGTAGATTTATGGATACCTTATGGTACCAGTTGTGTTTATGTTAACTTTTATGTGATGTTTCTTTTATCTTTCATTGGTTTATATGAGTTTTGTAATTGTACCTAATCTAAATTAATTAATTAATGTTAACGTAATCTTCATTGAGGAACGCTTGAGAGTTGTAACCTATGTTGGTTATTGTATTAATGTGAGTAAATAGTAATTGCTTCTGTACTGATGTTTATCTTGTTTGTAAACTTTAAGAAAAAAATTATTCTGTAAATCTAGATGCATGTTTAGTTTAAGTTCTCCTGGGTTCCCTGGTGGGGCATTCCATGTGGCTTTAAAATAAGTAGTTATCTCATGTGAAGGAAAGATGCTTGACACACATCTATTGTTTTCTTCATAAAGCAGATAAAGCAAGAGTATGCATCAGATGTTTCCTTAGTGAACTAACACTCCACTAAGCGATGTATCCAAAAGGGATCTGTAATTAGGTCATGCATGAGAGGCACAATTAGGGAAAGAACTCTATATATTCATTTTCCTACTGAGAATATAGGTTGCCTTCATTCTGTAGAAGAAAATAGTGAACCTATATGCTGAAGAAGCTAGGGTGAATAGAAAATAAAAGAAGAGAGAGAAGAGTGTGTAGAGAAGCACAACAATAAAGGAAAACACACCTACGGTGACTGATGATGTTTCTCAGTTGAGCATAACAAAGATCTTATCAGGCTATGCAAAGCCATTTGTAAAAGGTCAATCCCTCTATTATTTTCCAACAATTACAATAGTTAAATCTCAATATTTGGGTGGACTCTAACAAGTCCCTTGTATCAAATTCCTTAACTAGGTGACATCTTGTAAGGTGTTCTAAGTCCTCTAAAGAGACAGGCACTAACTGACCTTACCATAACAAATCCCTTAACTAGGTTGTATCTAATAGTGCATTGTAATCCTTTAATAGGGAACGCTCCTAATAGGGCACACTTCAGAAGAGTGTAGAATTTGTGAAGTCTCCTCACACCATGATTTTCACCCAAATTGGGTTTCCACATGATAAATCTGGTGTCACTGTGTGATTAATTGCTTAATGTTATTTTATACTTGAATCTGTTTAGCTTACAACTATAAGTATACTTCATCAGATTTATTTAGAAGAAGTTTTATAGTTGCTGATTCATGCCTCCCCTCTCCACACTAGTTGGGACTTTCAATTGGTATGAGGGTCCCAGTTTATTTTCTTTATTACTTAACTACATAAAGAAAAAGTCAAGATGATGAGAAAGGAAGGACCAAAGTTTTCAAAGGAAAAATTTACTCTATGGTGTAGCAGAATGAAACTATACATGAAGACCACCAGAGATCAATACTAGACTCATGTAGCCACTGATTACAATAAACCTGCTGGCACCCTGACACCTGATCAATTGAAGATCAAGATTGAGCACACAACTGCTATGGATATGATAGCCAACATATTATTTGATCATGTCTATGCTATAATTGAGAATCTAGAATCTGCTCACAAAATGTGGGCTAAGTTGTAACTGGCATATGAAGGGGACCCAAATGTTCAAAGAGACAAGTTTGAAAGCCTCAGAGGAAATAATGATGACATGAGGATGAATGAAGGAGAAGACATTGAGCAATATAACAATCAGATCAAAGAAGTGATCAAATCCATCAAAAGCACTAGAGGAAGGCTTAGTGAATAGGAGGTGGTTAGCAAAATATTGAGAATGCTCAGATCTCAGTATGCCATCAAGATCTCACCTATTCAAGAGCTAATATCGGTGACCATAGATCAAGTCATTCTAGACTTCCTAATCAGTAAGTTGACTACATTTGAATTGAGTAATTTCAATAATATCTTACCCATTCAGGAAGCATCTTTTAAGTCTTCTGTCAATATCCCTTCCACCAAAAAAGGAAGAGAAACCAGTAACTGCTCTACTGGTAAGATTGGTAATCTTGCTGAGAATCTGCTCTCAGAAGAGATGGAGCAAGATGAGTTTGAAACATACATCGCTAGGATATTTCCCAAAGGGAAAGGGAAGTACAAAGGAAAGCTTTCTCTAAAATGCTTCTCTTACAATAAAATAGGATATATTGCTACAAGATGCATTGATAATGATAATAAAGATAAGAGAAACTAGTTCAAGCGTAAAGCAAAGGAGTCCTACCTTGTAGAAGAAGGAGTCATATACAATGAATCTGAAGACTCTAAGGATCCAAAAATTACATTTGTTGCAATAAAAAAGGAGAGACCAGTGGTAAGTGAAATGGCACTTATCTCAAGATCTCATCAGCATGATGATTGGATCATTGACAATGGATGCACTCACCACATGACCGGTGATAAGAAAAATTTTATCAGCTTGGAGTTTAATGACATCAGATCAATAACCTTTGGAAATAATGCTCCCTTTGTCATCAAAGGGAAAGGTTCTATTACACTCGGCAATGATGCTGTCTATGAAGATGTGTACTAGGTTGAAGGACTCAAGTATAATTTAATGATGGTTGCACAACTGAACAACAAAGGATTCCTATTGTAATTCAGACAAAGTTCTTGTGTAGTCAAGAATCAAACTGGAGCTCATGTTGCAACCAGTAGACAAAGAAAAGGGAATATGTTCTACCTAGACTCAATGGAAGGATCCTATCTCATTGCTTCAGTCAAAGGAGAATCAAGAAAAAATTGTCTTATATCCAAACAAGACAATAGTTGGTTATGGCACAAGAGACTCCACCACATAAACTTTGACAATATTGTCAAAGTGAGCAAAAATAAATCAGTTAGAGGAATCCATAAGATTACAAAACCCATCAGAGGTTTTTGTAAAGATTGTCAGTTAGGGAAATTGACAGGAACAAGTTTCACTAGTAAATCTTTCTCTGCTGAAAATGTTTTAGATCTTGTGCACACAAATTTGTGTGGACCAATGAGAATAAAGAGCTACTATGGAGACCACTAATTCATGCTCTTTGTAGATGACTTTTCAAGAATGATGCAGATAATCTTTCTTAGAGAGAAATCAGAGGCATTTCACATGTTTAAAATCTACAAGGCTAGAGTGGAGGAGGAGACCAATAAAAGCTTGAAGTGTCTAAGATCAAATAGAGGATGTGAATACACTTCTCAAGAGTTTACTCACTACTATGAGGAACATGGCATAAAGAGGAAGCTATCTGCACCTAGGACCCCTCAGAAAAATAGCGTAGTAGAAAGAAGAAACAAGATGCTGATTGACTGTGCAAGAACCCTATTGATTCAGAAGGATCTTCCTTATCACTTCTGGAGAGAAGCTATCAACACTGCTGTCTACACATTGGACCAAGTTCAAGTCAAGAAAGGAACCGATAAGACCCCCTATGAACTATGGTTCAATCATACTCCTAGTGTAGGTTACTTCAGAATCTCTGGTAGTAAATGTTACATCAAAAGAGATATGTACTCTGGGAAGTTTGATCCCAAGAGTGATGAAGGAACATTTTTGGGTTACTCTACCAAAAACAAATCCTACTAGTGTTTGAACAAGAGAATGGGAAAAATAATTGAAAGCATCAATGTAAAAGTTGATGAATATTCATAACCAATTAAGAGGATGAATCATAATGAATATGACAATCTACAAGGTCAAAATAAAGGAAATATTTTTAAGTTCAGTGAAGTAACAACCAAATATGAAATGAAGAAAAAGTAAACAGACATCTGGAGCAGGAGGTTGTAGCTGAAGCTGACATACCCACTCATGATGATGAACAAGAAGTTGTTCAAAACCATGATGAAGAATTTTCTCAATCAGAAGAACCTGACCGGGAACAGAGACCAGTTCTCCCAAGGTATGCCACATATCACTCCACTGATAATATAATTGGTGATAAAAATGAAAATGTATTGAATAGGAAAAAGGCCAGAGAGAATATCTATTTGTTCTCCTATATAGAGCCCAAAACCACTAGGGAAGCCCTAGAAGATAAAAATTGGGTCAAGGCCATGAAGGAAAAAATTGAGAAAATAGAAAAGAATGTTACATGGGTGCTTGTGCCTAGACCACATGAAAAGAATGTCATTGGGACAAAGTGGGTCTAAAGGATCAAGCTGAATGAAGAAGGGAAAGTCATAAGAAACAAAGAAAGAATAGTTTGTAAAGGGTATGCCTAGGAAGCTGGACTGGACTATGGAGAAACATTTTCACTGGTGGCCAGATTGGAAGGAGTAAGAATTCTTCTTGCCCATGCTACTCATAAGAAATTAAAAGTATACCAGATGGACGCAAAGTCTACATTCCTGAATGAAATATTAGAGGAGGAAGTTTATATTGAACAACTGGAAGGTTTCACATCCACACAAAAGGGTGATATGGTTTGTATATCAAAAAATGCTCTTTATGGGCTAAAAAAATCTCCAAGAGCTTGGTATGAGAGGTTACACTCATACCTCCTAACCATAGGATTCACAAGAATCAGGGATAACAACAATATGTATCTCAAAATTGGAAAAGATGGAAATATGATTGCTAAAATCTTTGTGGATGACATCATCTTTAGAGGAGATGATAGGATGAGAAAAGCCTTTTTTGAAGAAATGAAGAAATAATTTGACATGTCTATGATAGGAGTTATAAAATTCTTCATTGGACTACAGGTCCATCAACTAAAAAATGGTATTTTTATCTCTTAGTCTAAGTATATAAAAAAAATTATTAGGACTTTTGGACTTGAAGAATCCAAACTGGTTGGTACTCCAATGATAACTAACCTCAAGTTATCAAAGGAAGATATTGCAAAAGAAGTGAGTGAAACACTGTATTGGTCCATGATAGGGGAATTACAATATGTAGTACATATTAGTCCAAACATTACACATGCGGTTGGCATGGTTGCAAGATTCTCTGCAAACCCCAAACAAACACATTTGATAGAAGTGAAGAGAATTTTTAGATACCTAAAGGATTGTGGTTTCCTTACAAGGGAGGCTTCCAAGTAAAGTTTTACATTGATGCAAACTGGGCCAGAAATATTGATGATAGAAATAGAACAAGTGGTGGTGCATTCTTTCTCGATGGGAGGATTGTGTCTTGGACAAGTAAGAAACATAACTGCATTTCTTAGTCTACTGAAGAAGCTGAATACATTATTGCTACAATCAATTGCACATAGGTGATCTAGATCGACCAACTACTGGAAGTAATCTAGGAATAGATACTTGAACCAATTACAATCTATTGTGATAGCACCAGTGTAATCAACATATCCAAAAACCCTGTCATGCACTCCAAGACAAAGCACATTTCCATCAAGTATCATTACTTGAAAGGGCTGGTACAAGACAAAAAGGTAAGATTGGAGTATGTTCCCACAAAAGAACAAATTGCTGATATCTTCACTAAGTCACTACCAAAGAGTAATTTTGAGTATCTCAGAGGTAAACTAGGGGTGATACCCCTTCCCGATCATTGGTAAACTAGCAAAGGTGATCATCGGTTCATTATGCTTCAACAGAGGGTTTCTCCTCATCTTTTTTGGACTGATGAAAAGGACTGCTACTCATAGGGGAGAAGATTAGATAAAGGTATTCTTTCTGACTAGCCTTTGGCATAATTGTCAAAAGGGGGAGATTTTTTCAATAAAATGGTAGATGACTAGCATTGGTAGTAACACAGAGATACAATCACATAAGACAGGTGATATGATTGCCCATTAATGTTTTTCATCAATACCAAAGGGGGAGATTGTTGGCATTAAGAGATGGTAATCAGTAAGCCTGCTACCTATACATGGCAATTAAGTATTATCATTGATTGGAAAAAGAGGAAAATAGAAAAGAGATGTTTTATCATCTCAATCTAAGGTCTAAAGATCTAAGGAGATTTGTATGTAAAGAGGCTGGTTTGGAGACTAGTGACACTATGCAAGGAAGAAAAGACTATATCTGCTCATCAAGAGCAACTGGTCACTAAGAAAAGTGCATCAATAACTGAGTAAAGAATACAACCAAGGAAAGGATTTAACTAAGGACCGGGATACATCAGTGTCAACTACGCAATCGAGGAAAAGGTGCAATCGGTAAGAAAAGGAAGGAAAAGTAACAGGTCAAGGTTCTTACATGTTCATAACATGAGGGTCAACTGATCAAGTGAAGACTTCAATATGATAAGAAGAACCGGGAAAGTCATAGTCAACTATCTATCTAAACCAACTCTTTGACCGGGATTTACTGCACTAAATCTAGGTGACTTTGAGTTAACATGGTGATCGGTTCGAGGTGCATTTAAAGGTTTTAAAGCCAAAGTCTATGGCTTTAAAACAAGTAGTTATCACATGTGAAGGAAAGATGCTTGACACACATCTATTGTTTTCTTCATAAAGTAGATAAAGCAAGAGCATGCATCGAATATTTCCTTAGTGAACTAATACTCCACTAAGTGATGTATCCAAAAGGGATCTGTTATTAGGTAATGCATGAGAGGTGCAATTAGGGAAATAACTCTATATATTCATCTACCTGCTGATAATATAGCTTGCCTTCATTTTTCTGAAGAAAAGAGTGAACCTATATGCTAAAGAAGCTAGGGTGAATAGAAAATAGAAGAAGAGAGAGAAGAGTGTGCAGAGAACTAAAATAGAAAAAGAAAACACACCTACGATGATTGGTGATGTTTCTCAGTTGAGCATAACATAGATCTTATCAGGATATGTGAAGACATTTGTAAAAGGTCAATCTGTCTATTATTTTCTAACAATTACAATAATTAAATCCTAGTATTTGGGTGGACTCTAACATGTCCCTTGTATCAAATCCTTTAATCGGGTGACATCTTGTAAGGTGTTCTAAGTCCTCTAACAAGGTAGGCACTAACTAGCCTTACTGTAAAAAATCCCTTAACTGGGTCACATCTAATAGTGCGTTGTAATCCTTTAACAGGGAAGGCTTCTAACAGGGCGCACTTCAGAAGAGTGTAGAATTTGTGAGGTCTCCTTACATCGTGGTTTTCACCCAAATTGGGTTTCCATGTGATAAATCTGGTGTCACTGTGTGATTAATTACTTGATGCTATTTTATGCTTGAATATGTTTAGCTTATAGTTATAAGTATACTTCATCAGATTTATTTAGAAGAATTTTTATAGGTGTTGATTCAGCCCTCCCCTTTTAGCACCGGTTGGGACTGTCACCCTTCCACTAACAAAGATGATTTTTTCTTTCTCATTCCAAGAAAACTGAGCATCTCCCAATAGATGGATGCTGCTCTTGTAGAGAAGAGACAATGAAAAAAAAATGGTAGATGACCCCTCAGATCACTTTCCCTCCATCCTTTTCTTATTACTATTCTTTCTTTTAAACCTACCAAAACTCTCTCTACAACTGACACCAACAACAACCTTCATAGCTTCAAACCAAGAAAGAACAATTAATAGGCACTGGCAAAGATAAAATTTCCATTATGTAGATGTAATATGACCCTTCCAATAATAGAATTTAATATCAAACCATAATTGAATTAAAATATAAAATAAATAATAAATAATAATTAAACAAATAATTTAAAGTTGATATAATACAATAGAAAATTAATAAAGTCATTAAAATCATAAATGATATACAATGATGAAGACATGAAGAACTTTTAAAATGATCGGTGAATTCAAATGAATCAAAGTATATGTCCACATGGACGATGCCTTATCTCATCTTTGCTAGCGTACACATAAGTGTGGCAAAGGATGTTATAACAGTCAATACAAAGCCTATGTTTATTGTGTCAAAGATGGACGACAATACATATAATTAGAGACAGGCTTCAATAATAGTGACTTAAAGAGTCACATTCACACATATGTTCATAGGCAACAAAAACATCATGGGCAGTGATTATATAAGAGGCACCAAGGACTATAAAAATGATTCAATCAACTTCCACAACATATGAAGGAGATTAAAGTGCCATTATAATGAATATTGAGATCAATGGCTTAAGTGGTGATTATAATGATCATAGGAAGATATCAGCTAATCGATTGTAAGCAACCAATGATCCTAGTTGGGCTATGAGAAAGCACATTAATTATGATCCACAACAAGAAGCAATATATTAATGTTATCGATAATAAGAAGGCATGAATTGGCACTGATTAGTAAGGAATCTAATTACGAGTAATAGCTACCAATTATGTATATGACAAGGAGTGATTATATGTAAGTCGACATTAAGTAAAGAAGGCTAGTTAGTGTCAGCAAAAACTAATTAGAGAAAAGGATTGAATTATTATTAAAGAGACATGATAAATAAAAGATCGTTTATATTAAAAGAATGTGATTAAGTCTGATCAATAATCATTATGGAAAGGTGCAGTGATAAGGGATAGTCATAACTATAATACATGTCCCTTGGTGACATGACTTATCATTCTCAACTTAAGATATAGAAGGATTTCGATCTTGGAAGGGGAGGGGGAATAGAGAAGGTAGATTAAAAGCAATTGGAAAGGAATAAGATATATATCATTGAATAGGAGAATATCTAATATATCTAAATAAAAGTTTACAAAGGGGAGAATTAATTCCATTCTCAAGCGTTATAGGAAAAACATTTCTTATTCACTCTTTTATTAAATCTGTTCATTTGAGCATAAGCCTTTGACTTATTTCAGTTGCATATTCATTGAAAAAAAAACTATATTGCATAGTGCATATATGAAATCAATTCACTATGCATACATTTAATCATCTAATCTGAGATAGCAGTGTTATTGATAAATTATTCAATTAAGTACATATAGATATATAATGATCTTGGAAATACCATCATTTATCAACTACATAAGTCTACAAGGGTTATCAGATATTGTAAATCATAGTGAGCAGAGAGAATTCAAGGTAATTATCCTAAATCCTCATGTTAACTAGGAAGGTGGCATTCCAATTGGTATCAGAGCATCTTTCTTGCCATCTTGTGAAATACAATTAATGCAAACATACCAAAGGGGGTGAAATAAAATGAGTGAAAACTTGAGTAATGAGTTAAGGGTCTTCATGGAGAAAATCACTCAAACCACCCAAGCCTTAATGGAACAAAATGTGAGAACCAATTAACTCCTCCAAACCATGCAAAACATAAGTAATAACCTTTATAGACCCAACACAATTAATGGAAGGGATACCAATTCCAACCAATCAGAAAAATAAAAATTTCTCCCCAAGAATATCCCACCCTAGTCCAAGAAGATTGTCTTTCTTTCCTAGGGAGGACCATGGGGAAGGAGAAGAAGAAAATGCCCCACTCAAGGATAATGCTGATGAAATCCTAGAAGCATATTATAGACTCCATCCCAAATTAAGAAGAAACATATATTTTAGAGATTATTGTGATGCCAAAATGAAAGCTCACCATAATATAAAAATAAAGAGACAATCTAATAAAGTAATTAAACAAAGAATAAGATTACTCTTCTTAGCTTCGATGGGTTTGGAAAATTTTCTGCACACTCATGCATTCAAAATCTAGACATATACCTATCCTTAAGTCCAATGAAAAAGAAAAATGCAATAAAATTTGCAGTGCTACACTTAATAGGTACAACTCATGAATGGTGGCATCATGGCCTTATTACCCAAGGTCATCAGCAAGTAACAACCTGGTGGTACCCTAAATTTTGAGATTCCAAATCCATTATCAATAAGAAAGTTTCTCCATACTAAAAAATCAAAGGAAGGAAGCTTTACAACACAAATACATAGAACTAACTGTTGGAATTTTCCAGCAAGCCAAATTGTTGACTGTATGTTTGTCGTTGATGAAACCATATGGTAAGAAGCATGGATGGAAGCCTGATGGAAAGATATTTGAGAATATGTTGCATAGATATGTTATTAGCATGATATTATAGATGTAGAGGTTGATTTTGAGTAAAGACAATAGTACAATTGTTTATATCAGTATGTGTTTCAGACAGGTCCCAGGAATAGTTTTGTATATGATTTGCAGTACGGTTTTAGTAGAGCCTTGCACATTTATATTTATATTGTAGACATATGTATGATATTATGTTCATGGACACAGAGTCAGATATGTAGCACAAGTTGAGTTATGAAGTTTTTAGTTAACAGTCACAGTTTCTCAAGTCTTCCTAGAAGAGCCGACAATGTTTATATGATTGCGGTAGTTGCGCCTATCATATCGATATGCGCACTTGGATTTATGTTAAGAAGAGAGTTAAGGATGTCTGGTTAAGAGTGCATAATCTAATTCATCATGAGGATAAAGTATCAATTAATTTGGTGTGGCCGACAATATGAAGTAACACATTCACTCATATTAAGTTGGACAGGTCCCAGTTCATGTTGCGTGCTTAGTAGAGCTGAAAAAGATGTTATTGGAGAGCTTTATTATTTATCTAATATGATTTCAAGGTGGTTCTAATAGGGCAACTTGATTATATCATTTAGAGGAAAGATATTTATAGGAAGTCATTTTTGATTGCTAAGTATGGCTTATAGTTGAAAGACAAGAGCATAATAGAGAGTGTGAAGTGTTGAGCCATTAGCAAAAGGTCTATGTGACATAGTGGAGAGTATATGCTATTCATTAATACCAATCTAGACAAAAGGTCTATGTGCAATTCACCAAGATCCAGATATAGTGTGTATCTATTAAACAAAAGGTTGCAACCTTTACCCCTTTGAGCAGTGTGCTCTCGAACAGTGCGTCCTCACCCCTAACAGGGTTAATTGTATAAGACTCCTAAAAGGGTGACTAGGTCATATTACTTATCGCATTGTAAATATCAACTCCTAACAGGGTTGTAAGATCTTCTAACAGGGATCATAATACACTAGTGCAGTTCTTAGTGGGTGGTAATTCCCAATGGGGTTTTAACCTATTTGGGTTTCCCTGTAACCAAAATTTTGGTGTTGTGATAAGTGTTATTTCATTGTGTTTATGCTTAATGTTGTTATATACTTAATTGGATAAAGAATTAAATATTTTAGATAACTGATTCACCCCCCCTCTCAGTTATCTCTTGGGACTATTCCTAACAGTTGGTATCAGAGCCAAGTGCCTCAGAGAGAAAGTTTAACAACTTGAGGTTGATCAGATGACATTCTTTAGAAAAGAAAGTCCTAAGTTTGATGGAGAGAACTATCTAGATTGGAAGAACAAAATGATGACTCATTTGCAGTGCATTGCCTTTGAGATTTTTGAAGTAATTACCAAAGAAGTTGAGATTCCTTCACTAGTAGATCTTGCAAAAGAAGATGCAACCCTGAAGCAAAAAGAGATGTTCACTTCAAATGCTATTGCCAAAGAAGCCCTTATCAACACCCTATTTGACAATGAGTTTTCAGAGATCAAGAAAATGGACAAACCCTATAAGATATGCAAATACCTAGAAGACATGTTTGAAGGAGATATTCAAGCCAAGAATGTGCATACAAAGACATGGAAGAAAATATACAATACATTAGAGATGCTACCTGATGAGAATGTCAAAGCTTACAATCAAAGGATTAATGAAGCAATAGCAGGAATCAAAAATAATGGTGGAGAAATCTCAGAAGAAGACATAATGGATAAATTGATGACTACCTTGACACCATAATATGACAACAAGATATGCATCCTAGATGAAACTATGTAGTCCAAAAAAGACTTTAAAAGAGAGACTTTAATCAGCAAGATTTCAGCCTTTGAGATATCAAGATTGAAGACAAATCCTAAAAGTGAAACATCATTCAAAGCTTCAGTACATGGTAAGAAATCCTTGAACACCTCTGGTAATTTTAATGATAATGATGAAGAGAAAACACTAGATGATTTCATTTCTATGATTGCTAAAAGAGAAAAGAAAGGAAAAGGAAAATATGAATGTCAATTACCATTCAAATGATTTTCATGTAATAAGATTGGTCACTTTGCATCCAAGTGTCCCACAGGAGTTAAGAAGTTCAAAAATAACTAAAAGCCTAAGTATTTAAATGAATGTTACTATGCTGGAGATGGAGTATCAGATGAAGAATCAACATAAGATTAAATTGGATTCATTGCTCTTGAAGATGAAAAGATTGCACAAGAGTTAGTACTAATTTCACAAGCTGACATCAGAACAGATTGGATCATTGACAGTGGTTGCTCACATCAGATGACATGAGACAAAGATAGATTTGTGCATCTAGACAAATACAAAGGAGGAATGGTTAGATTTGGATACAAAAATCCTAAACCTATCATTGGTAGAGGAGCCATCACCCTAGATGAAAAGGACAACATTGATGATGTTCTATATGTTGATGGTTTGTAGAATAATCTACTAAGTGTTGGACAGTTGCTTGACAAAGGATACCGGTTGGAGTTCAAAGATAATAAATGCATCATTAATAACAAAGAAGGAGAGATGATTACATCAGGCTCAAAGAATAAAGGTAATGTTTCTCAGCTTAATCCTGAAGCAAGTTGTTTTGTTGCTAAAGTAGATGATAGTTGATTATGGCACAAAAGACTATGTCATATCAATTTTGATAACATATTAAAGATAAGTAATGCAAAGGTAGTAAGAGATATTCCTAGCATTGAAAAACTAGTTGATGCTATTTGTAGGGATTGTGTGATGGGAAAGCATGTAAGGAATTCATTTAGAAGCAAGCATAATTTGATAGAGAAAAAGTTGGATCTGATATATACAAACCTATGTGGACCAACTCAAACAAGATCATACTATGGTGAAAGGTATTTGATTCTATTTGTTGATGACTATTCTAGAATGATGTGGGTTGCATTCTTAAAGGAAAAATTATAAGCATTTGACAAGTTCAAAATATTTAAAGCTAAGGTTGAAAATGAGTCTAGATTGAAGATTAAATGTCTAAGATCAGATAGAGGAGGAGAATTCACCTCTGACAGATTTTATGAGTACTACAAAGAACATGGGATAAAGAGATAGCTAAGTTCTCCTAGAACCCCTTAGTAGAATGGAATTGAAGAGAGAAGTAATAGGATCATTCTTGACATAGTGCACACCATCATGATTGAAGGAAAGGTCATACACACCTATTGGAGAGATGCGGTCAATAGAACAGTCTACACTATCAATAGAATTCAATTGAGGCTAGGTGTAGACAAGACACCTTATGAGCTATGGTTTGGGAATGTACCTACAGTAAAATACTTCAAAATGTTTGGAAGCAAGTGTTACATCAAGAGAGATGAAGCAATTAGAAAGTTTGATTCAAGAAGTGATGAAGGTATTTTTCTTGGTTACTCTACTAAAAGAAAAGCTTATAGATGTTTTAGTATGAGATTGAAGAAGATCATTGAAATTTCTCATGTTAAGATTGATGAGAAGTTTATGATTCAAGAGAGATACCATGATTATGCACCTATGGTTGAAGAAGAACCTAGACCTACTAGTAGTGAAGTAGTTGTTGAAGAAATGTTTGATAACATAGATGTTCTATTCAATGACCCTGAAACAAGTGAAGAAGAAACACAAAAGGCAGATGAAAAGGTCACACTTAATATTCCTAAATCCACATCTAGATATCATTCAAAGGAAGAAATCATTGGAGATCAGAGTAGCAAAGTCATGACAAGATCAAAAGCAAATAGTTCCACAACAAATGAAGAGGTATGCTTACTATCACAGATTGAGCCCTTAAGTGTTGAAGATGTATGCAATGATTCAAATTGGCATGAAGCAATGAAAGAAGAGATAGATCAGATAATTAAGAATGATACATGGAAATTGGTCCCTAGGCCTAGTGATAAGAATATGATTGGAACCAATTGGATATTCAAAAATAAGATGAATGAAGATGGAATAGTAGTAAGAAACAAAGCTAGATTAGTATGTAAAGGGTATGCGCAAAGAGAAGGAATTGATTATTCAGATACATTTTCCCCTGTAAGTAGATTGAAAGCCATAAAGTTTTTTGTAGCTTATGCTACATATAAAAACTTTAAGGTATATCAAATGGATGTTAAGTCAACATTCGTGAATGGAGAGTTGAAGGAAGAAGTTTACATAGAGCATCATGAAGGATTCACCTTATCAAACATACCTGATATGGTATGCAGATTGAAGAAAGCCCTCTATGGACTTAAGCAAGCCCCTAGAGCATGGTATGAAAGACTTGATGGGTACTTGACTAAGATTGGATTCAAGAAAGGAGCAACATATTGTAACTTATTCATAAGAGAGAAATTAGATGGATTATTATTAGTGGCTATATTTGTTGATGACATTATATTTTTTGGTAATGATAAGATTAGTGTAGAATTTTCTAAAGAGATGCAGAGAGAATTTGAAATGAGCATGATTGGTCCTATCAAGTACTTTTTGGGATTGAATGTGAAACATACATACAAAGGTATATTCATAAATCAGACCAAGTATGTGAAAGAGATCTTGAAGACATTCAAGATGGATGATTGCAAGCTAGTAAGTACCCCTATGATAACAAGATGCAAGCTTTCAAAAGAAGATGATTCACCAGTAGTAGACATAACCTTGTATAAGTCTATGATTGAAAGACTTATATATCTTACTCCAACCAGACTAGACATTTCCAATGCAGTTGGTATTGTTGGAAGATTTGTAGCAGAACCTAAGCAAAGTCATCTCATGGAAGTAAAAGGAATATTCAGATACTTGAATGGAACCTTAGACTATGGTTTATGGTATCCTAACTTAAAGAATGTAAACCTTCATGTATATATAGATGTAGATTGGGTAGGATGCATGGATGATAGAAAGAGTACCTCTGGAGGAGCTGTATTCCTTGGAAATAGACTTGTTACTTGGACAAGTAAAAAGAAAAATTGTATCTCTCAGTCAACAGTAGAAGCAAAATATGTAGCAGCAACATTAAATTGTTCTACTATTGTGTGGATCAAGCAGATGATAAAATATTTTGGTATTTAGATTGTCTACCCTATTGTTATTCATTGTGATAACACTAGCACTATCAATATGTCAAAGAACCCTATGATGCATGCAAAGACAAAACATATTGAGATAAAATATCACTTCCTAAGAGAGAAAGTAGCAAAGAAAGAAATAATGGTGGACTCTGTGAGCACAAAAGATTAGCTAGCAAACATATTCACAAAGCCTTTACCTAAGGATACTTTTGAGTATCTCAGGGAGAAGGTGGGAGTAATTCTCTTCCCTGAATCTAATTAGAGATAGCAAGAAGGCATCAATCCTCAGTGCCTGATGAAAGGTTGACTACTCTACCTCAGGAGTATTACTAGTGATTAATGTTTTTGGCACCCTTTTCCATTGATGTTAAAGGGGGAGTAGTATATAGTCATGAAAAACATAAAAAGAAGGAATACATAGTAATAAAAAACAAGTAGAAAGGGGGAGTAAAAATAAAGTCATGGGAAGCAGTACAGTTGAGGAAATGGAGAATATTGAAGAATATTACAGTAGTTGGAGGATACCTCCTTGGGGGAGTCTTGTTGAGAAAATGGAAAATGTTATAAAAGAATTGGATGTTAGATTGGTGGTGTTTTTCATTCCATATGTTGCCATCAATGCCAAAGGGGGAGATTGTTGGAGATTTTCTTGTAAGCCAAATTGTTGACTATATGTTTTTCATTGATGACAACATATGGTAAGAAGTATGCATGGAAGCCTGATGGAGAGAGCTTTGAGAATATGTTGCGTAGATATGTTATCAACATGATATCATAGATATAGAGGTTGATTATGAGTAAAGACAAAAGTACAGTCATGTATATCAATATGTGTTTCTGACAGGTCCCAGGAACAGTTATGTATATGATTTGTAGTATGGTTTCAGTAGAGACTTGTGCATTTATATTTATGTTGTAGACATATTTATGATGTTATGTTCATGGATACAGAGTTAGATATGCAACATAGGTTGAGCTATGAATTTTTTAGTTAACAGTCATAGTTTCTAGAGTCTGCTTAGAAGAGCTGACAATATTTATATGATTGCGGTAGTTACACCTATCATATCACTGTGCACACTTGGATTTATGTTAATAAGAGAGTTAAGGATGTTTGGTTAAGAGTGCATAACCTAATTCAGCATGAGGAGAAAGTATCAGTTAATTTGGTGGAGCTGACAGTATGAAGTAATGTGTTCGCTCATCTTAAGTTGGACAGGTCCCAGTTCATGTTGCATGCTTAGTAGAGCCGACAAAGATGTTATTGGAGAGCTTTATTATTTCTCTAATATGATTTCAAGGTGTTTCTAATAGGTCGACTTGATTAAATCATTTAGAGGAAAGATATTTATAGGCAGTCATTTGTGATTGCTAAGTATGGTTTATAGTTGAAAGACAAGAGTAGAGCAAAGAGTGTGAAGTGTTGAGCCATCAATAGAAGGTCTATGTGACATAGTAGAGAGTATATGCTATTCATTGGAACTTATCCAGATAGCAAGTCTACGTGCAGCTCACCAAGATCCAGATATAGTGTGTATCTATTAAACATAAGGTTGCAACCTTCACCCCTTTGAGCAGTGTGCTCTCAGATAGTGCGTCCTCGCCCCTAACAGGGTTAATTGTAATATACTCCTAACAGGGTCCAACCCTTGACTAGGTCACTATACTTATTGCATTGTAAAGATCAAATCCTAACAGGGTTGTAAGATCTTCTAACATGGATCATAATACACTAGTGCAGTTCTTAGTGGGTGTCAATTCCCACCAGGGTTTTTACCTATTTGGGTTTCCCCGCAACCAAAAAATGTGGTGTTGTGTTAAGTATTCTTTCATTATGTTTATGCTTAATATTCTTATATACTTAATTGGATAAAGAATTGAATCTTGTAGATAATTGATTCACCCCCCCCCTCTCAGTTATCTCTTGGGACTATTCCTAACACTAACTAATTGAAGCCTTCAGAAAATGCTTGAAATTTTGATCTACCGCAAAGATGATGCCAACAGAGCCTGAAGATGGTCATATTTTAAAAATCTAAAAATGACCCAGTTTGGGAAATAAAATTTCCTATCTTCGATTAAAATCTTAGCTTTCCATGAGGTGTTTTGGTATTTTGACTAGACCCAAATCTGAAAGTTAGGTAGTTATTTTTTAGTTAGTTTATTGTTTTTCAAAATAATTTGTAATAAGGGTTGTTTCTTTTCACCCTAAAGAGGTGTGAAAGCCACTCAAATACATATATATACATAATGGAAAATGTAGAGAGAGAGATATATTGGAAGAAGCATTATAATTAGAAGAAGAATATTTGTAAGGAGGAATAAGGAGCTTAAAGCATGACTTTGTAATATAAATTTCAATATTATATTTTAATAATAAATAAAAGGCCCTTTTGTTTATTTTCAAGGCAAAGAGATTACAACTGGCATGTTGATTTGTCCTTTATGATCAATAAAGAGATTATTTGATTATTCTAAAAAGGCTTTATTTTTGCATTGGATATTTTCCTACATTCTTTGTTCAACATTTAGGATAGTGTGAAATATATATGTGTTTCCTTATCTCTATCTAATCGGACTTCCAACCGAAGAAGTTAAATTCCTTTTGGACTAATGGAGAATTGCATATAAGATTTGTCTGTTGTAGAGCTCAGGGGTAATTGATGATATTTAAAATAAATATTGTCTCATAGAGTTGTACAAAATAATCTTCATAATAGTTGACTTTGTTGCCTGAATAAACTAAGGCAGTGGTCATTTAAAATCATTGGAATATAATTACTAGAGTTATCAATTGAAGTTAGAAATCTATATACTTTCTTCTTGCAAGAATTTTTATCAATTATTAATAAGCATTATATATAACATTAAAATCATTTCAAGTAATCACGTAACTTTATATTGATCGAGTATAAGGATTTTTGCTTACTGAAGAACTCATAACCTTAAATTCGCTATAGAAAAGCCTTGAATAAAGTGATCAGGTTCAAGGTGAAGGTTTACCTGCCTAGGTGTAGCGAAGCCTAAAGTGAAGGGGAATTTGAATTATTCCCATTCGTTGGCCAGAACTAATTTGGAATCCTATTGGAGAATTGGTGGGCTCTTGGATTTCCAATCTGTAGTTTTGGGAACCAACAGATTAACGACTCTAATGGGGAGAGTTTCTCACAATATATATTGTGAAGTTACCTAGAATTTCAGATTTTGTAGATCAGATTTAGAAAGTAATTGAATCTATTTGTTTGGAAACATACTCTACTGGAAGAAAGAACCTAGAAGATCAACAAATCAATACATTCCTCGAAAGAGGTGGCGACTCTATTCAGTAAGATTTCAGTTAGTAACTCTGTTGAGGAAGAAGACCTAGAAGGAGATAAGTAATATTTTCCTCTTTGAAAGAGGTGGAAAATCTATTTATAAGAACCTAATGTATAAAGAAAGAAGTTACTACCAATTCAGATATTCATAATGTATCTGAATAAACAACCATTTCAAAGAAAACCATTTATTCCATATGGTATTAGGCCATTGGATTTGAGGGGATTCCATTGTATTCCGTTTATGTTGCTCCCTAAGTGTTTAGAGCTTGTACCAAAGTTCCATGGAGAATGGGATGAATCAATAGTTGAACATTTGGATGCATTTTATGCATTTATAGAGAACTATGAGATTTGTGCAGAAGATCAAGCAATGGAACTATTTGTCAGGACATTAAAAGATAATGCAAGAGAGGCATATGAATCATTACCTACACAAATTATTTCATCTGAGAAAGAATTTGAACAATGGCTTCTATATGAATTCCATGATGCAAGTGATGAAGATAACATGTCTTATGAACAGTGTGAAGACAAAAGTTGTAGCATGGAGGAGGATCATAGTATGTCTCTAATTGATGCATTTTTTAGTTTGGAGATATTTGAAGAGGAGTCTTCTACACACTTATTCTTGAGGATGATGAATATGTATCAACGGATACTTGTAATAGTTATGCCTTCACAAAAAAATTAATGAGAAAGGTCAAAAACTTGGGAATCTCATTAGATGAGGTCATGATCTGAAGCTTCTTTTTTAGATATTAGAAGAAGATGATGAAGACAGAGAAGAGGAGGATTATGATCAGATTGAAAAAAACCTTGTGCTTGATGGAAATATTAGTGATGATGAAGAAGATCTAAGTTACATATCCCCTTTGGACACATTTTTGAACTTAGAGAAATAAGAAGAAGAATATGCAGTACAATTCTTCATGAGGATGTTTGATATCTATCAAGAAATACCTTCAGAATGCAGACCTCCAGCTTCTGATCTTTTCAACAGAATATGAGAACTGGGTCTCTTATATGATCATCAGTTTCTCACCTTTCTCAAACTTATGGAAAATGAACTGGTTGCAAAGGAGAATGAATGCAAGACTGAAGTAGCATATGAGTCAAGTGAGGTTTCAAATGTGAATGGAGGAGACTCTTTTGGAAAGTCTAAGGAAATATCTTTCCATGATGATACTTGTATGACATCAAACATCGGTGAATATAAAAATGAGGAACAAGATTCTCTCAGTGAGGAAGAGATTTCAACCTTGTTAGACATAGAATATCATAAACATTTAGAGAGGAACAACCCAAATTTTTTCTCAATCCATCATGGTAAACAAGTTGACGGATCAACACATATTCAGGGGGTACTAGATGAAGGAGATGATAATTCATAGGGATAAAATTGTGGAGATGAAATAGAACTACATGAACATGAGGAAGCTTCAGGAAATAATGTTAATGAAGATATTAGTCTTGTTGATGAAACACTTGATGATCCAATTGAAAGCTCTCATAGATGTATGCTTGAATTATTTATGACCTTGAACCCATTGTTTGAAGAGGATACAAAGGAAAATGCATCCAATTTCTCTATGTTCATGAATCTGTTGTTTGAGGAAGATCTTTTATGCAATCGAATCCATCAACATCACAATGAAGATAACATACCTAATGATAATTTTGAGGATGATGAAATTCAAAATATGTGTGGGGAAGTGTATTCAGGAGGTGAGACATCTGTCAGTTTGTCCTATGAATAGAAGTTGTATCAAACATGTGAAGACAAGATGGTATCAACTAGGCATAATGAGGAGAACGTGTTGAGGAATAGTGCTGAAAGTTTTCCAAATATCCTATCTAATCAGATTCTTGATAAGACTGCAGTAATGTCTCCTAAATATGAGTTATCTTCAAAACCATTTTATGATGAGAAACAACATATGGAGTATAAAGACAAAGAAAATTATGAGAAAGAATTTGTCCAAGAAAAGAGTTTTTTTTTTTTATATAATTGGTCTAATGCATAGAGATCCTCCATTAAGAAAAAATCACGATGCACTTAATGATTCCTCAAAGACAAAACAAAGGTCAAATACTAAGGACCGCATCGATGAAACAATGAGAATTGTCCATAAGGAAGATGCACCCAATGCAGCAAGGAGGGAGTTATTGCATGATCAAAATAAAGTGTTTGATAGAGGAAAAGATCAATGTTCAATGTTGGGGGGCCTGGGGCCACCCAATTTTACTTCGCATCAGATTAAGTGTAGATACTTGGTCTGCTTCTCCAGAGATAGCTGAAATCTTGCTATGCTCACAGAGAGCATACATCCCCAAAAAGAGCCACTAGTGATACCTTAAATTTTGAGAGTCCAAATCCATTATCAATAAGCAAGTTTCTCCATACTTAAAAATCAAAGGAAGGAAGCTTTATAACACAAATAAATAGAACTAACTAATCAAAGCCTTCAGAAAATGGTGGAATTTTGATCTTCTACAAAAATGATACCAACAGAGCCTGAAGATGGTCATAGTTTAAAAATCTAAAAACAACCCAGTTTGCGAAATCAAATTTCCTATCTCCAATTAAAATCTTAGCTTTCCACGAGGTGTTTTGGTTTTTTGACTAGACCCAAATCCGAAAGTTAGGTAGTTATTTTTTAGTTAGTTTATTGTTTTTCAAAATAATTTGTAATACGGGTTGTGTCTTTTCACCCTAAAGAGGTGTGAAAGCCACTCAAATATGTATATATACATAATGTAAAATGTAGAGAGATATATATATTGGAAGAAGCATTATAATTAAAAGAAGAATATTTGTAAGGATGAATAAGGAGCTTAAAGCACAACTTTGTAATATAAATTTCAATATTATATTTTAATAATCAATAAAAGGCCCTTTTATTTATTTTCAAGGTAAAGAGATTACAACTGGCATGTTGATTTGTCTTTTATGATCAATAAAGAGATTATTGGATTATTCTGAAAAGGCTTTGTTTTTGCATTGGATATTTTCCTGCATTCTTTGTTCAACAATCAGGATAGTGTGAAATATATGTGTTTCATTATCTCTGTCTAATCGGACTTCTAGTCGAAGAAGTTAAATTCCTTTTGGACTAACAGAGAATTGCATATAAGATTTGTTTGTTGCAGAGCTTAGGGGTAATTGATGATATTTGAAATAAATATTGTCTCATAGAGTTGTACAAAATAATCTTCATAATAGTTGACTCTGTTTCCCGAATAAACTAAGGCATTGGTCATTTCAAATCATTGGAATATAATTATTGGAGCTATCAATTGAAGTGAGAAATCTATATGCTTCCTTCTTGCAAGAATTTTTATCAATTATTAATAAAAATTATATATAACATTCAAATCATTTCAAGTAATCACATAAATTTATATTGATTGAGTATGAGGATTTTTGCCAACTGGAGAATTCATAAGCTTAAATTATCTATAGAAAAGCCTTGAATAAAGTGATCAGGTTTGAGGTGAAGGTTTAGCCGCCTAGGTGTAGTGAAGCCTAAAATGAAGGGAAATTTGGATTATTCCCATTCATTGGCCAGAAATGATTTGGAATCCTATTGGAGAATTGGAAGGCTCTTGGATTTCCAATCTATAGTTTTGGGAACCAACACAACCTCTGATGATTTTACACAAAATCTCATCAAAAGATTCAGTCAAAGACATCCACAATGACATTTCAAAGAATTGACACAACTAAAGAAACAAGGAACTGTGGAAGAATTCACAACCAAATTTCAAAAGTTGGTTGTGATGGTACTGGAAATGTCTTAAGAGAGGCACAACCAAATTTCAAAAGTTGGTTGTGATGGTACTGGAAATCTCTTAAGAGAGGCTTACTTACCTCTTCATAGAAGGATTAAAAGAATCAATCAAGAGCATAGTAAGTGCCATGGTCCCAACCAACTTAGAGGAAGCAATCCAAAAGGCTATGAAGTTTGATACTCACCCGTCAAAAGATAAAGGATTTGCATCAAACATATACTCTAAGAACTCTCATAGAGATAAAAGGCATAAGAGGGAATTTCCAAAAAGAAAATGCTTCCATTGCGATAATAATTTTGAACGTGGACATGTATACCAAGATGAAAATGACCAAAAACAACTAGAAGACCTAAGAAAGAAGAATTTGTGCTTCAAATGCAAAGAACCATGGGGACCATGACATATATGTGGAAAAAGGAGTCAAGCACATAGAATAGAAGCAATAATTGACAAGGAAACACAAGGAACACCGATCAAGAAAATAAAGCATGATGAAGAAATGGAAAACTAATGGATCTCTGAAGAGTTTCAACCCTAGCAGTGACATATGAGTATATACAATAGGCTCAAAGGAATAATAATTGGAACCTTGTACAAACTGCAAGTAGGCATTACATTCAAGTAGCAAGCATGAAATCCAAATAAAAACATGGTAAGACCTTCAACATAACTAATTCATAGTATCAAGGACAAGATACAAATATGAATCTAGAGAGCTTGTGTTAGTCGGTAATGCAAAAATAGAGATTAATATATTAATATGACTCTACAATACAATCTTGGTTTATTATTAATAGACATTTAAGATATGAACTAACCTAACAATAGTATGGGGAAAGGGGCTGCAATTATGGGAGAACTTCTAAGGGCACCCTACTGCACTGCAATTAAGGGAGAATTGCTAAGGGAACCCTATTGCTAGTACCTTTTCAACTGAGTTTGCAATTCAGGGAGAATTTCTAAGGGCACCCTATTGTAGTGGCAATTAGTGGAGAATAGCTATACGAGCACCCTCCTTCATTATGATTAAGGGAGAAATGCTAAGGGAACCCTATTATAGTAGTATAATGGAGAATCGCTAAGGGCATCCTATTTCAGCAACACTTAAGGGAGAACAGGTATAAGGGCACCCTAATGCACTATAATTAAGGGAGAATTGCTAAGGGCACCCTATTGCAAGTACCTTCCCAACTCCTTTGTTAGGAGATGTAGATAAGAGGATACAAGGTTTCCATCTATGCATACCATCTTGGTGGATGTCAAAGTCCTGGCACCAAGGCCAAGAGGGTCAAAGTCCCACTCTTGGGCTTAGATTAGATAAGTTAAGAACCCCCCATGATCTCTATGAATAGCTAATTAACTGGTGGCATTAACTGGTAAGGATGTGATCAGTACATCGAAAAGAGGTATTGTCATTGATTGGCAAAGAGGTGTTGCCATTAATGACTAGGAATGCAAACATTGTTCAACAAGAATAAGAAGGTACAACTGACAATAATAAGCGCAAGAGAGAGATTGGTTTGGAGACCGGTGACACATAGCGAGCAAGAGGAGGCACTGTCTTGGTAACTGATAAATCTCTAACTGATCATCAGAGCAACCGGTACCCAAGGAAGGAAGGTGCAATCGGCAATCAAGGATTCAAAACTGTGACCAATAAAGTGTATAACCAAAACCGAGGAATCAAACTGGTAAAGAAAGAGAAGGGAAATGTGACAGGTGATGGTTTTTTACCTATTCACAACCTAAGGACCAACCGATTAGTGAGGATATCATCAAGACTGATGAGCCGGGGAAAGTGACAGTCAACAAACACTTGTGTGACTCTTAAATTGGGATTTGTTGCACAAAATCCAGATGACTTTGTGTTATCAAGAAGATCGGTGCAAGGTGAAATTGAAGGTTTTAATGCCAAAGTTTATGGCATTAAAGCATGGAAAAATCTCAAGTAAAGGAAAGCTTTCGACATACATTTGTGGTTTCCTTTATAAAGAAGAAAAAGCACATGGCATGCATCAGATGTTTCTGCAACAAACAAAGACTCAACTAGGTGATGGATTCGAAGGAGGTCTTTGTGAAGGATGTGTATGTAAAAATTGGAAAGGGAAAACATACTGTATATTCTTCAGCCTATGAAGGATATTCTTTCCCTTAATTATGCCAAAGAAAAGAGTGAATCTGTACACTGAGAGAAGATACGAAAAGGTGAAGAAAAGAAGAGTGTGCAAGGAAGAACAACAGAAGGAGAGCATACTTGTGGTGACTAGGGATGACTCTCAAATGAGAAGCACAACGATCTTATCAAGCTCAACAAATCCATTTCTAAAAGATCAAACCCTCTATTACTCTCTAACAATTGCAATAGCAAAATCCTAATATTTTGGGTGGACATTAACAGGTTCCTTGTACTAAATCCCTTAACCTGGTGATATCTGTGTAAATGTTCTAAGTCCTCTAACTAGATAGGTTCTAACATGCCTTATTTCCTAAATCCCTTAACCAGGTCGCATCTAACAGTGTGTTTGTAATCCTTTAACAGGGAAGGCTCCTTATAGGGTGCACTTTATAAGATTGCAAAATTTGTGAGGTTTCCTCATACTGTGGTTTTCTCCCGATTTGGGATTCCACATGATAAATATGGTGTTGCTTATTGCTTGATTGTTTGATATCTATTTCTATGATAGAATCTATTCTACTTACAGTTTTAGTTAGACCATATCATATTTGTTTCTAAAGTTTTATTGGGTGCTGATTCACCCCTCCCCTCTTAGCACCGGTTGGGACCATCATTAACTACTAGGGATGAGGCATGGAGGGAAGCAAGACAAGTACTCTACTAAGTAGGACACCTCGGTTGGATGCCTAAGTTCTACTACCAAGGCCAAGGAGGCCAAAATTATACTCTTGGGATTAGTATGAGTTGGCTTTGTCAAACCTATCATGAGCGGATCTCTATGGTCTAAATTTTTTAAGAGTAATAATATAATAGAAGATTGTATTTTAATTTTATACTTTAGCTAACTAATGTTATTAGTCTATATGGAATCTGGATATATGTATGCACTTTTGTTCCCTTTGTGCTTGCAGAGTTTATAATCGGAGACATAATGAAGATGTAAAATTATGTAATTCATCTCCCTAACCCTATTTGATTGCAAATTTTAATTGTAGGGCTTAGTCAATCTAGTATCTTTATGCATCCAAGTGTATACAATGTGTATGCACTCCATGTCTTCACGTACTAATGTGTATACTTTGTGTATGCTTTAACTCTTCATATATTCATATAATATATATTACAAAATTTCAAATGTATACTCCATGTATGGTTCTACTTTTGGTTGACCTAGAATAAGGGACTAAATAGAGTGGAACAAATTATATGTTATTTAAGCTCACTAACTATAGAAAGGTGGACTACAAATGAGATTAATTGTGATCAATAATGTATATAAATTACAAGCTTGAGTTTAATTACTTAGAAGAAGATCGATTGAACATTTAATCTATAGTCGAAAATATGAATTGAGATTAAAATCAGGGTTTATAATTATTAAGAAGATATGGACATTACACATGTCTCAATATATATATCACAAGATCATTAGGAGGTTGTTCAATTTAAATAGATAATGGAAGATCATAATGTCCCCTCTTAGGGTGCCTCAAAAAATTAGGCTAATAACTTCAACTTCTCATACTTACTTTATCTAGATATTTGTACTTAGGTTAAGTAATGCTCAATCTCATCTTGCTAATTCTGATTAATCAATAATATATGTGCGAAGATCATTTGGTTCATATATGTACATAGTCTACATAAGTATAATTCTGATTTCCTTAGTATTTTTCGTATATATATAAGGATTCCTTACAACAACCTTAACAACCTTTGCCAAAATCTTCCGAGGGTGTTCCAAAATTGTAGTTTCGGAATAGCATGTGACAATCCAACAAATAGCGATTGACACAAGTTTTTTTTTTTAGATGTATAAATGTTTTCTAAATGTGGAAACATACAAAAGACACAATCTTATAGACAGTAATCCTTGTTATATGTGCACAAAATGTTTCTGGAAAAGCCTCAGTTATCTTATGTAATACACTAGGAAAGAATTAAATCAAATACTATCAACCTTTGCTAGAGATTTGGGGATTTACTTGATAGCTGGATCTATGAAGGAAGCAGTGGGGAGTAGAGGAATATACAAATTCCTTTGCTCTGAACTATGCTGGAATTGTTTATGATCAATATTCATTAGTAATCATGCTGGCTTCTTTTCTCTTCTTTGGAATTGATGTGACTGGTCTTTCCACAGTTCATTTGTTATATCTTGTTTGAGTTACAACTTGCGGGAATTTGTAGTGAAAATAATTTTTTTTGTTCCTCATCCGGGGTAAGAGTTTTAGGCTTGACCAAAATTTTTTATTTAAATCTCTGATCTTGAATAGAATCTTTGGTCTGGACTTCAGATTCTACATGCTACAAATTTGGTATTCAATGTTTCTCTGAGTATCTGCCCTTCTCCTTTGGAAGGCAGGTAGAACACTGATCCATATTGTCTACCTATTGATTAAATGCACGTTTCATGCTTTGTTCCCACTAGTACAACATAAATTCCTTAAAATTGAGTAACATACTCAAATTCACAAGGATTCAATCTAACTTCTGAGTTAAATAGCAATACGAAATCATTTTTTCTTTAAAAAGGCAGCAAAATTTGTCAAAAAATCAAAGCAAAACAAAGAGACGATGAAAATTATAAGTTCAACTTAAATATTTTTGACTCGCAAAGCCAAATTGTTGATAACACCAGACAAATTTGAGAAGAAGTGAACATGAAATGAAAAATGGAGATAAAAACATTGATTGCATCACAAATGGAAAAAAATAAACGACAGAATCTAAAATACCTCTGAGATGAAAGACTCGAATGGAGGCTTTCCCACATCCTGGTGCAGAGACTCTGCAATTGTAGAAGTTGTAGAGGCATGCTTCTTGGGTATCAAAGCAGAGAAATCAATAGATGTTTCCAGGAACTAGCGAAGCTTCTAGAGAAAGGGCAGGAGAATTTTTTTTGTTATTTTTTGAATTGAAAAAATAATAAAACCCTAGCTAAATTGGGAGTAGCCAATAGGAAAAAAAATTAATGGTTACAAAAATATTTAAAAAATAAAACAGTTCTAAACTTTAGAATTGCAAAAATAAAATCCTTAAAAATTAATGGTTATGATATCTATCACTGATCTCAATGTCCCAAGCCTTCACCACTATGGGCAGCATCCTCACAATGTAATTGTTGATATCTATGTTACCGCTTTGCTATGATGTCCCAAAGGTAGGTGATCACTGCAATATGAATATCTATGCACAATGTATGCCATGATGCTTGATGCCACAGTGCCTATCTTTGCATATGCTACTGTCATCACTTGATGCTTGGGTTCTTATAATACTAATTATTTGTTTATTTAATATTTTAATTTTATAATTAATGCTTATTTTGTTTATATTATAATAATTATATATATATATATATAATTTTATTATATTTAATAGATTATAATATTATGTTATTCATTCATTAATATATAGTATTATATTCTACTATATTAATTAATGTATTATATTCTCTCATTATTATTACATTAATAATATAGTGAATTTAATAATACTCGTAATGATACTTAAATCATAAAAGAACCAACCAAAAAATTGGTTAAATAGCAGGATATCATTATAATGAAAAATTATGACTATTATATAAGTCATGGTGTTCTTTGAACTCCCTTCTCAATGATGCAAATTGATATTCAGTTTTTTTTCAAGAAATCTTGGAGGAGTTTTTTGAAGCTATTATAATGAAGACTTTGATGCCCAATGTTGTAAGAAGGAAAGAGGAAAAATGAGCATGCATTAGAGTGTGTGCATGCTTATATATTAATGAGGGAGGAAATTACTTTGGTTGTAACTTAAAGTTTGTAAGTTAATTATGTTATTAGATAGTATTAGTGTAATTCATTCTAACATATCTAGTTATGTGTAATTAATTATAACATTATAAACATTAATAGTTTACATCATTCATTAAAATCTAGTGCTTAAAAAGACCGAGACTTCATTATTAATGAAATTAAAAAAATTAAACTAAATATTGAATCATCTAAGGTTAAGCATTCATCAAGAAAGACAACTTATATGTACATTGGATGGAAAATTTGGTGCAATTGTTATTTATGAAGACGAGATCACAATTAGTGGAGAATTTGTAGTTTTTTATGAAGATAGGATTACAATCAATGGAGAATCTATTATTTTTTATGAAGATATGATCACCATCAGTGGAGAATATATAGCTCATTGCTCTACCATCTTAAGTTTGGGACTCAAGAGAGGGAAGCAATGATATAAATTGAAGTATACAACTACCAGGGGCATTTAAGGTGAATTTAATTTTGGTTCTTTAAGATCTATATCAGATGGAATGGAATTATTTAACGTAGAGGAAATAGTGTGCGGAAGCTGAGGTTGGAGAGGGAGAAATCTCAACACACCAATGAACCTTTATTGAGTAGATTTATAATGAACATTATCATTATTTCTAATGAACATTACCATTTAGAAGCACTGTGTACTCTTTGCAAAATAAAGTGAAAAAAGGATTCCCAAAATGGTACCTTAGGCTGAAGCTTCTCAACATACCATTAGTTTTCCCTAACTTTCTCTCAAAGAGAGCATTCTAGTTAACTTTAGCATTGACATGTGAGGTGGTTTATAAAAGAACAATCTCTATTCCTTCATAGGAATGACAACTTTATAGATCACCATAGACTCTTTTTGTTGCAGCAACATGTTTTCACCAAGATCAACACACAATGGAAGGAAGATTAAATATTACAAAACCTCCACTGAAAAATCATTGAAGAGAGTTGAGAGGGAAATTTAAGCATTCACTAGTAAGTTTCAAAAGATACAGCTGTAAGATATATGTGTGTGTGTGTGTGTGAGAGAGAGAGATATGTTGAAAATGTTGTAGATATATATTACCTCCTAATCCAAGACAAGGAGATCCCAATTGATTAACCGAAAGGAGATGATCAATGAAAAAAGGAATCAACTGGTTAGGGATAAAGAGAGAAAGGGGGGTCTAATTTCTTAATTATAAAATTAAAATAATAAATCAGAAAGATTAGGATAAAATGAAACACTTATCTTTAAATGTAGCAGGTCTGGAAATTGTTGTTTTCTGGTGTCTGTATTGAGTTTCTGGAAATATGTAACCAAATCTGGAACACAAACATAGAGACGAAGAAAACCCAAAAATATTTTCCTTTTCTAAACCAGGTCAACTTTGACCCAAATATGGGGCACAATCATGCCCCTTTATGTTGACCTTGACCTGCATTGCTCCGACGAAAATCCTGTTCGCGAATCCTGAAAGTTTTCTAAAAAGGGTATCCGAATTTGCTCTGTAATTCGTTGTTCCATAACTGTTCCGGCAAGAAAAATGGTTTTGTTGTTTGGATGAGGGGTTTGCCTTGGTCAAACCCCAGTTTTGGAATTAACCTTGAAATAGAATTGAAATTGCAGTAATAAACAAAGTATATTAACCTTAAATATACTAGTCTAGGATAGGGGAAAAAACCTAGATCCAATTCAAAGACTCATTTAAGGCATTTGACATGACCCCAAAACACTTACTTGAAGGGCTAAACTAGTCCTAAATGGAAGTGCTTCCATTTTTTGATGATACATTTAGTCCCTGCTTTAGCAAGAGTATGGACTCGATGTAAACTCTTGGTAAAGGAGATCACAAAGAAAAAGAAAATATTATTGAAATCAAAGGGACAAAGAAATCCTCAAGCCCCCAGAGACTCAAGTCTTTGTCAACCCTGAGATTACAATAAGAGAGACATCACTAAAAAAAGAGAGAAGAGGGTGTGAGTACCTCACCCAGTAAGATGCCCACCTTACCGTGAATCACCAGGGAGGGAGAGCCCAACAGGTAGCCAAACCTGATAGTTCACCCATAAACTATACTTTGTAGTTATAATGTGTCTTCTGACGGCTTTTGGAATACCCATAGATCCACATTCTTGTATCACTATGGAATATAAAATGCATGTCTCTTCAGGATACAACAACTTATGTGCATTACCTTATGAATATTTAGCATATTTGAAAGTGAAAATGCGTGTCTTATTTAGGATTTAGCAACTTATGTGCATTACCTTTCGAGGATTTAGCATGTTTGAAATTGAAAATGCACGTCTCTTCAGGATTTAGCAACTTATGTGCGTTACCTTCTGAGAATTTAGCATGTTGTAAAATGTAAACTATAGTATAAAGAAGACCCTATATATGCTCCCCTCCTTATCATGGCTACCTCATAGACAGGATAAGAAAGAGAAGGAGGATAGCTACTTCACAAAGTAAGGAGATATCATGTTAACAACAATGTACACTATATTCTTATCAAAGCGTATTGACCCTTACATTGAAGAACAAAGATAATTGTGAAAAAGGATATGTTACTTATGTCCAAAAGGATCCTCAAAGAGAAAGAGATCTTATCAACAAGACCCCCACCATAGAGGAGTGCTTTGGATAAAATATCATCTTTCAAAGAAAAGAAAATAGGGATCAAAGATTCAATCATCAAGCCCCCTGCGATCAAGAGGGAGAGGAATCTTGGAACGAAGGAAGCAAAATCTAACCCCAAAGCAAGGGAAAGACTTTATAAAGAACACAATTTGCAAAATAAAGAAGAGGTGATGACCTAGGACAAAAACCTCTCACATAAAAGGATATCCATAGCCAAAACATCAGTCAATATAAGGAAATAATGTTGCAAATGCCACTAAGATAAGGAAAGTAGATCCCTAGACAGAGAGAAAGAAGGAAAAGCTTACCCACCAGGGATAAAATAAAGGGATATACCAAGATATTCCATAACAAAGAGATATATTTGCAAAACAAATGACTTTAGAAAAGATATCATGAATACTAGAAGAGAACTATGGATGATTATGAGAAAAGGAAAGATATCATAATATAAAACCATTGGGATAAAATATAGAAAGAATAACCAATTAAGCTAAAAAAAAAAAAACATGCTAAGAGCATAATGGATCCTAGAAAAATGGAAGAAATACCTCTTGCCCCCTAGTCAAGAGACAAGAGGAGAAAATATCTATATTATAGAAGAATGAGGGGTATTCCCCATATGGAAATCATGAAGAAATTGTAAAATCACATGAGAGTGAGATATAATTCCTAAAGCACCTCTTTCTCTAATATACATCTTGAAATGTACACAATTAGCAAGTAAATGTGTATTACTATAGTGAAAAGGACATTTGTACTTGGAGAGAGCATCTTTTGGCATAGGTTTAAAGATTTCTTTCTTAGAATTCATTAATAGAACATACACCTTCTTAGTCACATCTTGAGGGGTATTAGGGTAATCTAAGGAAGGTTTTGGACGAAGAACATGAAGAAGAGGGTGACAATCATAATCAACCACCTTAAATTGAGATAGCGAAAATCCAAGACCACACATATCTTTTTTAGGGGATAAATGAATCGGATATTTAATACCTTGATCATTAACACCAAGCCCTAAACCCTTATAACCTTGTTTAGCCATCATATTGTATCCTCTAGTGTACATATCTTGTAAAGCTTTTGCAGGAGGTGATTATTTATGGTGATCATGAGAAATTGTTGTGTAAGGTGGAATGATAGGTTTAGAAGAAGTTTCTTTTCTCTTCCCTTTAATATCATCATGGATCGGGTAAGAAGGGGAAGGTAAATCAAAGAATTCTTGCACATCTGCATCATTAATCATACTTGGAGCCCCATCATAAGCGTGGGAAGAACTAGGAATAGCAGATGGAGAAATGGGAATGGGAATATTAGGAATTGGATTAGTAAGGATAGGATTAGGTTTAGGAAGATTAGGAAATGGATTAGGAAGGATAGGATTAGGATTAGGAAGATTAGGAAATGGTGTATCATCTACTAAATTCTTCACGTAATCCAAAAGAGCAATAAGTCTGCCACACAAATTCTTAATGAAAGTTTTGAAAGTAGGAAGGCTAGTATTAGTCAATCTCATAATAGCATAAGCAAGTGAAACATGAAGAGTGACAAACATAATGAATTGGATGATACTCTCATAAACATCATAAGTACTATAAAGAGATGCTAAGAGGATAATAATGAGGAAAATAACCACACACCAAAGCATCTTAAGGATCTTCATAGTGAATGAAATGCAAGAACTATTTTTGTATTTTGATGAGTATGTAGATTATGTTTTTGTGTTTGTTTTAAAATGCAAGAGCATAAAAGAAAACTAATCTAAGCTAGTCTTAAGGAAAAGAGGCAAAGAATCCAACACCAAAAAGAAAGAGTTATCTATCGCAGGTTGACCAAAATATAAGATATATATATGTGTGTGTGTGTGTGTGTGTTGAAAATATTATAGATATATATTACCTCCTAATACAAGATAAGGAGATCCCAATTGATTAACTGAAAGGACATGATCAACACAAAAAGGAATTAACTAGTTATGGATAAAGAGGGAAAGGTGGGGTCTAATTTATTAATTATAAAGTAAAACAATAAATCAGAAAGATTAGGATAAAATGAAACACTTATCTTTAAATGTAGAAGATTTGGAAATTATTGTTTTCTGGTATCTATACTAAGTTTCTAGAAATTCTGCAACCGAATCTGGAACACAAACACAAAGATGGAGAAAACCCAAAAATATTTTTCTTTTTTAACCAAGTTGACCTTGACCTAAATACGAGGCACAATTATGCCCCTTTATGTCGACCTTGACATGCACTAGTCTGACGGAAATTCTATTCACAGATCCTGAAAGTTTGCTAAAAAGGGTCTCTGAATCTGCTCTGTAATTTGTTGTTTCGTACTTGTTCCTGCAAGAAAAATGGTTTTGTTGTTTGGATGAGGGTTTTGCCTTGGTCAAACACTAGTTTTGGAATTAACCTTGAAATAGAATTGAAATTACACTAATAAACAAAGTAAATAGAACAATTCACCTTGCTTATGTTGAAACCCTTATGGAAGATTCAAATCCTTGAATCCACAAGTATGGATGCTCCAAATGGATGTAGAATTGTAGGATGTCTCAAATCAATTGCATTTAGATCTTCATCACCAATCTTGAATGGATATGGATGGAGAAATCTTCAACAAGAGGGCTCCATAGAGCTTGAATCCTTCAATGGCTACTAATGGATCTCCTTGATGAATTGAATCTTGAATGCTTGAATACTTGAATGCTTGAATGCTCACTTTGATAACTTATGCATAGATGATCCTCCCTTTCTCATTTTTTTCTTTTTCTCCTCTTCTTTTCCTCTCTCAAAATGAGAGGAGAAGGCTTCCTTATATACTAGTCTAGGACACCAACATCTAGAGAGACCGACATATGAGAAATAAATTTCCATTAGGCTCATACCCCTAGAAGTGGACCTATATTAAATGTCTTTTAAGAGTCATCATTTTGAAGCTCGAAGCAGCCGATCCGGAAGAGGGAAAGAATTATTTCCAAACCTTGGAATCTGAAAATCTTTGGAATTTGAAATTTAAAACCTGGGTTAGGGTCGAGGTCGACCTTGACCCAGAAGGTCAACCTTGACCCTGAGACCAAGAACCTAAAAATCTCAGAGCAAGATACCAGAAATAGGTAGGAAAGAAGTGGAAAACAGGGCAAGACAAGGGAAAAAAACAAGATCCAAGTCAAAGATCCATTCAAGGCATTTGACATGACCCCAAACCACTTACTCTGAGGGCTAAACCAATCCTAAATGGAAGTGCTTTCATTTTTCGATGATACAATAGCAAAGAAGAATGACAACCTAAGAAATGGGAAAATAAGGGCTTGGATGTACTCCCAACAACTAAGAAAATGTATATCAAAACACGGTTCAAGTGTTGATTCCAGTGAAAAAACTAGGTTTACAAGAGTTGTATGAGATGATTGATGAAATTTATCTTTTAAAATTGCAACACAAATTGTGTGCCAATCTTCAAGAGAGTGAGAATAGAATATTGGAATATACGTCTTCACCCATAAGACAAAGAACGCGTATATTATTGAGACAGTCTATTCCTATTGCCTCGTGATCAAATAAGTAGTGGAGGTTTGAGGGCCCTAAAGTGAGATGGAAAATTCTTTATCAAGCTAATTTGAAACAAATATATTTCAAATACAAATTGCTAGGATGACTAGTATTGTATTAATGTTATTTTGTCAAGATATAATTTTGGAAGGCAGTTGCTGATGATGCTTTTATTATTGTGTGGAAAAAAGGGGAGATAGTTTACTAAAAGATTTTAGAAGTGTCCAACATTTCGGGAGATTTTGTGATGGTTATAACTATTGGAAAAATGGTTAGTGCTCCCCTCGGGATTCGTGACATGGCTTAACTGCCTCATGTGTCTTCTATAAGTCTAGTGGCTGTATTAGGCATTAATAGGTCAATCTTTTGGTGCAACATAAACCACTACTTGTAACAAGTGGTATCAGAGTTTGGTCACAGGTTTGAATCCCCTCGGATAACGCTGAGGGGGAGATTGTTGGAAAAATGTTCATCACTCCCCTCGAGATTTGTGACATGGCTTAACTGCCTCCTGTGTCTTCTATAAGTCTAGTGGTTGTTCGTGCATTAACAGGTCGATCTTTTGGTGCAACGAAAACCACTGCTTGTAATAATAACATGAACCCAATCGCTTTGTAACGGTCGCTCTTACTTGGTGCAGATCTTGTCTAGGAGTTTTTTGGATAGTCATGGGAAGCTGCAGGAATATATGGCATACAATATGCTTGGTGGCAATTAGTTTCCTATAGAGGATAAGATGCAAAGCTTCTTTTCCAAAAGATATATCCCCACTTAGTATGGGGAAGTTGCAATTTTTGAGATAGTAATTGGAATTGATTGTGTAACTAAGCTTAGTGGTTTTGGAAGGATATGCACTTTTTAACAATTGAAGCACAAGGCTCATGTCTGTACTTTCTTTTCCTTTGAAGGGGATATTGTTTCCTTGTAATCACAATGCTCAGCTGATGTCTATAATTTCTTCTTTGGAGTATATAAGATAATATTTTCCAAAAAAAGAAATTACAACTTTAACTCCAGTTATTACAACTTTGATGCTAAATTATTTTTTCAGCTAACGTAAATCTCCTATTGCAATGGTGACTGCAGCCTGTTGGTGCAACTTTTTACGATTGCTTCTGGACTCTAGAAAGTTACTTAAATTTGTCAAAGCTCTAGAATTGAGCAAGAAATTTAGTCAGAATGTACAGAGATCAGAACTGTATTGTTCAAGACTTTAAACAGGAGGAAATCCCAATATATCATCAAATCTCCATTTCCAATGCTTGGAGAATATTGAGACTGTTTCTCTATGTTATCAGAATGTTTGAGGAAAAGCACAGTGACCCGAAAAGAAGCAATATACAATAGAAATATTGTCCTGATTGATGAGGGTATCCTGCAAGTGTGAGAAGAAATTTTTAAATTGAAAAATAAATTTTGCACCTTTCACAACACTCTGGTTGTCTCAAAGAAAGCTTAGGGAGATCTTCTATAGCATTTTATAAAATTTGAGGAAAAAATGAACTGAACATATGTGCCCTGTTAGCTTTTCTAAATTTCGTAGGAAGGGACTTCCCTTTAGCCAAACAAATGTGATTCTTTGTCCCATGAAATAATAGAGATATTCCAGGGCTTCGATTCCCATCTCAACTTTATTTCCCATAATGGAGATTCATCTCCATCCTACAACATGTCTCTTATATTCTATGATTTTACCATTTGAATTACTTTAAAAAAATTGGGTATTAACTTTTCACAACAATTGACATTTTGTGTCTGATTTTATTAAGTTTTTCTCAGCTTTCATATTCATTATTTCTTTTACCAAAGCTTTATGCTTATTATAATCAGAAGAGCCTATTTATAATGTGTAATGCTTTCTATAATCAAAAGAGCCTATTTATAATGTGTAATGAGGATCTGAGATAGTCTGTGGGACGGGTCATCCCATGGAGCCATTCATTGCCAGTTCAGAGTTACCCCGTTTAAAAGTATTTAATATTTATAACATGAAGTCTTTTCTTACATTATTCAATGAGAATCACCCCATAACAGTTTTTATGATCTTTCAACTAAATGAAGGTATGTTAAAAGCAGAAGCAATGAGTAGCTATTGCATGGTCTGCGGGATAACAACACTATAAATTATTGTGATCCTGAAATTAAATCAAATGGTGTGGCAATAGTACCCTGTGGCCTCATAGCTTGGAGCTTATTTAATGATACCTACAGATTTTTTCTCGAAGACATTGAACTACAAGTCAACAAGACAAACATTGCTTGGAAAAGTGACCGTGAACATAAATTTGGGAAAAATGTTTATCCCTTCAATTTTCAAAATAGATCTTTAATTGGTGGGGCCAAGCTAGATCCATTAAAACCTGTAAGTAGAGAATTTTGTATGCTATCTAATAAAATTGAATTTTGTTTCTTGTATGTAAAAGGCATTACTCAATTTATCTCAATGTTGCTTAATGATTTTTCTGATTGTGATGTGAAAGTTGAGCGATCTTATTGTGTGGATGCGTGTATCAACACTCCTAACCTTCAAAAAGTTGTATGGAAGAATTGAGGTGGATCTTGAAGCTGATTATTACATTACAGTAGAGATTCAAAACAACTATAATACATATAGCTTTGGTGGCAAGAAAAGTTTGGTTCTTTCCCCAACAAGTTGGCTTGGTGGTAAAAATGATACTCTGGGGAAAGCATATGTTGTCACTGGGATTCTGTGCATTTTGTTGGTAGTTGTTTACTTCATTTTGCATATAAAATTGCCAAGGTAAGCCTCTTGCGTAATATGTTGTAAGTAGTTTCCCGCATCTTGCTGGATGAGAATCCTCATCTTCACTTTTATTTTCTTTAATATAATAAATCTACGTTGTGTTTTGAGTGTATGCATTTTTTTTGTTTGCAGTGTTGTTGATCCTAAGAATATATCACATCACACATATGATACTGTTGGTCAGTGAAGTCAACCAACGGCATGGATCAACTAAGGTTTGTTGATGTTCCAGAATTAAAGTGGTTTCATGTATACAGATTGTATCTATTGAAGGTCTGGATACCATGTAATTATTTTCTACAATATAGGTGGAAAATTAAATTTTGAAAATCTTTCCTACAATATAAGTGGAAACTTAAAATTTGAAAAGCTTTCCTGCAATATAAATGGAAAATTAAAATTTGAAAAGCTTTCCTGCAATATAGGTGAAAAATTAAAATTTGAAGAGCTTTACTCACGCTCTCCAGTGTATTCGGTGGAAAGCTACCAATGCGTGGCAATGACAAGTTCTTGATTGTAATATGCTTTATATTTTTAAGGAAAAAAGTATTTATACTGCCAAGGATGTTTATGCTAAGTTTAAGGGACTGTGGATGTATTTCCTCCTCTACATATCCCCACTCCCATAAAAATCTGAAATTCAATAACATTAAGGGCATAAAGATGAATTAAGGGTGGTTTTGTTTTGGATCTCCTAGACTGCTTGGTCTTATTATTAAAATCTTCCATTTCGTTTCATTATGCAAAAATATTACACTACCACAAAAAATTAGAATATTAGAAAAAGTGGGGGTGACAGAGGAGGAAACATGCATTTCCTGTTTCAAAATTCATCATTGGGGGCCTCTTCAACAATAACAAATGCATGATCATTCAAGCGGTTTATTGCAATTTTCTTCGCTAGAAGTCTGTCTTAAATAAGTGATTTTTTACCAATTCATTCTTAATCCTATAATGTCGCTGCTGGTAATTAAGCATTTTGAAGATACAATGATTTATTGATTTTGGTAAGAATATAAACTACAGAAAGTTCACCACCAGATCTTATGTCATTTTGTAAAATTATTTTTCTTGCATGAGCTAGTCTTCCGTCGTCTAATAAAATGAATTGTCAATATCCAAACATGCAAACCTGGTTAAGAGAAAATTATAAGCTATCCTTGTTTTTTTGGTATTGAACAAAGCTTCAAGCACTAGTAAATTTTAGCTTATTTTTCGACGAGGTTTAGTTGATTATTAGACACCTATTGGTCGGATAATCGACCACAATGGTAGTCGGATCTTTTTAGTCGAAAATACCACACTTGAAATCGCCGTCACAATTGCGACGTAAAAAATGGTTGAACTATCAACGGAAACAATGTCAAAATCATTGCTTCAACCTAGAAGAATTGTCGACTATAGCGTTATCTCTGCGACTAGTGTAGGTCAAAATTGCGATGTACAATCATCGCAATAAATGTCAAATGTATAGCTTTCTCATTGATATGTCTATTCTTTTTTAGTCGAAAAAGTGACAGACAATTTAATTTTTTTAAAAAAATTTATATATATTTTATCAAATTAAGCACAACAATATTATGTCGATGTTGTTTACTATTTACAAACAGTAACACATTTTTTGTCTTATTTCACACAAACATGTTCTTTCCCGATCTACAAAAGTGGAGACACAAACAAACCCTCTAACTATCAGATCATCATGATCAATCCCCTTCTTAGCAAGTTATTTGGAAGCATGGTATAACGCAAAATCAGTAAATGGGCTAAAACAAAGGAGAAAAGAGCAAGGGACAAGATGGTTTTAGACCGAAACACTCCACCATAGATCACGGAGCGACTCTTAGATACTTAGTTGAGAAAATATGGGACACTTCGGGTGACGAGGCTTTTTGCTGCTTTGTTGACTTCAAAAAAGCCTTTGACACCGTCCCTCGTCACAAACTATGGAAAAGAATGGAAGAGCTGGGAATACCTATGGTGCTAAGGACAACAGTACACAGACTATATGAATAGGTTAAGGCCAAAATAAAAACTACAGATGGGTTATCAGAGTGCTTTGGCCACAGTGCCTTATGAGATCTTATTGGCAGAAGTGGGTGCCTTTCCCTTATAAGTTGTTGCATTGGTCCGACTGATATGCTACTTAAAGAAAGAGGGGGATGCTTTGAGGATTGAATGGGTTGTGGGAGAGTTTGGGAAAGGCTTTCTTGGACTGCCACTCTCCACCACCCGCCATTTCCACCTTAGCATTCCCATTTCTTGGGGATACTTCTCACCGTTAATGACAAGGTAGAGCTCCTTGTCCATTTCCAGTTGTACATCTTCTTTCCTCAATACTACATGCAATACATATTTAGTTCCACCAAACTTACTTTGAAATTACAACCTTTTAAGGATAGGAACACAAAAATAAGAGAGAATAGATCCACCACTAATGTCAAATCCACTCATTTTTTGCAATACTACTGAAACTAAGATAAAGATATTTGTGAAGGTTTTATAGACGTAGGTTACTGAATCATCATCTCTAAATTGGTATTCAATCTGGAAACCCTTGTATGTATATAGCCACTCTAGCAAATCTCCACATCTAGAAAATCTCCACAAAACTCCTTTCTGGCCTCCACTGCATATACGTCTTCTCAGAATCTAAAAAATCCAACCCATCATTGATTGTCATCAATGTACCAATTTGGATAGTAAGTTTAATTTAATTTGTCTATGGCCTAAGACCTTAAATTATTGAGCTTCTCTTTGTTTCGAGAAGAGTATAACATTCTCTACTTAATAGGGCCAACCACGTGAAGTTGGAAGCTCATCTCACCCCTCCTAGGAGCCTCCTATGACCCTTTACGACATTTTAAGACCTCTAAGATGCATTCTTAAGGATCATAAACAGTCGTAAAGGGTCATAAGGGGTCTTGGGACACAACAGCTGAGAAACATAATTGTAGGCATCATGGTCACAATTTTTTAGAGACAACTTAATTGAGTTGTATACCCAGACGATGTAGAGAAACTCCTGCACCTCTGATTCCAAGTTGACTACATCTGTTGCTCATGGATACAAGGTCCTCCAATAGATGTATTCAACTTGGAATCGGAGGTTCAGAAGTTGCTTTGCATCGCTTGGGTACACAACTCAATTACGTTGTCTCCAAAAAATTGTGACCATGATGCCTACAATTATGTTTCTCAGCTATTGTGAAATCTACATTTATGTTTCTCAATTGTCGTGTTTATGTGCATGTTTTTTATGTGGTTTGGATAGTAAGTCTAATTTAATCTGTCTGTGGACTACGACCTTAAATTATTGAGCTTCTCTTTGTTTCAAGAAGAGTATAACATTCTCTACTTAACAGGGCCAACCACGTGAAGGTGGAAGCTCATCTGGCCCCTCCTAGGAGCCTCTTATGACCCTTTATGACATTTTAAGACCTCTAAGATGTATTCTTAGGGATCATAAATGGTCGTAAAGGGTCATAAGGGGTCCTGAGACACAACAACTGAGAAACATAATTGTAGCCATCATGGTCACATTTTTTTGGAGACAATGTAATTGAGTTGTATACCCAAGAGATGGAGTGGAACTTCCGCACCTCCAATTCCAAGTTGACACTGCGGGATCCAAAGACCATAGATAAGGAATAAATTTAGAGAGCGAAGGAGGGTCATAATGACAAAAATAATATAGGACAAACCTCAAGTTAAATGATCTGGCAACCACAAACATTTTAATAGATTTTTATTATTAAATAATTAAATTTGCATATACTAGTGTTCTAAGCCCCCTCATTACATAATTTATTATTGTAAGCCCCCTCTAACTTACACATCTAGAAAATGAAACTACAACCTATTGGGATTGAGACAAACCTTATAGAATAACAACAGGTAGGAATGATTGCTTGTCTCAATCCCAATAGGTTGTAGTTTCATTTTCTAGATGCGTAAGTTAGAGGGGGCTTACAATAATAAATAATGTAATGAGGGGGCCTAGAACACTAGTATATGCAAATTTCATTATTTAACAATAAAAATCTATTAAAATGTTTGCAATTGCCTCATTTAACTTGAGGTTCATCCTGTATTATTTTGGTTGTTATATCCCGTAGTGTCAACTTGGAATTAGAGGTGCAAAAGTTGCACTCCATCGCTTGGGTATACAACTCAATTACGCTGTCTCCAAAAAAATTGTGACCGTGATGCCTACAGTTATGTTTCTCAACTATTGTGAAATCTATATTTATGTTTCTCAACTATCGTGTTTATACCTTCTTCTCTCATTTGCTAGTGTAATTCCTCTTTGAGTATCCCCTTTCTCCTTTGCATCCAAAATGAACTCATTCCAATCCCTCACTAGAATAAAGGGAGGACACTCGTACTGGAATAAAGGGAGGATGCTAAAAATTTAGTGAGACTTCATACCATGCAACATTCGTAGATTACATTCAATGCATTATTTACATTTGTAAATCAGCGTTGCGTACAAATCTGTGGACGGTGTGTGGTATGAAGACTCGGTCAAGCTTGAAAATGATACTCAATCCATAGTCAAGGTCAAGGAACAAATGGAATAACTATTGTCACTAGGGATTGCACCCGTGATGGCTAAGTATGAAACCTAGCAATCCCGTGAAACATGGGAATACTCTCAGGATGTGTGACTGCTTCACTGAGAATAGACCTCCAGATTAAGGGTCGGCTTCCCGTTTGTATCACCTGAACTGTACCGAACTTGAAGGGAAAGGGAGAGAGATTGCATAAGAATGAAATAACTAAAATTTAAACTTAGGTGATTCACCAAACTGGATAGATCCACAAACTGAAAAACAAACTCACAATGTAATCCAACATCTAACATAAACACCACAACTCTTCCAAATCTGATTTTTCCCCTTAGAAAATAATCAGGTGCGGATTGTAAATGAGAAGGAAAGATAGATTCCACAACTCAAACACATATAGATGCACACAGATTTGAAACCTTAAGGAAACACAGTGCTTGTAAACATCAAAGTGAACATAATATCAAGTGAAGGATCAGATTTTAATCACAACACATGACGTTAAGCCTGTTGGGGCTCAAAAATGCTGGTCATTTTGAGGCCAACTGACAGGCACTGTAACAGGTGCCTCTGCAATTTTGGTTCAATCGAACCAAGGCTGGTAAACCTAAAATTAATGATTTTTTCTAAATGAATAAACAAAATAATCTAAAGAATTTCCATAATAAAAGGATAATAAAAATTAACTATACTTAAAATAAAGACCAGTGCCTACTCCTGATCAGAAATGAAAAATATGTGTGATTACTTTAATTGAAGTCTACTGTCAAAATTCATTCAGTTTTATCTATTAACAACAAAATGAAAACTTGAATTAAATATAACTTTGGAGACAGATTATAAGAAATCTATCAATTGAAATTGATCAAATAACAATAGCAACAAGAAGACAACTATTCAGAAAGATTTTAATTTCCAAAGGACAGACCGATTGAATTTAATAACATCCAAAGGGCATGCTTAGCCATACACAATAGAAAACTAATCTGACATAGCTCTCAGATTCCTATTTGCAATTGCAATACAATAATCTCAAATAAAGAAAATATACTTTATCCAAAGCATTGAATTCAAAACAATCATAGAGGAACAGATGTTACCAGTGAATTCAACAATTAAACTTCCAAAACCACTTGACCTATAAGTTGATCCAATAATTTCATATGATTCCAAAGCAAGAGCAATCATCCCGTTTTCCAATATATTCCAAATGTATTTTTTGTCGTCCCCTTTTGTTTACAAATGTTTGCATATAAATATGTTTACCAAAGGTTGTCTGTGAAAAGTCATCTCTGTTCACAGAAACCTAATCCCCAACTAACCCTAAAAATTATCAAATAAATTATTACAATAGTTTTTAAGGAAATAATTCCCCTTCAAAAAATTTGATTTGTTATCATTTTTGGACAATGTGCATAGTCATCTGCAAATGTAATTCCTGCGCACAAACATTTAAGGTTAAATATTCATTCAATAAAATTTTAAAATTAAAATCATTACATTAAACTATCAATTAAATACAAATGATTTTAATCATTAATTAATAATATATATCAAAAAATATAAACTCATGATATAATTACACAAGTAATAAAATTACTCATAGAATTTAAATAATTAGTCATGAGTTGCTTACTATTGTTTATCGAACATAAACATTACATTAATAATGCATAACCTAAAATATTAGGGTAAAAAGGTCATAACCTTTTTTGAAATATGGGAATAATCACCTTAATAATAATTTTTTTTAAAGGATTCACATAGATAAAGTGTTAATTTTGTTTGTAAAGTAATAACTCAAATGTTACAAATAAAAACAATTTTATAATCATTTTATAAAACACAAAATGAAATGAAGGTAAAAAATAAAATAAAGAATATACTTCAAATCAATTAATTATTATTCCTAAAGTGAAAAGATTACAAATAAATCACATATGGTAACATATAATCAATTAAGCTCATTTTATCGTATGAGTTTAATTTTGGAATTAAAAATAAAATTATAGTAAGATTTCAAGATTATATTTAAGGATTTGAAAACTAAAAATCAACATCAATTAATAATGTTTCAAATCCTAAAACATAGTAATCCTCTTAATGTGAATTTACATTAATACACTTTTCACTTTAGGTAAATTAGGAACTAATTTTTATTAAAGTAAATCACACTAGTAAAAAGCAAATCACGTAAACTACAAAATCCCTTTTAAAAAAAAATCATGTACAAAAAACTTCAATATTCTAATAATTATTTTCAAATTATTAAAAGGGAAATAAAAACTCTAAAATTTATACCATAATTACTACCCAAATTCTCAAGGAATAACATAGGACAATTGGTTAGGGGGTAGGAGGGTAGATAGGTAGAACAAAAGGCCGGCTTGAGAGGTTGAGTGTTCAACTCCCGATCGCCGCATTTTCTCTCTACCTCTTTAATATTCATTCATTTTATTTTAAAATAAGCTATTCTTTATTTCAAATGACTACAATAAAATGAAATTAATAAATCAATCATCATAGTAAAAGACAAACATAGGATGCATTTTCACTTATTTTTATTTTTATCAAAGGAAATTTATAAAGTATGATAGATATATAGTATACTTCCTTGTCGTCTTGATTTTTTAGGCATAGAAATTTTCGGTATCAACAGTGGCTCTTATTGGGGACGTGCGTTCATATTTGGATGCAGCGAGATCCTGGCTGTCTCTGAAAAACAGACCATAGTAAGAAAAGAAACATGATACTTTTAAAGAAAATAAATAAAAATTATATACAAGTTAGGGAATACTTCCTGTTTTAAGAGAAAAATGGTTTCACATATTGACCATGGGTGGGGAACTCTTGAAGGACTCCATTAGTGCCCTGTAAATAATAAGAATTTTCACCTGCTTTTGAAACCACCATGTAAGGTCCTAACCACAATGCCTCGAACTTACCATGTTTTCCTTTGTCTTGATCTTTTGCATTCCACTTCAACACCCAATCACCCTCTTTGAAAGGTCTATCAGATGCTCTTTTATCATGCAAGGTCTTAATCTGCTTTTGTTGATGAATATTCTTTTCTTGTGCTATTCTTCTCATCTCGTCTAACTCTGATAACTGGCTCAGTCAATCTTCCATAAAGTTTACATCCTCAAGCTCTTCTTCTTGAATAAATTTGTATACTAGTAAGAGGTTGTTCAATGGTAATCTTGCTTGTTTTCCATAAACTAACTCATAAGGAGCAAATCCTGTCGATCTCTTCACTGTAACTCTGTCTGCCCATATAGCTAGATTTAGTTTAGAGTCCCAAGCTTTTTTATTGTTATTCAACATTCTTCTAATAATCTTCAATATATTCTTATTGCTCGATTCTGCCTAACCATTCCCTTGTGGATGATACGGAGATGAATAAGATAGATTTATGCCATATTTCTCACAAAATTCTACGAATTCTTCAGTTCTAAAGCACATACCATTGTCACAAATAATTTTACATGGTACCCCAAATCTGGTAAGTATATTATCTGTCAAAAACTTAATAACCACCTTGTTTGTTGCTTGTCTTGTAGGTATAGCTTCAACCCACTTTGTAAAATAATCGGTTGCAACCAATATCCATTTATGGCCCCCACTCGAAGCATCTTCAATTTCTCCAATAAAATCTATTCCCCACATTTTGAAAGGTTCCTCAGTCTGTAACAGAATAAGGGGTAAAGCACCGTTGTATTTCAATTTTCCAGAAAATTTCTGACAGGATTCACACTTTCTAACATAATCATGACAATCCTTGAACACATGAGGCCAGTAATACCCAACTTTCAATATCTTGTGAGCTATTGTCTTAGCTAAAAAATGGCCACCGCACACCCCATCATGTAAATCTTTAATCACTGACTCGGCTTGATAGGTGTCTAGACAAAATAGGAGAATACCGTCATTATTTTTCCAATATAGATCTCCTTGAATCGGCACATATCTTGATGCTTGTAACTTTATAGTTATTTTTTGGTTATCATTTAGACCTTCTCGACATTTCATGTGTTTTAAAAAATATACTATGTCTATATACCATGGACAATGCTCAATACTCATCTCAACTTCTTCTAAATCTACTTGGTTGACCTGTATTGCATCTAAATTTGTTTCTGCCATAAGCTTAGCCAACCCTTGTCCTCTGATTAACTTGGTGATTTGAATCTCAATGTCAAACTCTTGAATTTGATTTATCCATCGACATCTTCTTCCTGTAACCTCTGATTGCCTTAAAATGTCCTTAGTTGCTGCATTCGAAACATAAGCCACAATTTTGGCCCCAACTAGATAGGTTCTAAATGACTTTACGAACTTAACTAATGCATAAGCTTGTTTTTCATTTATGTCATAACTCAGCTCAGAAGGTTGGAGAGTTTTACTAAAGAAAGCTATTGGTTGCTCATATCCTTCATCATTTTTCTGTAACAGGATTGCTGCTATGGTGTGGAACGAAGCGAAGGAAAACAACTGAAATGGTTTAGAGAAATCAGGAGATTTCAAGACTGGAGCTTCCCTAATTGCTTTCTTGACATTGGAAAATGCTTGTAAAGCCTCATCTGAACAACTTATAACCGCACCTTTCTTTAACATCTTTGCAATAGGTTTTATGATTTTTGAGAAGTTTGGGACAAACCTTCTTACAAAGTTGATTTGCCCAAAGAAAGATTGTATTCCCTTAACATTTTTAGGGATCTAAACCCTATCAATTGCTTCAATTCTCTCAGGATCTATTCTGACTCCTTCCTTGGAAACTATATGGCCAAGGAGTTTACCCTCAGTTACCCCAAAATGACATTTCTTTGGGTTTAAGGATATTCCATATTCAAGAGCTCTTTTAAAGATTTTCTCTAGATGTTTGCAATGATCTTCTACTTTCTTGGAATAAGCTATGATATCATCCTGATATATTACCATGATAATATCAATGAATTCCTCAAAGGCAACGTCCATGGCCCTCTGAAAAGTAGCTCATGCATTTGTAAGCCCAAATGGCATTCTTGCATAAACATACATACCCCATGGCGTGGTGAAATCTATTTTGTATTGTTCTTCCTCTTTCACTTTAACTTGGTTATATCCAGAGAACCCATCCATCATAGATAACAATTCATTTCCTGTAACCTTCTGTAATAATGTTTCCATGTTTGGCAGTGCATAATTGTCCTTTAATGAAGATATGTTTAGATTTCTGAAATCCACACAAAGTCTAATATCTCCATTCTTTTTCCTAATGGGGACCAAGTTCGAAACCCAAGTGGAGTGCCTAATTGGCTTTATGATACCTGTATCCCTCATCTTAACGAGTTCCTCTTTCATCTTGGGAGCCAAAGTTGGATTTATTGGTCTCTGCCTTTGTCTAAAGGGTTTTGCATCGGGTTTTAAAGGTATCTCATGTTGAAATAAATCCTCTCTATAAGCCTTGAGATCGTCATATGACCAAGCAAACACATGTCTATACTTTCTTAATAAATTAATGATATCAGATCTAATTTTAGGAGTCAACTTTTTACCAATGAAAATTTCTTTAGGAGCATGTTCATTTCCTAAGTTTATCTTTTCAACTTCCTCTATATTAGTGTTTTCCAATTTGACATTACCATTAGAATCTTTACTATCAAACATTTTCTCTAGTGTAACAAGTCCCTTAGGAATTTTATTAGTTTTAAGCTGAATTACATCTTTTCCAAATAAAGTATCTTTCTCATCTAATGTTTCGACATAAGCATTTAAATCAATGAGTTGATCTTCATACCTTTCTTCGCATGCAAGGAACCTTATGATATCTCTATCATTGTCAAAAATTTGCCAATTATGTACATTATCAGGTATCGATGGCCTTGGTTTGATCTCTACCTATGCAATATCTTCACATGGAATGTCATTATGCCTAATTGCTAGGTTAGCCATGAAATCAGCAAGAATATTCTTAGATCTATCTATCCATGTTATTGAAAAAGCATCAAAGATTTCTATATAATCCCACACTTCATTCTTATATCTTTTTAAGATATGATTTTTAGCAATAAATTTATCTCTAATTTGAGATACAATTAATTCAGAATCACCATAAACAGAAAGAATTTTAATACCATGTTTACCTGCTATTCTGAGACCTAACAAAAGTGCTTCGTACTCTACAATATTGTTAGTACATTCAAATGCTAACAAGAAAGAATATTTAAAAGACTTTCCATTTGGGGACACAAATACTACACCTTCTCTGTTACCATTTTTACTACACGATCCATCAAAAAACATTTTCCACATGAGATCATTATTTTCCTTAGCACATATTTCAATAGGACTAGTATTTTCAATAAGGTTCTTATGAATTTTTACCTGAAAATTCTCCATGTCGGTGTAGCAAAAGTGCGTAACTTGGCTTGGGTCAATGTCTTCAATGATATAGGTAGATCTTGGTTCTCTATCAATCCTTACAACCCTGTCATTTATTGGGATAGAAGCATAAGATAGATCTAACTAAATATTTCCACCGACCAAGTTAGACCATTGTCTAGATAATAACATTCCATAACTAGGTGGTACTTCTACAACAGTAATATCTATTTTATAAGATTTTTCAGGACATGTAGGAAACTTAAATTCTACATTTTTCATTATTCTGATAACTGGAACCGATCTATTGTCCATAGCATAACACTTTCCATAAGTAGTATCTACATTCATTCCTAATTCTTTCATTACCCCATGAGGCATAATATTAACTGCTGCCCCAGAGTCTAACATACAATTTTTAACCAATTTATTGTTTATCAATAAAGTTAAAAAGAAAGGATCTACTTTAGCAACATCTTCACTAACAGAAGTTCCTAGGTAAATAACTGGTAATTCTTCATTATCTTTTTGTTCCTTTGCATCCTTTTTAACCACATCATTTATTAATTTGATAGTTTCATTCTTGCAATCAGTTAATTTAATGATTTCCATTAGAGGAATAGAAAGCTTCACTTGAGATAATGCTTGAGACATAAATGAAGTACAATTTGAAATTTCCTTACCATTGCTTTGTCTATCCACAAGTTTACTTATCTTCGATATTTGATCAATTTTCTTTCTAGGAACATCTGCCTTTGACCTCTTTATCTCGGTGTTCTTTTTTGAAATCTTGTACATCCCCACTGCTTGTTCATTTCATGAGTTCACATTCATATTCCTTAACTGATATTTGCTAAGCACTTGTTCCATCGCTGCTACAGTGTAAGCCTCTCTTTCTTCTTTTGTTGTCCTTCTAACAACCGGACCCCTATCATCATCTAAGAAGACTTGCTGCTCTTGTTGGTATCCCAACCTCCCGTAGCTTTCATCTAGCACATATTCCCAATCTAAATCATCACTATCTCCTGACCAAAAGGGTGTGGATGAAAGAGCATTTATCACAGGCCTCTCTTCATATCCTTGGTTTTCTTCTTCTAAAACCTTTTGTGCTATAAGGCATTGATCCTGAGGGTGAGGAATTTTGCAAATCTCACACCACAACTCATCCACTATGAAATGATTATTCTTCTTGAGAGGATCTGGAGTATCCATCTACTTCTTTACTGGCCTTCCGTCTTTCCACTTAGTATGGTAAGGCATATCATGTAACCTATACTTATCATTTCTGTTGAAATTTCTATCCTGTCTCCCTGCTTGAAAATTACCTTTATTTGGTTGAAAATTCTTCATCAGACTCACTAATTCATCCATTTTATCATTATCATCGTTCTTCTTCGGGGCAGTGGGGTCAAAAAGCTTAGGATCACTTCTCTTATCAATCCTTCTGGCAGCTATCCTATTGTTTTCAATATTAAGAGCATTCTTGAAAGCCTATTGCAAGGTTGTTGGGTTATGAGATCTTATCTCATAGTTCATCTTCACATCAAAGGCTTTCAAGTAGAAGGTAATCAAAAAAGAGTCCACAGGGTGAATGTCTTTTGAAATCTTGTTCAACACCTTGTTAAATCTCTTATTAAATTCCTTCACTGTCTCATTTGTGTTTTTCCTCATAGTGGTTAATTCGTGAGTTGCAAATGATGGGTCCTTGTGATCCCTGAACTCTTCTATAAACTGATCAACAAAGTTCTACCAACTAGTGATTGATCCATCTGGCAAATTCCTGTACCACTCATCGGCACCATCCTTGAGTGAAAGAACTAACATTTTCATGTGCACATCTTCATGTGTAATATCATATTCATAAACAACATTCTTCACATTAATAACATGTTGTTCTGCTAGCTGAGATCCATCCCCCGTAAATTTAGGAATAGTGGTCTTCAATTTATTTGGTATAGGGTCAGGATAACATATTACTTCCAATAAATCTAATGGTTTATACCTTTCATTAACTTCCTGACATCTATTGCTCCCCTGCCCACTATTAGGATTGTTGCTCTGACAGTTGTTTTGAATATTATTCCTAACCATATTTCTCTGTGTAAGGTTCCTCTAATTCTGGTTGTTTCCATTTACATCCTCATAGTTAGGCCTTCATAAGTTTTGATTGTTTGCAAGATCTTGATCAAGGTACTCATCATAATTGCTTTCTATATTTAAAGTATCAAAACCAACTCTAGGTCTTCTAGGACCATCATGATTGTTTTTATGTGGAACATTCTTGGCATCATACCCAGTTACTTCAGAATGACCATAAACCCTATGACCTTGTTGTGTAGGGTTCTGAGTTGGATTCTGCCCCATACAATATCCTTGTGAACTATAGTCATGATCATGATACTTAGGTATGGGATTCTTACCGTCATAATAATGCTGAGGATTCCTTATCTATTCGTTTATATTTCTTTGATTAGGCATCTGATAATCCTTAACATTTTGATTGGGCATATCATATGCATTGACTCTATCAGGACTATTTCTTCTACCCCATGTATAGGCATCATCCAATCCACTAACATAATCCCAATTCTGATTACTTTTATGATGTGCCATGTTCCTACACTGGTTATAATTCTCTAGATCATGTTGATTAGTATTAAAAATATCTCTATCCGTTTCATTTTTATGCCTATATTCATGATTCTGATAATCATCATTATTAAACTTATAAGGTTTATATGCATTATGTCCCATCTCTCTATTATAAATCATTTCAATCTTATCTGGAACATATTGATATAAATGATTATTATTTTCAAACTACCCCATTTCATTCATATTGGCCCTATTTATATTTTGAGCATCAATACAATTATACGTACCTGGCATGTTATGAGAATCACTCAGAACCTTTCCTGGCTGGGGACACTCTTCTGAATTCTGTATGTTGTGATTGTCCCTTTCATAACCTTGTATTTTCATTGTACCTGGCATCTGCACATTTATCCCTTCTTCCTACGCATGTGATCTAGGGTTGTATATCTCACCTGTATATTGATCCGCATAGGTAAATGGCCACTCATTATTTTGATCCTGCGCAAGCTGAGAGCGCACATGCACGTTCTTATTTAAATAATATATATTGTTATCAAAACCGGTATTGTATTTATCTATTTTCACAGGTTGTTTATTAAAAAATGTATGGTGCTGACTTTGTGCAACACCAGCAGGCTGCTTGCGTTGATTTTGCACATTATAGTTACCATGTTTTTTATTATGTTCATTAAAATGCTGCATTTGTTTATATCTTTTATTCTCTTGATACTTCTTGTTCTACGCATGCTCATTATCATTTATTTGCTGCTTGTAATAACTATTATTTCCTCCATTATTATCGCATTCCTCTTTGGCTTCAACTTGAGATGGGAGAAATTTATTCTCACCGTTGTTTTTAACACTAGGGCACCGTGGCTGCCAATGAGGATCAACGTGATTGTTGTCACGAGGCCATTCATATGTGAAATCTGGGTGACTACGAGTGCTATGCTTTTGTTTGTTACATTTCTCATCACCTTTTCCCAGAATATAAGACTGTTGGCCAACATTGTTACTCTGCCACTGATATTCCTGCTGTTTGCACGTTATATTTGGCACATTATCATATTTTTTTTCTTTGTTTATACACAGCTGGGACCGTTGCATTTCTTCATGCTCCATGCCCTTTCGTTTATCATATCTGACATGATATGAATACACTTTATCCATATTTCTCTACAATTCCTTATACAAATTTATTTGCTGCGTGTATTGGGAGTCATAATGCGTTGGCCCTTTATATTTATATGCAGTATCATTTCCAATATACGCAGCATGTCTGGGGGAAGATTCATTGCTTTGCATCTACAATATATTCATTCCTTTATTATATTTTCCATTGCATATATTTTCATCCCTGACCTGTCCAAATTCGGGATCATATGGCTGTTGGGTGAAAATGGTACATTTGTTATCATTACCTCTATATCTTTGTACGGAATCACAGTGCTGGAAACTATGTCTTTGGCTCATGGCATTATCTCCTTGTTTAAAAGCGTCCATATGTTGCGCATCATTTTGTTTTTGAATGTCATTATATGGTTGTTTGCCCATATTGTTCAACCGGTTATTATGTTCCTTGAATAATTTAGCATCTTGCATACATAAATTTGGATGAGTAACACCAAGTACTTACTACTCATTATTTTGTCTATGCGTAGATATGCTATCATATTCGCATGAGTTTGGATCAATCTGGCGTCTATCGCCCTCCATAATACTATTGCGTTCATATGAATCATCATAGTTCTCCATAGGCAATATTTGATAATTTTTATTTTGATGAGTTGAATTAACATATTGTTTATTTCCTTCCTCATCCTGAATCCTATCTTGAAACTGTTTATAATATCCTTCCCTTTTCTGATTGCAAATGTAATGTTGTAACATATCATCTTTATCATGTTTATAATAAGCTCTCTTAGCATTTTTATCCCCTTGCATATCAGTATAAGGATTATTATCATAATTATGCTCATAATTATTTTCCCAATGCTATAAATTTTATTCATATTTGGTTTGATCCACACTATCAAACAGACTATACTTTTTCTTATTTAGCACAGGTTGTCTCTGTGAATCGCTTAATTCATACCCCTTACTCTTCTGATAATCTTCAACTCGATGAGTAATCTGTGCATACTGATCATACTTAAGGAGATTAATTTTATTATTTTGATCATGTTTTTTGCTAGTATCTTTTCTCCAATGATCATCATTTCATTTACTATCATTCAAATTGCACATAGGATTGTCAAAGATTTTGAGCCTTTTATCAAAATCTTCTGTGGTTTCCCCTCTTTGTTCATCTACAACATAGGGCTATTAAAATCATTTTGAGTAACATTATTACTATTTTTTCTATGAGGGGGAGTATACTTTAGTATTCTGACATTTTGATTTATTTCCCCTTCATCAACCCTTTCTCCTTCATTGATTTGTTCTGATCCTCCTATATTTTTTGGAGGAGTAACAATATCATTGGTCTACAACCCAAAGCGTTCCAAAACATCAGCTGGTTGTTTTCTGAAATTCCTTGTGAGCCTTTTCTTATTAGGGATAAGTTCAGCGAACTCTCGGATTGATTTTTGTATCCGAATGTCAATTTCATCATCCTCTTCCTCATTTTTGTAATTGTATTGATTGACATTTGAGAAACAAGGATTTGCATTGCCTTCATCATTCTAATGGTCAGGGCCGGGAAACTATTCGCAAGCAAGTTCCTGACCATCCTCGTCAGGCTTCTTCTCAGGAGACACATACGACATTTTCTTCTTTGGTTTCTTATTCTTCTTTTTTGGTTTCAATTCAAAAAATGAACTGTTCTTTAGGGATCTTCTCCCTAACATAAGTTTTGCCTAATAGTGAATTCTAGAGTCGCCACCTCACTTCCTATGAGGAATTAGTAACTATTCTGGATCTTTCTCCCAGTAGAGTCTTCACAACTTAACCAGAGATTCTGTAATTGAATCTTTCCCCTGCAGAGTCGCCAATTTGTTGGGGCTCAAAAACACTGGTCATTTTGAGGCCAACTGACAGGCACTGTAACAGGTGCCTTTGTAATTTTGGTTCAATCGAACCAAGGCTGGTAAACCTAAAATTAATGATTTTTCCTAAATGAATAAATAAAATAATCTAAAGAATTGCCATAATAAAAGGATAATAAAAATTAACTATACTTAAAATAAAGACCAGTGCCTACTCCTGATCAGAAATGAAAAATATGTGTGATTACTTTAATTGAAGTCTACTATCAAAATTCATTCAGTTTTATCTATTAACAACAAAATGAAAACTTGAATTAAATATAACTTTGGAGACAGATTATAAGAAATCTATCAATTGAAATTGATCAAATAACAATAGCAACAGGAAGACAACTATTCAAAAAGATTTTAATTTCCAAAGGACAGACCGATTGAATTTAATAACATCCAAAGGGCCCATGCTTAGCCATACACAATAGAAAACTAATCTCACGTAGCTCTCAGATTCCTATTTGCAATTGCAATACAATAATCTCAAATAAAGAAAATATACTTTATCCAAAGCATCGAATTCAAAACAATCACAGAGGAACAGATGTTACCAGTGAATTCAGCAATTAAACTTCAAAAACCACTTGACCTATAAGTTGATCCAATAATTTCATATGATTCCAGAGCAAGAGCAATCATCCCGTTTTCCAATATATTCCAAATGTATTTTTTGTCGTCCCCTTTTGTTTACAAATGTTTGCATATAAATATGTTTACCAAAGGTTGTCTGTGAAAAGTCATCTCTGTTCACAGAAACCTAATCCCCAACTAACCCTAAAAATTATCAAATAAACTATTACAATAGTTTTTAAGGAAATAATTCCCCTTCAAAAAATTTGATTTGTTATCATTTTCGGACAATGTGCATAGTCATCTGCAAATGTAATTCCTGCACACAAACATTTAAGGTTAAATGTTCATTCAATAAAATTTTAAAATTAAAATCATTACATTAAACTATCAATTAAATACAAATGATTTTAATCATTAATTAATAATATATATCAAAAAATATAAACTCATGATATAATTACACAATAATAAAATTACTCATAGAATTTAAATAATTAGTCATGAGTTGCTTACTATTGTTTATCGAACATAAACATTACATTAATAATGCATAACCTAAAATATTAGGGTAAAAAGGTCATAACCTTTTTTGAAATATGGGAATAATCACCTTAATAATAATTTTTTTTAAAGGATTCACATAGATAAAGTGTTAATTTTGTTTGTAAAGTAATAACTCAAATGTTACAAATAAAAACAATTTTATAATCATTTTATAAAACACAAAATGAAATGAAGGTAAAAAATAAAATAAAGAATATACTTCAAATCAATTAATTATTATTCCTAAAGTGAAAAGATTACAAATAAATCACATATGGTAACATATAATCAATTAAGCTCATTTTATCGTATGAGTTTAATTTTGGAATTAAAAATAAAATTATAGTAAGATTTCAAGATTATATTTAAGGATTTGAAAACTAAAAATCAACATCAATTAATAATGTTTCAAATCCTAAAACATAGTAATCCTCTTAATGTGAATTTACATTAATACACTTTTCACTTTAGGTAAATTAGGAACTAATTTTTATTAAAGTAAATCACACTATTAAAAAGAAAATCACGTAAACTACAAAATCCCTTTTAAAAAAAAATCATGTACAAAAAACTTCAATATTCTAATAATTATTTTCAAATTATTAAAAGGGAAATAAAAACTCTAAAATTTATACCATAATTACTACCCAAATTCTCAAGGAATAACATAGGACAATTGGTTAGGGGGTAGGAGGGTAGATAGGTAGAACAAAAGGCCAGCTTGAGAGGTTGAGTGTTCAACTCCCGATAGCCACCTTTTCGCTCTACCTCTTTAATATTCATTCATTTTATTTTAAAATAAGCTATTCTTTATTTCAAATGACTACAATAAAATGAAATTAATAAATCAATCATCATAGTAAAAGACAAACATAGGATGCATTTTCACTTATTTTTATTTTTATCAAAGGAAATTTATAAAGTATGATAGATATATAGTATACTTCCTTGTCGTCTTGATTTTTTAGGCATAGAAATTTTTGGTATCAACAAAGCCCATCAAATCAACTCACAAAGCTGTAGAAAAAAGGACAATTTGCTATTAACTGGAATAAAAGGAGTCAAAATATCATATTGCTTCTCAAAGAGCTACAACATTCACCTCATAAGAATGAGGGAAAGAAGAACTAGCCTTCTATCACCAAAGTGAGAGGCATATAAAGAAAATCTGGAGAATCCGCATTGAAGACCACTACCCCTCCAAGAATAGAAAAATCTGCCACTAGGACCATGATCACATCACTCTAAAATTCGGATGCCCAATTCTCAAGAATCTAGGGGGACGAAAAAATGGGGTTCCTAAAATAGATAGTCAAAGGAAAGCCCATCACCCACTAAGTCATGCAAAATAAATGATATTCTGACAAGGCTTATAAAATGCCATGTCAGAATTTACAATAAGGCCCTTGCATTGACTCACATTCAAAATTTTTATTCCCCTACACCAAAATAAAGTGGATTCTAAATATATATTAAAGATAATCTCAACTCAAATAATGAGGAGAAAATCTAAAATATTTACATTTTAATTCAATCCACATGACATAAACATTCTAAACATAATAGCCCCCCCCCCCCCCCCCATGCTAAAATACATGATTGCAATATAACTTTTATCTCCCTAAGTAAAAAATGACTTCAATAATGGGAACCTATGGCATCACAAAATTAATATAATTACCTTCAAGAAAGATAATTATATTAATAACTTAAGAAAATATAGCCTATGCTCGAGAAATAATTAGCAAAGGGAGTTGAATAATTCTCAACCCTAAAATGGGAGACAAAATGAAAACAAGCTATTATGGAAACCCTTGATCGAAAATCAGCATCCTCTTTCAATTGCACTCCCCATTCGGCACCTGGCAACATTCTAAACTTCTCTACAGTCTCAAAAGGCAACTCCATCACTGGATTTAGAAACAACACCCGCACCTAGATTTGGCAATATGAGGTAGGCATTTTGGACTTTTCTCTCATTGTTTAGCATTGAATTCTGCATTTCGAGGGCATCATGCTATTACATTTGAAAAGCACTGAGCTTGATTGTTTTCTGTGTTTGTTGTGGCATCATGTATTAAGGTTCACTGTTTATTCAATGCATTCACAACACTGTATCTCTGCAATTGTATTTTCATGACTGTATCTCTAGTATTGTGTATCCTCTGTTATTGCCGAGGGCATCAGTGATTGTTATTTGCATGTATTGTGTTTATTTTGAAATTAGGGCATCCAAATTTGCTAATCCAGGAGGTGCTCTGTATTAATAGCCGATAGCACTAGTGTGCATTGCGGCTCTTGTATTCACTATTGTGTTGAGGGCACATAACTGGTAGGCATCTGTATTGTTTCATTCCCTTCCTGACATACCTATGGCATTATGTTATGTATTTGCTATTGTTGAAGACTCGAGAGCATAACACCATATGCGGGTATCTTCGTTGTTGCTGTTGAAGGCTTAATAATGCTAAGGCTAGGGCATTATGAATTTCCTTTGTGCTTGTCAAGGCACGACACTGGCAACATGAATGCATTAGGGGACTGGCAATGTGTCACTTCATTCTAAGGGCACTGGCCCGAAACATTAGGGTATCATTGTTTGCTATTGCATTTACATATTTCTAGCCCGTTCTTGAAACTAGGGCATCAAAGAAAGTGAGGCTTGCTGTAGCACCTTGGTATAACTGTTATGGCCCGCGGGTTATGCCTTATACCTCGTTCATTGTTGACTTCTCTGTTTGCTCTAATACACATAGCCCGAGATCATATGTTGTTGTTGAAGCATGGCAAATGTTGAGTTTTGCATTGAAAATGAAAGGTGCTGTTGATTTTCTTTGCATTGTAGATTAGGGCATGGCATCACAAATTCAATGATATTGTATTGTTATGGCATTCAAGCTTGGCTCGAGAACATACCACCATGCACTATTTCATTGTATGTTGATTTGATGCCTCTATTTATAGTTCCATGTAAGCACCATCATTTCCATTGTGCTGCTTCATGTTTTAATTGATACCCTGCTATTAAATTGAGGGCTCGTGAAAAGAACAGGGCACCACTATTGCATTGCTATTGATATTCAATATTTGTTGTTTGTATTTAACTTCTATACTTGGCAAGCTATTGGTGAACTCTCTATTGTTCTGATATCATGCCATGCTATTTCACTATCAAAATGAATTCACTGTCATATATCTATTGTAGATATTTATTCACTGTTATGGTGATCCAATGCTATATTTCCCAACATCATGCTTTCATGATTATGGTGTACATGTCATTTGTCCTGACCTATCTTCTCTGTTGCAATGCTGTCCATGTTCACACTCATGAGAAAAAATAGGGTACTGCACTTAATGCCTACTTGATGCCCTATTGGTTATCATATTTGATATGCTCATGTCATAGCATTAATATATTGAATGCCTATATGCTATAATGTACCTTGTCTTTCTGTCATGTTGATGAAGTATCTCTTCTGAAACTGCTAGTGCTCTATTTGAATACATCTCATGCCATCTTTTATGTTGAGAAAGCCTCTTGGAACTAGTTCATGCCTTGTTTTAACCATGCTTATTTGATTTGGCTTTATGTCTCGCTGATACTATCATCCACTGAATGCTACACTGTTGAGAATGGGTGTTTTTGACCTATGATGTGGTCTCTCTCTAGGGAATTTGTGATCCTCCCGATAGAGCCCACGTCACAGGGCATCATCATTCATCTAGATCCTGGTATTCTACTATTTGTTATGAATCAACTTCTTCTATCTCTGCACATGGAACAAACATATTAGTGAAAATAGTGGTATTTCTTTTATTTCCAGGGGCTCCTTGATGCACATGCCCTGAGCACAGCCCATGTTAGAGGTGCATGAATGAGTACACATATGCATGCTTATAAATGTTGTGGCTCCATTCATTGCTTAGATCCATTGGATCTAACCCCTCTATTTCTCTCTCTGTAGGTTCAGGATCACAGGAGCACACTGGGCACACAGAAGATCAACTCACTACCAGGCAATGTCTAGTACCCCTACATCTAGTTCCTTATATTTATGTATACTTGCACTCATTTATGAAATTCTTGCATTTTCTATGCTCACGGCATGTGTGAGCTCATATGAATGTTTTCTTTTTAGTTCTCTCTTTTCTGTACAACATATTTAGGATATGACATGTAATCTCAGATGTAGTTATTTATCTTTCCTTTTCATGTACTTGCAATAAATGAACACAAATATTAATCAAGACCACATAATAATGCAAACTATGGTACAGAGCACATCTAGTAATTAGGTTTCCAAAATGTGCAAAAGTATGACAACAATAACCAAGAAAACACTATACGTTAAATCATGTGATTGATAGTAGATTGGGGCTCACTTGAGCCATAAACATGAAGAATTATTCTAAAAAGGGATGTAAACCATATATGTGCACACTTGAGGCAAAGAGAAGTTACGTCATATTCATATTAAAATATTAGTTACAATATGAAAATACTAAACTAACTAATTCTTGAGTTCATCTCTGCATATGGTTGCAACAAAGATATGCGATTACAATACAAAGAAGGCATCGTAAAAATATAATTTTAGAATTTGCCCTAGCCTGACACGTTTTGCACTCAAATCCTTCATCGCGGATAAGTGGAGATGGGTGGATAGATGCAGATGAGTTGTCATTGACCCAACTAAAGTATCCACAGCCATTATTTCCCTATGATGCCCAGTCTACATTAGTTCTTATATTATAATGAATAGTATTTACATTAGAAACATTAAATATATACACATTAGCAACCTTTTTTCTATTTGGGCAGCACCAAAATTGTCGTCCAGGTTTGTTCGATGTCCGTGAAGTCTTCAACACACACTGCCCACCACCACATTGACAGTTTGGCACATTGACAAGAGTCATCGAGCCTATATCAATAATGCACCACACCATCGTTACTACATTTATTATTTTTATATGAAATACACCAAGGAGTACCATCAGAAATATTAACCATTTACAATAATGAAAAGTAAACCTAAATCAAATAGCTCATTTTTGTATCGGCATGTGTAGTCTCTGTGTATATGAAAAATGAAAGAAATATGAAGCTGAAATAAAATAGTGAACAAAATAGTATTCCACATAGAGTGAATGAAATATACCATCAAAAGAAGGTGAAAAAATCCCGTCATGAAGCACAGACATAGGAAATCAAAAAGGGACAAAAGAAAAGAAATAAGAAAAATCATTACGACTATAGAAAAATCATTTATACTATAATAAAAAAAAGAAACACTCTTTGTCAACAATTTTCAAAATCATTAGGACTATAGAAAAATAATTAAGACTATACAAAATCAAATTTTAGAAATGGATGGTTCTAATGCTTTGCCATTACAAAATTTGAGCATTCATCATTTGGTATTGTGTATTCCATTTAAGTATGTCAACAATGTTCAAAATCCTGTCACCAAGCATAGACAAGAAATAAGAAAAGTCATTAGGACTATAGAAAAATCAAGCTCTAGAAATGGACGGTTTTGATATTGCTTTGCCATTACAACAATTGAGCATTCATCATTTGGTACTTCTTGGTGTATTCCTTTTAATTTTTTTAGTTTCCATGTTTATGTGCATGTTCTTTATGTGTTTGGCTTCTCTCCCTCGCAAGGGATACGTCGATAGGTAATTGATTTGAAAGCATAATGATTTGACAGTCTTTTTTTAGGATAGGCGTAATCATCCCGCCAACCTTAATTAGCAACATTTGTGATCTATGTCAAGTACTTGTAATCAGTATGCCCAAAAAATAGAGACTTAGTAGTAAAAGCATGTCCTTTGGTTTACTAGATTACTTATAATCAGTATGTCCTTTGATTTACTAGTTTAATTTGGTCTAAGAATGGTTTGTTTCATGTTTGAATGTACCATTGAATGAAGCTTGGCTATATTAAGTACAATCTTAAGACTCGCGACTCTTCAAATTCTCTTGTTTCCTCTAGACCTCCAAACATGTGTACTATGAGTAGCCCTCCAACAAATGGACTTGTGATGATTTTCACAATAGTACATGTGTAGGAGGACTACTCAAAGTACTACTTAGGCAAATCTGAATGTTCATCACCTGTGCATATAAGAGTTGATCATAGAAGGTATATGCTAGACCTACCAACAAATAGATTTGTGGTGATTTTCACAATAGTACATGTGTTGCTGGGTAAGCTCCCAATAGTGCTTAGGAAAATATGCATGTTCATCACCTGTGCATATGAAGTGGCTCTAATGGAAGATACAAAATTGTCAAAGTTGCAATGACAACTTTTACAACTTTTTGTGCAAAAAAATGCAAGAAGGGAACTAATGGGAAACTAGTTTGAAATTTAGTTATAGGCATTTGCACCCGTAGAAAACTATGCCCCCATGTCCCATGGGATGCCATGCCTCATCCAATGTTTATGTCATACACCCTGCGGTAGTTAGACTGTGTGTTGTGCTTGTGTAGAGAGTATTTATTACATAATTTTCCAAGATGATATAAACATACTATATTTTATACTTAGCAAGATTTTAATATTAATATGCTTAGCAAGATCTTGCTAAGTATAAAATATAATCTTGATTATACATAATCTTGCTAAGTAAAAAAAAAAGTTGAATTTCATTTATCATTTCATTATTTCATTTGACAAAAAAAGAAGTGCAACATGCACACGAAGGATATAAGTCCCTTCATTTTAATATTAATATAATTTTCATATTCATTTTTGTCAAAATAAATTGATTTTGTATACGAACTGTATGGAAGGATGCATTGGAGGAGGCATGGCATCACATGGGAAATAGGGACACAGTTTTCTACATGTGCAAATATGTTGCACCATAGCTGGTGCCACTCTACAACAGGGCATAGATATCCATCAAAGCATGAAGGATAGAGGATTTTGTATGGTCAAGGATTCCTCAGGCATACCTATGAGCCTAGGAGACCCTTAGTCCATGTGGATCCTAGTTGGCTCTGAATGGCTAAACTTAGTTTTAGTATGTTTTAGTTTATTTTCTTTAGTTTTAAGGAATTTAAGGGATCTAGACCTTAGATCACCCTCTTAGCTCTTTTAGGAAGTTTTTATTGAGTTTTAGTGCATTTTTGACAAAGTTGCACTCCAAAGTTGCACAAATTGTGAAATGTTGTTAATTCTTTGCAACACTGTCGGCAGATTATAAGTTTGGTTCTCCAATGACCACAACCGATTTCATGTTGGTTGGATCAGTTGGAAGAATTTTTGGAAGTGGTTTTTAAACCTTGTCCAATCACAAGATTGACACAAGGAGATGATCTTCGAAGCAGTGTTGAATAAAAGAAACCCAAAAAGCATTCTAAGTACATTTTTGTTATCATTCTCTATCTATTGCAAATAGGTAGATGGATTGATCATTCCGCAAGTTCATTGTATGCATTGTTTATTCAAATCCATCTTAGTTTTGAATGTAGTTTGATTTCAAGTTTAAGTTACATTTACATAGTTGGTTATGAACTGAACACATGACTTGACTGTCATAGAAAACCCGATCATGTAATGGTTAGAGAGTTTTAATGTCACTGCAGGTTCATTTGTGCATCCATAGTTCTTGTTAGAGTTCATTTAACTAGAATTTGCAAACATTGTATTTTAAATTTGGTGTTGATCTACGCAAGAACCCAACCTCACTAGCAGACTAGCTCAGGAAAATCTATAGTTGGCTTTGTTATGAAGGTGGAACCTTGACTTGCGATTTCCCCATTAGATTCCAATGTCATTGGGTGAGAAGCAAGCCAAGGTTATGCACTTTAATAATATAAGTGCTCAGACTGTGGAAGGAGGCATATTGCTTCAAGATTTGATGCCCTAGGTAGATACTTTCCATGTATTTAACTAGTAAGAAGAAGACAAGTTTGCAACAGTGTAGTAACATGAAGGTTGAAATTGAATCATAGATTGAATTTGATAGTCTCAAGCGCATTGAAGAATCCTTGGTGATTATACCTGCTGTGTGAATCCATCGATTGACCATTCCAGATTGACCCTAATCTAACTTGATCAATTAGATTAGTGTCTCTGTGACAGTCAATGGTGCTAGGTTAAGTGGCTATAGTTGTGGAGAAGATTCAGTGTGGCATCTTAGTAGATAATACAGTCTATGCTGAATGGTCTTAACCCAAATCTAAACAACCAAATGTATAAGGAATGTTGTTGCAAGATCAAACTAGAGATTGATAGAATTTGAATACCGAAACTTGCTATAACAGTCACATACCTTATGTAAAGATTGAGCTCAAGCTGGGACGTATCTCCTGCGTGTGCGTTGCCCTTCTTTTTTTCACAAATATGGTTATGTGAAAGAATGGCTAGAAAAAATCTAAAGCTTCAAAGTCAGCATGAGATATCATAGAAAGGCTTACAAACAATCCAATGATTGGATGTTTGGGTTGTTGCTTTATATGCCCATTTCTTTATCACATAGCTGATAATTCTTTGGCAATTTAAACATCCAAACAGAAACAAAAAACTTGAGAGCACATTATAATATGCAAAGACTCTTTATTGGATATTAAAATGATTGATGCCACTAAACTAAATAAAAGTATCAGTCACAAAGGTTTAGTTTGGGCTCTTGGGGAAAATGATCATTATCCAAATTAACTTATTAAAAAAACCTAGTAGCACAATATTAAGTTGTTTGGTATAGAATAGATGGAGGTCCACAAAGATAAGAATTAAGATGAAGCAGACATATGAAAGCACAATGCAAAAATGAGGAAGGTTCCCAACCTGCATTGAAGAGGACCACTAAGTTTTAATCCCATTTAAGGTTAGGAACATCAGAGTGGAGTCCATTAGACAAAGATAGTCCCAATAGAAAAAAAAAACATTTTTGCAAATGTGTTGAAAAAATTATAAGAGCAGAATAGGATGGGTTCAAGTGCCAAAGCATAGAGGCTTTCAAAGTGGTGCCCTGAGTTCAAATCTCCACAAGACTAAGGAAAGCTCCCAATCTATAAACAAGAGGGACAGGAAAGTTCTAGACTCATCTTAGGTAGGGACATCATAATGGAGTCTATTAGAGAAAGACAGTCCCTGATGAGAAAAATAGACATTTTGAAAAATGTTTTCAAAAAATAATAACAACGAAATGGGATGAACTCAAGTGCCAATGCATAAAGGCTTTATTTGACTCACATTATATAAGATTGATTGGTTCATGCAATATAATGCAAAATATTAGTTCTCATGTTGAGATGCTTGGTTTGTTTGACATTGAGGGTCATGAAGAATTGTAGGTTTATCAAGGAAGTCCCATGATTATGCACTCCTATTACATGGAGTTATGCCCTTTGGTCCAGGATTGATAAGATCAGTGATGAATTTTGGAAGAGAGATGTTTATCTCAAACTCACAAAAAGAGTGGAAGAGCAGTGATTTTGAGGCTGATATGTGATCCTGGCATTCAGATTGGGCATGCAGTTGTGGATTGCTTGAGGACAAGCAATCTTGAAAAGGGGAAAACTGTAATGTCCCCCATTTTTTGGGTTAGCCAGGCCTAGTTTCATAAATAATTAAATAAATATTAATAAAAAGAATTATTTAAATAAGTTTAGTAACTGCCTTTGAGTCAAATTTCCCAGCTTGTAACCAAATTGCATTAAATAAACACAATTAAATATTTTTCTTTATCCTAGAGGCTAACTTGGAATAAAAGTTATTAGGTTGGTTTTCTTATCTTGGCAAAAATTGAAGGATCCGTGTATTTATATGGGTTGACAAAGTGAGAGAAGGGCATCATAGAATTCATCTTCATTTTGCATTAAACAAATGCATAAACTCTTGGATTAAATCCGATGAGTTTCTGGTCAGGGGGCATGAAAAACCCTGCTTGACTAATCTTGTCATTTTAATCAGTCTTCATTGTACAATACCGATCTCCATGGCAGTTGTAGTATGGCAATATCTGCAAAGGACTATGCAACAAGTAAACTTAGGGCCAAATGTTACACCAAATATATGAACTTAGGGCCAGCCATTGATCAATATTTGACCTTTTCTGAATATTTTGAATCTTCTCTGTAATGTCCATGTCTCTGTGATGTCCTTGTCTTTGGTCTAGACAACTAAGGTGATCTTGTAAATGAATTTTCTTCTTTATTTGGATTAGTTACTAAAGATAAATCACAAGTTATACTATGTCTCTTGCTGATCAATTGACATGACTAGTTAACGATGTTAGTTATCACATAGATTATGTTGATTTGTTTATTGATCAGTAATACTGGTCAATTATGTCTGTCCAAATAGCACTTGCATATTATTATTGCAGTCATTATTGATATTGTTATTTGATTCAAATTATTTAATTTATACTCATCAAAGATGTGCTTGATCTCTAGATAGCAGGTTGTGTATTAAGTAAATATGTTCTCCCTTGACATATTAGTTTCTATCATTCATGTGTTTCACCCTTTGTATAGTCAATTTGATCAAGACAGTTTGCTGATAGATCTCATATCAATTCTCATGATTCCCTACGTATTGACCATGAGCATCATATATAATGTCTCCATGCATGATACAAGAATTGTGGTGACTGGATGCAGACTCCTATTATAGAATTGGAGATTCCTATTACAACCAATCACCTCAAAGAAATGTAGGCTTGCAAATTGTATTGATTGCAAGATATGCACCAAATGAATTTTTTGAAAAGGTTGAAGACACTCGAGCTAATGAAATTGGCTACCATCATGCTGAATAATCCAAAATGCCAACAACTTATGCATGATGCAAATGGTTTTGAGATGCTACTATTCAACTATCTATCTGATTCTAATGTGACTATCCAGACCAAATCTTTGGGTGCATTTTTTTCTTTAATTAGGCATAACAAGCTTGCTATAGTTGCATTTTGTCTAGCTAGTGGATATACAACACTGAGGGATGCGTTGACTGCATAAGATATTAGATTCTAGAGGAAAATAGATTTGTTCTTTCACCAAGGTTCTATAGGAAAATGAGACTGACTATAATCAATAATGTAGCTATAGAGCTAGGGTTTACTTGTCTATTTATACTTTTGTCATCTAATGATTTGGGGGAAGCACTGGAGAATATACTATTTCATGAAACTATATCATTAGGGTTTGCAACCTATAGTTTGGGAATTGAGAAAGGTCACTTTCACAGTCATGTCTGCAAGTTCAATTCTCAATTGATCGATGCCTCACCCTATTCTAAAGGTTAGAAAAATGCTTACCTTTCCCGGAGGTCACTTTGCCAGTCTACAAAGTCAGACTTATGATCAAGTTAGGTAGAGTTATGCCATTATACCCTCTTTGAAAGGTTATACCATAATGTGAACTTAGTTTAGGATTTCGCAAAAGGTTCATCCCCATGTAGGCGAATAGTAGGCACAGTCATATGACCCAAACTGACAGATCAATGATCCTATAATGTGAATCTTTTCTCCATCGATTGGAGAACCATTTAGCTTCCATTGGAGTTAAAATACAAGTCTTTTGTTTTCTTTATCTATACAAAGGTCAAAATGTATGTAACAAAATGAAAAATATTCAAGTATGTATGTACTTGAAGATAGTCAGCTAACCAATCTCGAAGCCTAAATCAATGAATAAAAGAAGAAAATGATAATACTAATTGGGTATCCAGTAAATTAAATAGTTGAGAGAAAGAATGAAAAACCTCCAAAAACCCCAGGTTAAGGTTTCAACTGCTCAATCTCCTTCGCGCATGTGCTACCCTTCTATTTCGTCGGCCGGGAATAATGAAATGAGAAATGAAATTCCCTTTTTTTTATAAAGTTATAACTGTGTTTGTTGAAATTTTGACTACCTCAGGATTTCTTGATATTTCGACAAACACGGGCATAGATTAAAAAAAACAAAGTTTTCCTTCTATAATCCAACCATGCAAAACCTTTTAATTTTTTGGTCAAAAATTTTGGTAGAAAAACTAGGTCAAATGTACTAGTGAAGTTAACTCGGTGAGGTGGATGGGGAAAAAAATAAGTGACTTCATCTCGTCTACAAAAGTGACTTGAACACAACACCACTAGTGCTCAAATTATAGTAAATTAGTGCTGATTTGCATGCCCATGGTTGATTTCCTCTTCTAATCAACAAAATTGACCAAGGCTTATTGTATAGTTTGTGTTCTCAAAGAATTTTTTCATCCTCATTATATTAGTAATTAAAACAACACTCTTGGACAAGATATATTAGCTTTCAAGTCTATATCTCACTTTTGATTTTGGTGTTCATATAATATACAAATATAAAAATAAATATATGGCGAATTGTTAAACACATGAAAGGTAGATTTAAAACTGTTTTACTTTTACCTCTGAGTGTTTATGTAAATAAAGGGATGGTTCCAATTAGTAGGTGATGTATGTCTTATTATTGTGGAATACAACTTATGGATTTTGGGGCAGAATTATTGTTTTAATTTAAATCAACATTTAAAAATAAATTTTAAAAACTTTTTATCATTTTATATTTAAACTAGCACTTGTACCACAAGGAGGTGCAGTGGGTATTGTAATACCCCAAAAATGGGCTATAGGTTCATTAACCTCCTACATCAACATATCGAATGAAATCGACATCAAAGTCCTAACCTAAGGCACATCGGCACATCATCGAATCCTAATTGATTATCTCAAATTCTGCATCGGGGAATATTCCTAGTAATATTCCTATTTATCAATAATTATCTTTAATTTAATGATTATTTGGTGATAAATCTAATTTATCCTAAAGTTTGATTAATTGAATATTCTCAATATTTAATTAATTAGATTTAATACTGCCACTTAATTATTTAATTGAATTTAATTCTATTTATTCCCAATTATGATATTTAATTTTGACAATACATCCAAAATCTTACAAATAATTGATTAAATATTTTATTTAATTAATTAAATCATTTTATCAATTTTTAATATTGTAATTTTGGATAAAAGTTTAAAAAATGATTGATTAACCCATAAATCAATTGTTTTATTTCAAAAATTAGTTAAGTTGAGAATAAATCACTTTATTTATTTATTAATTCATAATTATCCATGTGCACAATCAAAGAGTACTTAAACTCTAAATCAGAAAATCAATGTAATTTATTGACTTTTTGGAACTCAACATCATTTTTGAGTTCAAAAAGTTGATCTAAACTTCTGGGTATGTGCAAGATCATGAAGGGCCAAACTATGCCCTTAAGTGGCAATGAAAAATCAGACAATCAGGATTAGTCAACTTGGCGTGAAAAAATGAACTAGTAATCAACCTAATATCAAAAAGTTGTAAGAATATAATTTGTAGGAAATTGAATGTAGTTTCTAAACTACTAAGCCTTTTCTGAAAAATAATTAATATGATTGGTAAAAAGTATAAATTGCAATATAGCACTACAAACATTTCAGCAAAAAAAAGAAGTACGTGTATGTCTAACCACCCTAATCAAAAGCAAATGATAATATTTTTTTATAATATTCTATATATAAGTAGCTGACTCATTCCAAACAGATAATTAATTATGATTTTTTTCTACAACGCTTTCAGAATTTAAAAACTCTCATGTCTAACCACCTTAACTCATTGAAAACTTATCATAATTCAATTTTTAAAATTTTTTTCTTATACTAGATGAAGCATAGAATGTGACGCATCTTTCGGATTTCAAAAATGTTATACCGTTTGAAAGATATAGTCATTTTTCAATCAGTATCTAAATCAGCACTTTAGAGGTAGCTTGATTAGAAAATAACTAATAATTACTTAACGAATTCAAAATTTGACAGCAATTATATAGATAGAAAGCTGATAATCTCCTTAAGATACCCTTTTCATTTTATTAAATTCAGGTGAAAAAAAAGTTGTCAGCTACATGGTCGAAGTTTGGAACTAAGAGAAACAAAAGAAAAACACATTTTTGTGACACTTGAAGAGTTGACCAGGTAGGTTTGGTGCACAGACCAATACCGAGCCTAATCGGGTACCTGATATTTTCGGGTACCCGAATCTGGCAGCAGAATTTCAAATTTTTGCTTTGCCTCCACTTTCTCTAATTTCTAATTTCAAAATTTGGTTCCACTTTATCAATTATAGTTATATAATTGATAGTTATATATTTGATAGTTATTAGTTATATATTAAATATTATATAATATCAATTATATATTAATTGTTATATATTAGTTATATATTAAATATTATATAATATGAATTATATATTAAATGTTATATTTAATATTATTTAATATATATTAATATTAAAAACTATATATTAGATTATATATTATATATTATATATTAAATATTATATAATATACATTTTATATTTTAAATATTATTTAATATGATTTAGAGCACGAGCATGAGTCCCTACAGTGGCATAGTAGTACCTTTTACAGGTGCCAAAAACCCTAGCTACGCAGAAATGGAGGCTTTGAAGAATAGTTCACTGGAGGCGGACTATAGAAGCAAAGGGCAAGAGAATCACTCTATTTCCACCACTTGTGGCTATGAAATGGTATCTTTCCCTGCTTTTTCAACCAAAATGCTAAATCGTAAAGGTTCTCGAAATAGATTCTAGTTGTGTCAGACAATTGTACCACGCCTATTGATAATCCGGTAGCTGAACAGAGTCATTGAGAGGTTAAACAAGAACAATCGGATGGATCTTTGAACTGGTCGAAGATTATGGAGAGCGGGGAAGGGTTTGGTAAAATGAGCAACTGTACTAGAAATGATGCACGTGCCGTAGAACGGACCACATTAATAAATTTAAAGAAGAGATCAGTGGCAACATGACATTATGAGGAAAGCCTTGCCGTTTCGATGGTGCCCCCCCCACCCCCCCCCCCCCCCCCCCCCCCCGCGATATTATGAAGAATGTCTTACCGCTTCAATGCCGGCACCACCTCTATCTCAGACTTTCACCATTGCTTCTCATCAGTACTCTGAAATATGGCAGGGATTGTAGGCACATTATTACCCCTAGGGATTGGGATTGAGATATCACACGTTAGGACCCCTAGGGAGTCCGCATGACCCCTTATGACACATTGGAATGCTCAAATGTGTCTTAAGAGGTCTTAGGACCCCTTCAAACACACTTGAAAATTCCAATGTGTCAAAAAGGGTCATTGGGACTCCCTAGGGGTTCTATTATGTCTTATCACGCGTTAGGACCCCTAGGGAGTCCCCATGACCGCTTTTGACACATTGGAATGCTCAAGTGTGTCTTAAGGGGTCCTACAACCCCTTAAGACACACTTGAGCATTCCAATGTGTCAAAAGGGATCATGGGGACTCCCTAGGGGTCCTAGTATGCCTTATCACATGTTAAGATTCATAGGGAGTCCCCATGACCCCTTATGACACATTGGAACACTCAAGTGTGTCTTAATGGGTCCTACGACCCCTTAAGACACACTTGAGCGTTCCAATGTGTCAAAAGGGGTCATTGGGACTCCCTAGGGGTCCTAGTATGCCTTATCACATGTTAGGACCCCTAGAGAGTCCTCATGACCCCTTTTGACACATTGGAATGCTCAAGTGTGTCTTAAAAGGTCCTACGACCCCTTAAAACACACTTGAGCATTCAAATATTTCAAAAGGGGTCATTAGGACTCCCTAGGGGTCCTAGTATGCCTTATCACATCTTAGGACCCCTAGAGAGTCCTCATGACCCCTTTTGACACATTGGAATGCTCAAGTGTGTCTTAAATGGTCCTACGACCCCTTAAGATACACTTGAGCATTCCAATGTGTCAAAAGGGGTCATTGGGACTCTCTAGGGGTCCCAGTACGCCTTATCACATGTTAGAATCCATAGAGAGTCCCCATGAACCCTTTTGACACATTGTAATGTTGTAGTGTGTCTTAAGGGGTCTTAGGACCCCTTAAGACACAATTGAGTGTTCCAATGTGTCAAAAGGGATCATGGGAACACCCTAGGTGTTCTAATGCATGATAAGGCATACTAGGACCCCTAGGCAGTCCCCATGACCCCTTTTGACACATTAGAATGTTCAAGTGTGTCTTAAGGGGTATTAGGACCCCTTAAGACACACTTGAGCATTCTAATGCATCAAAAAGGGTCATGGAGACTCCCTAGGTGTCCTAATGCGCCTTATCACACATTAGGACATCCAAGGAGTCCCCATGACCCCTTTTGATGCATTAGAATGCTCAAGTGCGTCTTAAGGGGTCCTAATACCCCTTAAGACACACTTGAACATAACAATGTGTCAAAAGGGTTCATGGAGACTCTCCAGGGGTCCCAATGTGTGATAAGGCATACTAGGACCCCTAGGGAGTCCCCATGACCCCTTTTGACACATTAGAATGCTCAAGTGTGTCTTAAGGGATCTTAATACCACTTAAGACACACTTGAGCATTCTAATATGTCAAAAGGGGTTCTGGGGACTCTCTAGGGGTACTAGTAAACCTTATCACACATTAGGGCACCTAGAGAGTCCTTAGGTATGTGCAGGATCATGAGGGGCCAAACTATGCCCTTAAGTGGCAATGAAAAATCAGACAATCAGGATTAGTCAACTTGGCGTGAAAAAGTGAACTAGTTATCAACCTAATATCAAAAAGTTGTAAGAATATAATTTGTAGGAAATTGAATGTAGTTTCTAAAATACTAAGCCTTTTCTGAAAAAAATTTAATATGATTGGTAAAAAATATAGATTGCAATGCAGCACTACAAACATTTCAGCAAAAAAAAAGAAGTACGTGTATCTCTGACCACCCTAATCAAAAGCAAATGATAATATTTTTTTATAATATTCTATATATAAGTAGTTGACTCAAGCCCGGATGTGATGCATATTTTTTGGTATTTTTATTCCAAACAGATAATTAATTATGATTTTTTTGCTACAGCACTTTCAGAATTTAAAAACTCTCATGTTTGACCACCTTAAGTCATTGAAAACTTATCATAATTCAATTTTTTAAATTTTTTTCTTATACTAGATGAAGCATAGAATGTGACGCATCTTTCGGATTTCAAAAATGTTATACAGTTTGAAAGTTATAGCTATTTTTCCATCAGTATGTCAATCAGGACTTTAGACATAAGTGAACTAGAAAATAACTAATAAATACTTAACGAATTCAAAATCTGACAGCATTTATATCGATGGAAAGCTGACAATCATCTAAAGAAACCCTTTTCATTTTATTGAAATTGGGTGGAAAAAAAGTCGTCAACCTAATGGTCGAAGTGTTGACATAAGAAAAATAGAGAAAAAACACATTTTTTGCACACCTTCAGCGTTGACCATGGAGCTTTGGTTTCCAAAGCTATTACCCGATTTTGCTTTAATTTCAAATTTGAAAAGTTTTTCCCTCCCACTCTTTTTTTATTTCCCTTTAATTTTGATGTTTTTTTCTTTCACGCTGACAATGAATAATTTATATATTTTATATTTAGGTTTTATATTTTATGTTTTATATTTTATATTATATAGTATATAGTATATATATTATTTATTTATATTATATATTCGATAATATCAATTTAAGCGGCCTAAGTATATAGTCTGTTCAGATTTATATTAAATGCAATATTTTTATATTATAATATAAATGTTACTGTAGACACCTAAAAATCCTTTAGAAAATAAATTATTTTTATTTTCTGAAAAATCCCTGATGACATCATCATTTATTAATTAATTATTTATTTAATTAATTAATTTATTTTTATGTCATTAAATCCCTTTATCTTAATTAAAAATATTTAATTAAGAAATCCCTCCCAAAAATGTTTAAATCTTATTTAAACATTAATCCCCTATTTATTAATTATTTTAATTAATAAATTGACCAAAAATCCCCCAAAAAATAATTAATTTATTTTTTGACCAAAACTTGGCCAATTTTCTTAAGACCACTAACCTCTTCCAAAATCTTCTAATCCCTTCTTAATTTCGATTAAAAGGCTAATCCCACCTTTTCTAACCCTAATCTCAACTCAAAATATTTAATTAAGATTAAATATTTAATTTTCATATTTATTGAAAATATTTCAATAAATATTCCCAAAACTTAAGCTTTTGGAATGAATAACTTTTATTCCATAAAACCAAGGAGAATTCTAGACTCTTCTAGAATCTTCTCAACCCAACCTCTTCACCCATCCTAATCCTAAAATCCCCTAATCCTAATCCTAATCCTCCCCCTAACCTTGTCACATTCCCTAAACAAGGTTAGCCAACTCCTAAGCTTGACCCAAAGTCAACAAACTTCTAGAGGCTTCTCTTACATGCATTAAGTGCATTTAAAGCCTCCTTATCCCTCTTACATGCATTTATGATGCATTTAAGAAGCCCCTCACCCCTTTCTTACACCCTTTGACCTTAGGCACATTTCCCAAATTGTGCACATTCCTCCCATCTTTCAACCCAATGCCCTTGTGACACTTGTCACAAGGAGGTGGCCTTGAACTAGCACAATCCATGTGCTCCCCTTTGAATGAATCTTGGCCTCTCTTAAGGATTTTGATCCTAGCCACTCATTCATCCTCCCAAAAGTCTATAAATAGTCCTCATTTCCAAGAGCAAAATACCCATTCACCTTTCATTTTATGCATTGTTATCATGTCCATTTAGCTCTAGACTTAGCATAAGCAATACTAATTGTTAGTTTCTTTTTATCATCTTCAAGCTTTCTTAAAGAACATCATAGCTTAGCAATAATGGATTAACATAGTTTCTTTTATTGTTTTGCATAGCATATAGCATCATATCACACCTATATTTGGTCTAAAATCAATCTTAGTATGCATTAGAATATGCTCCAAGTGCTTAGAGAGCACACCCACATCCCTCTAATTGAAGCGAATCAAACATTTGCTCTATAGCACTTGTTTTTTTAGCAACAATCTTGAGGTGGCTTTGGTTTTGTTTTCATGTCTTATGCTATTTTTTTAGTTCATGAATATGTTAGATTAGTCTAATGTTTGAATGTTTCAGCCTTTCAAGACAGGTAACAGGTTCAAAATCATAGTCTACATTCTGGCACGCCCGGTGGGACCCACTTCACGGGTTCTTTGCAAACATTCTGATGGGTTTTAGACCATTTTCAGATTTTTCAAGCTTATAGGCGGACGGAGCACTTCGATCCCTTCTTCTTCTTCTTGTCTATATTCTTCTTCCTCTTCTTGTCTATATTCTTCTTCTATTCCGTCTCCTTCTTCTTCTTCTTCTAGCAAGGAGGTCATGGCCATTTTTTTTCAAAAATAATAATAAAATCCATAAGGAAGCAAAATCATACACACCTTATTTTAGTGCTTAAAATGAAACCCCAAATCATTCTTGAATGCATTAAGGACTAAAATTTGGAACGCATTAGGACATGTCTTAAGGGGTCATTAGGGCTCGTGAGACAACCTTTGATGCACGGTGACCATTTGGAACGCATTAGGACATGTCAGAGGACCTAACTCCCAAATTTAGATGAATTTTGAATAGTCAAACTTGAAAAGGGTCCATGGGGTGCTCTTGGGAGACCATTGTGCGATTTGGGGTCGATAGGTGACTTAAGGGGTCATCGGGGTTCCAAATGAAACTTTCGATGAACGGTGATCCTTTGGAATGCATTAGGACATATCAGATGACCTACGTACCAAATTTGGATCACTTTTTCCTAGTAGAACTCAAAAGGGGTCCATGGGGTGCTCTCGGGAGACCACATGTCGAATCAGGGTCGGTACCTACCTATTAAGAGGTCATTAGGGTTCCAAATGAAACTTCGATGGAACGGTCACCCTTTGGAACACATTAGGATATGTCATAGGACCTATGTACCAAATTTGGATGACTTTTGCCTAGTAAAACTCAAAAAGGGTCCATGGCGTGCTCTCGGGAGACCACATGTCGAAATGGGGTCGGTAGGCCTATTAAGGGGTCATTAGGGTTCCAAATAAAATTTTGATGGAATGGTGACCCTTTGAAATGCATTAGGACATTTCATAGGACCTACGTACCAAATTTAGATGACTTTTTCCTATTAGAACTCGAAAGGGGTCCATGGGGTGCTCTCGAAAGACCTCATGTCGAATTGGGGTTGGTAGTCCTGTTAAGGGGGCATTAGGGTTTGAAATGAAAATTTGATGGAACGGTGACCCTTTGGAATTCAATAGGACATGTAAGAGGACCTAATTCCATGATTCATATGACTTTTTCCCAAAATAACTCGAAAGGGGTCCATGGGTTGCTCTCGAGAGACCTCAGGTCGAATCGAGGTCGGTAGGCCTGTTAAGGGGTCATTGGGGTTACAAATGCAACTTCAATGGAATGGTGACTCTTTGGAATGCATTAGAACATGTCATAGGAACTACGTACCAAATTTGGATGACTTTTTCCTAGTAGAACTCGAAAGGGGTCCATGGGGTGCTCTCGGGAGACCACATGTCAAATCGGGGTGGATTGGCCTGTTAAGGGGTCATTAGGGTTCAAAATACAACTTTGATAGAATAGTAACCCTTTGGAATGTATTAGGACATGTCATAGGACCTACATACCAAATTTGGATGACTTTTTCCTAATAAAATTCGAAAGGGGTCCATGGGGTGCTCTCGAGAGACCTCATGTCGAATTAGGGTCGGTAGGCCTGTTATGGGGTCATTAGGGTTCCAAATGTAACTTCTATGGAATGGTAAGTCTTTGGAACACATTAGGACATATCATATTACCTATGTACAAAATTTGGATGACTTTTCCCTAGTAGAACTTGAAAGGGGTCCATGGGGTGCTCTCGAAAGACCTCATGTCGAATCGGGGTCGGTAGGCCTATTAAGGGGTCATTAGGGTTTGAAATGAAACTTTGATGAAATGGTGACCCTTTGGAACACATTAGGACATGTTAGAGGACCTATGTACCAAATTTGGATTGCTTTTTCCAAGTATAACTCAAAAGTGGTCTATGGGGTGCTCTCGGGAGACCACATGTCGAACGGGGTCAGTAGGCCTATTAAAGGGTCATTAGGGTTCCAAAAGCAACTTTGATGGAATGGTGACCATTTGGAACACATTATGACATGTCATAGGACCTATGTACCAAATTTGGACTAATTTTTCCTAATATAACTCGAAAGGGGTCCATGGGGTGCTCTCGGGAGACCTTATGTCGAATCGGGGTCGGTAGGCCTGTTAAGGGGTCATTAGGGTTCCAAATGTAACTTTGATGGCAAAATGACCCTTTGGAATGCATTAGGACATGTCAAAGGACCTACGTACCAAATTTGGATGACGTTTCCCTAGTAGAACTCGAAAGGGGTCCATGGGGTGCTCTCGGGAGACCACATGTCAAATCGGGGTCGGTAGGCCTGTTAAGGTGTCATCCAAATGAAAATTTGATGGAATAGTGATCCTTTGGAACACATTAGGATATGTCATAGGACCTATGTACCAAATTTGGATAACTTTTTCCTACTAGATCTCGTAAGGGGTCCATGGGGTGCTCTCGGGAGACCACATGTTGAAACAGGGTCGTTAGGCCTATTAAGGGGTCAATAGGGTTTGAAATGCAACTTCGATGGAATAGTGACCCATTGTAACACATTAGAACATGTCATAGGACCTATTTACCAAATTTGGATGATTTTTTCCTAGTAGAACTCAAAAGGGGTTAATGGGGTGCTCTCGGGAGACTACATGTCGAAACGGGGCCGGTAGGCCTGTTAAGGGGTTAATAGTGTTTGAAATGAAACTTTAATGGAATGGTGACCCTTTGGAACACATTAGAAAATGTCAAAGGACCTAATTCCATGATTCAGGTGACTTTTTCCCAATAGAACTCGAAAGGGGTCCATGGGGTGCTCTCGGGAGACCACATGTCAAATCAGGGTCGGTAGGCCTGTTAAGGGGCTATTAGGGTTCCAAATGCAACTTCGATGGAACGGGGACACTTTGCAATGCATTAGGACATGTCAGAGGACCTACATACCAAATTTGGATGACTTTTGCCTAGTAAAACTCAAAAGGGGTCCATGGGGTGCTCTCGGGACACCACATGTTGAATCGGGGTCGGTAGGCCTGTTAAGGAGTCATTAGGGTTCCAAATGCAACTTCTATGGAACGGTGACCCTTTGGAACCCATTAGGACATGCCAGAGGACCTACGTACCAAATTTGTAAGACTTTGCCTAGTAGAACTCAAAAGGGGTCTATGGGGTGCTCTTGGGACACCACATGTCGAATCAGGATCAGCAGGCCTGTTAAGGGGTCATTAGGGTTCCAAATGCAACTTTGATGGAACAGGGACCCTTTGCAATGCATTAGGACATCTCAAAGGACCTATGTACCAAATTTGGATGAATTTTGCCTAGTAGAACTTGAAAGGGGTCTATGGGGTGGTCTCGAGACACCACATGTCAAATCGAGGTTGGCAGGCCCATTAAGGGGTCATTAGGATTTCAAATGCAACTTTGATAGAATGATGACCCTTTAGAATGCATTAGAACATGTCAGAGGACCCTTAAGACACAATTGAGCATGATAAAGCGTACTAGGACCCCTAGGGAGTCCCCATGACCCCTAGGAGTTCTAAGGCATGATAAGGCATACTAGGACCCCTAGGGAGTCCCCATGACCCCTTTTGACGCATTGGAATGCTCAAGTCTATCTTAAGGGGTCCTAAAACCACTTAAGATCGACTTGAGCATTCCAATGTATCAAAAGTGGTCATGGGGACTCTCTAGGGGTCTTAATGTGTGATAAGGTGTACTAGGACCCCTAGAGAGTCCCCATGACCCCTTTTGACACATTGGAACCCTCAAGTGTGTCCTAAGGGGTCCTATGACCCCTTGGGACACACTTGAGGGTTCCAATGTGTCAAAAGGGGTCATGGGGACTCTCTAGGGGTCCTAACGCATGATAAGGCTTACTAAGACCCGTAGGGAGTCCCCATGACCCCTTTCGATACATTGTAATGTTCAAGTGTGTCTTAAGTGGTCTTAGGACCTCTTAAGACACACTTGAGCGTTCCAATTTGTCAAAAAGGGTCATGGGGACTCTCTAGGGGTCTTAAGGTGTGATAAGGCATACTAGGACCCTTAAGGAGTCCCAATGACCCCTTTTGACCCCTAGGACCCCTTAAAACACACTTGAGCATTCCAATGTGTCAAAAGGGGTCATTGGGACTCCCTAGGGGTCTTAACGCATGATAAGACATACTAGGACCCCTAGGGAGTCCTCATGACCCCTTTTGACACATTGGAACACTCAAGTGTGTCTTAAGGGGTCCTAATACCCCTTAAGACACACTTGAGCATTCCAATGTGTCAAAAGGGGTCATGGGGACTCTCTAGGGGTCCTAACACGTGATAAGGCATACTAGGACCCCTAGAGAGTCCCCATAACCCCTTTTGACACATTGGAATGCTCAAGTGTGTCTTAAGGGGTTGTAGGACCCCTTAAGACACATTTGGGCATTCAAATGTGTCAAAAGGGGTCATGGATACTCCCTAGAGGTCCTAGTATGCATTATCACACCTTAGGACACCTACAGAGTCCCCACGACCCCTTAAGAAACATTGGAATACTCAAGTGTGTCTTAAGGGGTATTAGGACCCCTTAAGACACACTTGAGCATTCAAATGTGTTGAAAGGGTTTATGGGGACTCCCTAGGGGTCTTAATACACCTTATCATGCCTTAGGACCCCTAAGGAGTCCCCAGGACCCCTTTTGACACATTGGAATTCTAAAGTATGTTTTAAGGGGTCCTAATATTTCTTATCACATGTTAGGACCCCTAGATAGTCTCCATGAACCCTTAAGACACATTGAAATGCTCAAGTGTGTCTTAAGGGGTCGTACGACCCCTTAAGACACACTTGAGCATTCCAATGTATCTTAAGGGGTCATGGGGACTCCTTAGGGATCCTAGTACACCTTATCACATGTTAGGACCCCTAGAGATTCTCCATGACCCCTTAAGACACATTGGAATGCTCAAGTGTGTCAAAAGGGGTTATGGGGACTCCCTAGGGGTCTTAATACGCCTTATCATGCCTTAGGACCCCTAAGGAGTCCCCAGGACCCTTTTTGACACATTGGAATGCTCAAGTATGCCTTAAGGGGTCCTAATACACCTTATCACACGTTAGGACCCCTAGAGAGTCTCCATGAACCCTTAAGACACATTGGAATGCTCAAGTGTGTCTTAAGGGGTCGTACGACCCCTTAAGACACACTTGAGCATTCCAATGTGTCTTAAGGGGTCATGAGGACTCCCTAGGGGTCCTAGTACACCTTATCACATGTTAGGATTCCTAGAGAGTCCCCATGACCCCTTAAGACACATTGGAATGCTCAAGTGTGTCTTAAGGGGTCATAGGATCCCTTAAGACACACTTGAGCATTCCAATGTGTCAAAAGGGGTCATGGAGACTCCCTAAGGGTCCTAGTACACCTTATCACACCTTAGGACCCCTAGAGATTCTCCATGACCCCTTAAGACACATTTGAGCATTCTAATGTGTCAAAAGGGGTCATGGGAACTCCCTGCATGTCCTAATACATGATAAGGTGTACTAGGACGCCTAGGGAGTCCCCATGACCCCTTTTGACACATTAGAATTCTCAATTGTGTCTTAAGGGGTATTAGGACCCCTTAAGACACACTTGAGCATTCTAATGCATCAAAAGGGGTCATGGGGACTCCCCAGGTGTCCTAATGTGCATTAGGAGACCTAGGGAGTCTCCATGACCCCTTTTGACACATTGAAATACTCAAGTGTGTCTTAAGGGGTCCTACGACCCCTTAAGACACACTTGAGCATTCCAATGTGTCAAGGGGGGGTCATCAAGACTCCCTAGGGGTCTTAGTATGCCTTATCACGTGTTAGGACTCCTAGAGAGTCTCGCTGACCCCTTTTGACACATTGGAATGCTCCAATGTGTCTTAAGGGGTCCTACCCTAGAGAGTCTCGATGTCAGATAAGGTGTACTAGGACCCCTTAAGACACACTTGAGCATTCTAATGTGTCAAAAGGGGTGATGGGAACTCCCTACGTGTCCTAATACGTGATAAGGCATACTAGGACCCATAGGGAGTCCCCATGACCCCTTTTGACGCATTAGAATGCTCAAGTGTGTCTTAAGGGGTCTTAGGACTCCTTAAGACACACTTGAGCATTCCAATGCATCAAAAGGGGTCATGGGGACTCCCTAGGTGTCCTAATGCGCATTAGGACACCCAGGGAGTCCCCATGACCCTTTTTGACACATTGGAATGGTCAAGTGTGTCTTAATGGGTCCTACGACCCCTTAAGACACACTTGAGCATTCTAATGTGTCAAAAGGGGTCATTGGGACTCCCTAGGGGTCCAAACGCATGATAAGGCATACTAAGAACCCTAGAGAGTCCTAATGACCCCTTTTGACACATTGAAATGCTCCAGTGTGTCTTAAGGGGTCCTACGACCCCTTAAGACACACTTGAGCTTTCCAATGTGTCAAAAGGGGTCATCGAGACTCCCTAGGTGTCCTAATGCGTGATGAGGAGTACTAGGACCCCTAAGGAGTCCCCATGACCCTTTTTGACACATTGGAATGCTCAAGTGTCTTAAGGGGTATTAGGACCCCATAAGACACACTTGAGCATTCTAATGCATCAAAAGGGGTCATGGGGACTCCCTAGGCATCCTAGAGTGTGATAAGGCATACAAGGACACCTAGGGAGTCCCCATGACCCCTTTTGACACATTCAAATGCTCAAGTGTGTCTTAAGGGGTCCAAATACCCCTTAAGACACACTTGAGCATTCTAATGTGTTAGATAAGGTGTACTAGGACCCCTAGGGAGTCCCCATGACCCCTTTTGACACATTAGAATGCTCAAGTGTGTCTTAAGGGGTCCTAAGACCCCTTAAGACACACTTGAGCCTTCTAATGTGTCTGAAGGGGTCCTAAGACCCTTAAGACACACTTGAGCATTCCAATATGTTTGAAGCGATCATGGGGACTCTCTAGGGGTCCTAAGGCATGATAAGGCATACTATGACCCCTAGGGAGTCTCCATGACCCCTTTTGACGCATTAGAATGCTCAAGTGTGTCCTAAGGGGTCCTACATCCCCTTAAGACACACTTGAGCATTCAAATGTGTCTTAAGGGTTCATGGGGACTCTCTAGGTGTCCTAATGCATGATAAGGTGTACTAGTACCCCTAGGGAGTCCCCAGAACCCCTTTTGACACATTAGAATGCTCAAGTGTGTCTTAAGTGGTACTAGGATCCTAGGACCGCTTAAGACACACTTGAGCATTCCAATGGACCCCTAGGGAGTCTCTCTCTGCCTCCAGTGAACTATTCTTCAAAGCCTCCATTTCTGCGTAGCTAGGGTTTACGACGCCTATAAAAGGTACATTTAATACAAAGATTTAGCTGACGACCTTTAAAGACCTAAAAGAAACGAGAAAAAAATTTAGGCCAAAAATACATACCGCATTTCTGTATGTAGTACTGTAAGCTTGAACAATCCAACTGGCTTCCTCTGCTAAGGCATGAAGAAACTTCATTAATGTATGCTCTAGGAGGAAGATTATAATTTGCATATTTTTGCAAGAGTTTCTCCTTAATTTGTAATATTATATATAATATATTAGTATACATTATTATATGTATTATATATATATATATATATATACTATATATATATATATATATATATATATATATATATATATATATATATATATATATTATATATATATATATATATATATATATATATATATATATATATATATATTATATATATATATATATATTAGTATATATATAATATATTATATATATTAGTATATTTAATACATTAATATATATAATACATTAGTACATATATAATATACATTATATATAATCATATGCCTCATTTTTATAGATATATTATATACATAAATATATGTAAAAGTTCAACTGTTTTCATTTGCTCCCGCCAGTTTTTCATTGGCAGGAGAATATCGGGTACCCGATATTTTCGAAGTACCCAATTTTTCCCAGGCAATATTTGACCAAAATATTCCCTGTCCCCATAGAGTAGACAATCACAGGATTTTAATACTTTTTTCACGTGTTGCAAAACAAAAACCATGATTTGGGGTCCATTGTTTGATTTTTGTCGACTTGTGGTCCTCACCATGGGAAGCACTAGTCGTCGAAAGGCTAAACGCAAGAGGAAGCTGATAGATGATGAAATTTAGGCATATAGGGAAAAAGATAAGGAAAATCACTGAAGAAGGAGAGAAGGTATGTTAAACATTAATCAAGGTGACCCTATAAATGTAATTGTAAGTGAAGAGGATGTTCAATTTGAAAATGCATAGATGGAGATTGAAAATGTAGACTTTGGGAACGAAAATGTTGCACAAGAACCACATGAATGTTATACATCTCCAAATTATATGCGAAATGAAGTCCCTTGCAATAAAGATAATCAATCTTCAAATTTGGGGCTTTCAAGAACACCTAAATGGTTAATTGAAATTGAGGAGAACATTATGAATAATTGGGAAGGAAAGAGGTCACATAGAACCGTTAGGTTGTGGGCTTCAAGACTTTATGATCAATTTTTTTGAAACAAGACATTGGTTGAGAAATGTCAAATTTTTGTGCAGTTGTTAAAGATACAAAAGATGAGACCTATGCTTGTGAAATTGAAGATTCGTGTGAACAAGAAAATGGAGAGAAATGCCATTGTTGTGAAGAATCTTTTCAATGCTCTCAATAGCATTGGGAAGACTAGTAGAGAAAAAGACAAGAGAGTTGCTTGGAGGGTTATTACAACCTCCTTAGTAAGTCATCAGTTGAGAAAGGCTCATTTGATGAGACAAACTTGTGTTGACTTCAACATAGACCGTAAAACTTTGGGTAGAGCACTTGCAAGAAGAGAAGGACTTGATGATCCCCTTCAAATTGATACATGGGCTTATGGTGGGAGACTTCCACGTTTCGATAAGAACCTAATAGATGTTGTCAAGGATGAAATTCAATAATTTTGGGATGCTAACTCAAGAGTGTCACCAAATGTGAAGGATGTCTTGAAGTTGAGAGTTGGCAATCGAGACCGCACTCCACATCCTAAAGATTATGTGGAGGTAAGTCAAACAATGTTGTATAAAAAATTTTGTGAGACACATCCAACATTGAAAATATCACAAAGGTCTTTTGAATGCGTGAAGCCATTTTATTGTGTACCCCTTAAGATTTGAAATACATGTTGTTGCAAATATCATGTTGAGTTTTCAATGCATCATGAATTATTACAGTCCATTCGTTCTTCTTTGCATACTAATGAAATGCTAGAGGATTGTGGTGCAAGTGGTCTTCCCAAATCATCAAGAGACTTGCTAGATCAATTTTTATGTCAAAGAGATGATGGTTGTTTATTTTATAAAAAAGATTGCTTAAATGCCAAGTGCTTAGAATGTGGTGGCTTGTCCAAGTTTAGAACATGTTTTCATGAGGGTTTGGAACACAATTTTGGAAAGACACTCGTCCAAAAAAAGGTATATGAAACAGTGAAATATACATTGAAGAGTGGAGGTGAAGGCTCTAGATGTGAGTTAGTTGCAAATGAATACAATGTTGCTGATTTTATCTCAGATTTCAAGACAAATATTTTTTACAAGTATGCAAGGCATAGTCACAGGTCTCAATGGTTGGATCAACAATTCAGGACATGTAAGGACACTTTCCCCATTGGAACTATTATATCCATTGTAGACTTTGCGGAGAACTATACATTGCAGCCCCAAAATGAGACTCAAGCTCAATATTACAATTCGATTCAGGTTGCTATTTTTGTACACATCACATATAGACATTCCCCTGATAGCACAAAAGATGAGTGAAAGATAATCAGAGAGTACCATTTTTATATGAGCGACGACAAGTCTCACTCTTATGAGTTTGTTCAACATTGTTTCTAGAACTATTTTGACTTATTGCAGGAAAATGGTATTGCTATGGATAGGCATCTCATTTGGTCGGATAATTGCACCGGTCAATTTAAGAATGCTAGAATGTTTTATTGGTTGTGGAGAATGCATGTGGAGAGAGGTGTACCTCATATTTGGAGTTTTTTTGAGTCAGGGCATGGGAAAGGGGAGCATGACGGAGTAGGTGCATGTGTGAAGAGAGCTCTAGTTAAGGAGGAATTGAGGATTTCAGGTGCTGTACTTCTTGATGCTCATTCTATTGTTGATTGGTGTACTTTAGCATTGTCACAGGGGGGGACTCTTGATTCTACAGTGCATAGATTCTTTTGGTTGGTTGAGGAGGGAACTATAGGAGGTAGATTGGATTGTCAAACAGTGAAAGACTCTTAAAAAATGCATTCATTCCGAAGCTCCAATAGTAGTACATGGACCATTTGGACATGAGAGTTGGCTTGTTTTTGCCCCATGTGTTTTCAATATGATTGGGATCGTTGTGAGTCAAGTGAGTGGGTGGATACATGGGTTCCACAGTATCTGACTCCTTTATCTTTGACACTCTCTATAAGAAATGATGACATGGACACTTCAGTTGACTATGACCATCTTTCAGATCTTTTGAAGCCAGGAGATGTTTTTGCATTGGTTGCACCACAGGGGAATGATGAGAGGTTAGATTATTGGTTAGCACATTGTGTACAAGGTAAACATAAGCTTGTACAACCAATGACAGATGGTGATGGGTTCACATATCCTACTGGTTCAGTTGTTTTTGCGGGAGCATGGTTGCAAACATAAATGATTAGAAAGAATGGAGTTCCCGCATTTGAAGACTATGAGAAGCACATAACTATTTTGATGTATTGACACCTTGTTATAGCAACAAATGTCAAGTTGTCAAAGCATCATGGAATACCAAAGACAAAATAACTTTGGACTATTACTACTGCTGATCGTGAAGCACTATTGGAGACCCTGAAGCAAAGAGATGACCCTTTAGGAACACTTGACTAGGTAATAAGTTAACTTAGTGCATTATTTTATAAGTTTGTTAAGCTTAATTTCAATACATTAATTTGACCTTTCTTAGATTGTATTTTGAGTCAATAAACTTGGTTTTGTATGTGGAATGTAACTTGTGCAGGAGCACCTATGAAGACGCCCACGGTCACCATGGATCCAATCAGAGATAGAAGGACAAAAGGATCCTTAATGGTTAATTGAGATCTTTTGAACCCTATAATGGTAATTTGTAACAATCAATTTGATTTAAAAGTTAAATGTCCTTAAACTCTTCATAAGGACTTATGACCAAAATCATGTATGGGTGGCCAATAGTGCCAAGAAGAGATATTACATGTCATATACTTATGTCATTTGCATGGTTTGAATTCTTACATGTTTGATTGTTGTTTGTAATGCTTTAAGGATATTATTTTTTATGATTTCAAAAAATCTATAAAAGTTAAACCTCAAACATAATAAGCTCCACAGCTCAAATTTAACAAGCTTAATCATGATTAATTTCACAGTTCAAATTTCAAACATACCACTAACAGTCAGTTGAAAGTGGCTCCTATCTCAGACCTTGTGAGAGGTATTGAGAAATTTTTAGGTGCTACAGGATCATGTTTTTGAGGTCTACAATAACCTCTCTCAGTTTTCGGCGATTCGACTTCATTTGCATTTGGCAAGGCGATCTCAGTCGATGCCAAAACTTGCAGTGAGGGTCGGTTGAAAGTGGCTTAGTAGCGTATCTTTCAAACCGTCTGACCTGGCATCAAACCGTCTACTCCATCAGCTCTAGTTGGCTGGGTAAATGCCAATGACAACCCCATTCTTCCCACAAAGTCATCAGAATGCTCGCGACCACGCTCGACCCAAGTGACCCCAAGGTGCACTAAGCACGATTGGGCCGCGATCTTCTGGGGCTCGTATCTTGGACCTCGTGAGAGGTATCGACAAAATATCAGGTGTTACAGGATCATGTTTTTGAGGTCTACAATAACATCTCTCAGCTTTGGGTGATTCGACTTCATTTGCATTTGGCAAGGCGATCGCAGTCGATGCCAAAACTTGCAGTAAGGGTCAATTGAAAGTGGCTCAACAACGTATCTTTCAAACCATCTAACCTGGCATCAAATCATCTTCTCCATTGGCTTTGGTTGGCTAGGTAAATGCCAGTGACAACCCCATTCTGCCCACAGAGTCACCGGAATGCTCGCGACCATGCTCGACCCAAGTGACCCCAAGGTGCACTAAGCACTATTGGGCAGCAATCTTCTGGGGCTCATATCTTGGACCTCATGAGAGGTATTGAAAAACTATCAAGTGTTATAGGATCATGTTTTCAAGGTCTACAATAACCTCTCTCAGTTTTGGGCAATTCGACTTCGTTTGCATTTGGCAAGGCGATCTCAGTCGATGCCAAAACTTGCAGTGAGGGTCAGTTGAAAGTGGCTTAGCAGTGTATCTTTCAAACCATCTGACCTAGCATCAAACCGTCTACTCCATTAGCTCTAATTGGCCAGGTAAAAGCCAATGACAACCCCATTCTGCCCACAGAGTCATCGGAACACTCGTGACCACACTCGACCCAAGTGACGCCAAGGTGCACTAAGCACAATTGGGTAGTGATCTTCTGGGGCTCGTATCTTGGACCTCGTGAGAGCTATCAACAAACTATCAATGTTATAGGATCATGTTTTTGAGCTCTACAATAACCTCTCTTAATTTTGGGAAATTTGAATTCCTTTGCATTTGGCAAGGCGATCTCAGTCGATGCCAAAACTTGTAGTCAGGGTCAGTTGAAAGTGGCTCAGCAGTGTATCTTTCAAACCATCTAACCTAGCATCGAATCATCTACTCCATTGGCTCTGGTTGGCCAAGTAAATGCTAGTGACAACCCCGTTCTACCCATAGAGTCACCAGAACGCTCGCGACCACGCTCGACCCAAGTGACCCCAAGGTGCACTAAGCATGATTGGGCAGCGATCTTCTAGGGTTCATATCTCAGACCTCGTGAGAGCTATCATCAAATTGTTAGGTGCTACAGGATTTTGTTTTTGAGGTCTACAATAACCTCTCTCAGTTTTGGGTGATTCGACTTCATTTGCATTTGGCAAGGCGATCTCAATCGATGCCAAAACTTACAGTCAGGGTCAGTTGAAAGTGGCTTAGCAACGTATCTTTCAAACCGTTTGACTTGGCATCGAATCATCTACTCCATCAGCTCTATTTGGTTGGGTAAACGCTAGTGACAACCCCGTTCTACCCACAGAGTCACCGGAACGCTCGCGACCACGCTTGACCCAAGTGACCCCAAGGTGCACTAAGCACGATTGGGCAGTGATCTTCTGGGGCTCGTATCTTGGACCTCATGAGAGATATCAAAAAACTATCAAGTGTTACAAGATCATGTTTTTGAGGTCTACAATAACCTCTCTCAGTTTTGGGCGATTTGACTTTGTTTGCATTTGGCAAGGCGATCTCAGTCGATGCCAAAACTTGAAGTAAGGGTCAGTTGAAAGTGGCTTAGCAACGTATCTTTCAAACCGTCTGACCTGGCATTGAATCATCTACTCCATCAGCTCCTTTTGGCTGGGTAAATGCTAGTGACAACCCCATTCTGCCCACAGAGTCACTGGAACGCATGCGACCACGCTTGACCCAAGTGACCCCAAGGTGCACTAAGCATGATTGGGCAGTAATCTTCTGGGGCTTGTATCTTGGACCTCATGAGAGGTATTGAAAAACTATCATGTGTTACAGGATCATGTTTTCAAAGTCTACAATAACCTCTCTCAGTTTTGGGCGATTTGACTTCATTTGCATTTGGCAAGGCGATCTCAGTCGATGCCAAAACTTGCAGTGAGGGTCAGTTAAAAGTGGCTCAGCAACGTATCTTTCAAACCGTCTGACCTGGCATCGAACCGTTTGCTCCATCAACTCCGGTTGGCCGGGTAAACACCAATGACAACCCCATTCTTCCCACAGAGTCTCTGAAACGCTCGTGACCACACTCGACCCAAGTGACCCCAAGGTGCACTAAGCACAATTGGGCAGCGATCTTCTGGGACCCGTATCTCAGACCTCATGAGAGCTATCGACAAACTATTAGGTTCTATAGGATCATTTTTTTGAGGTCTACAATAACCTCTCTCAATTTTGGGCGATTCAACTTCCTTTGCATTTGGCAAGGCGATCTCAGTTGATGCCAAAACTTGTAGTCAGGGTCAGTTGAAAGTGGCTCAGCAGCGTATCTTTCAAACCGTCTAACCTGGCATTGAACCATCTACTCCATCAGCTCTGGTTGGCTGGGTAAACATTAGTGACAACCTTGTTCTGCCCACAGAGTCACCAAAATGCTCACGACCACGCTCGACCCAAGTGACCCTAAGGTGCACTATGCACGATTGGGCTGCGATCTTCTGGGGCTCGTATCTCAAACCTCATGAGAGCTATCAAAAAAATCCTAGGTGCTACGAGATCATATTTTTGAGTTCTGCAATAACCTCTCTCAGCTTTGGGCAATTCGACTTCGTTTGCATTTGGCAAGGCGATCTCAGTCGATGCCAAAACTTGCAGTGAGGGTCAGTTGAAAGTGGCTTAGTAGCGTATCTTTCAAACCATCTGACCTGTCATCGAACTATCTACTCCATCGGCACTGATTGGATGGGTAAACACTAGTGACAACCTCATTCCACCCATAGAGTCACCAGAATGCTCGCGACCACACTCGACCCAAGTGACCCCAAGGTGCACTTAATACGATTGGGCAGCGATCTTCTGGGGCTCGTATCTTTGACCTTGTGAGAGGTATCGACAAATGGTTAGGTGTAACGAGATCATTTTTTCAAGGTCTACAATAACCTCTCTCAATTTTGGGTGATTCAACTTCGTTTACATTTGGCAAGGCGATCTCAGTCGATGCCAAAACTTGCAGTGAGGGTTAGTTGAAAGTGGCTCAGTAGCATATCTTTCAAACCATTTGACCTGGCATCAAACCATCTACCCCATTGGCTCTAGTTGGCTGGGTAAATGCTAATGAAAACCCTGTTATACCCATAGAGTCATCGGAATGCTCGCGGCCACACTCGACCCAAGTGACCCCAAGGTGCACTAAGCACGATTGGGCAGCGATCTTCTGGGGCTCGTATCTTGGACCTCGTGAGAGGTATTGACAAACTGTTAGGTGTTATAGGATCATGTTTTTGAGGTCTACAATAACCTCTCATTTTTGGGCTATTCGACTTTGTTTGCATTTTGCAAGGCGATCTTAGTCGATGCCAAAACTTGCAGTCAGGGTCAGTTGAAAGTGGCTCAGTAGCGTATCTTTCAAACCGTCTGACCTGGCATCAAATTATCTACTCCATTGGCTCTAGTTGGCTGGGTAAATGCCAATGACAACCTCATTATACCCATAGAGTCACCGGAACGCTCGTGACCACGCTCAACCCAAGTGACCCCAAGGTGCACTAAGCACGATTGGGCCGCGATCTTCTGGGGCTTGTATCTTGGACCTCGTGAGAGCTATCAACAAACTATTAGGTGCTACAAGATCATGTTTTTGAGGTCTACAATAACCTCTCTCAGCTTTGGGTGATTCAAATTCATTTGCATTTGGCAAGGCGATCTTAGTCGATGCCAAAACTTGCAGTGAGGGTCAGTTGAAAGTGGCTTAGCAACATATCTTTCAAACTGTCTGACCTAGCATCAAACTGTCTGCTCCATTGGCTCTGGTTGCCCAGGTAAATGCCAATGACAACCCCATTCTACCCACAAAGTCACCGAAACACTCGCGACCACGCTCAACCCAAGTGACCCCAAGGTGCACTAAGCACAATTGGGCAGTGATCTTCCGGGGCTTGTGGATCAAGTAGAAATTTTTCCGAGCAGACATTGTCCTATTTGGTATGGTTATGAAGGTAGACTAAAATGTTTGGAGAGGCTATCGATGCCACTATCTATCCAAGGACATGCCATCATCCTTGGGGTCGGTTATAATTTTAACTATCGAGTCCCATAAAAATTGTGACTTGGAAGCATAGACAATATATGTAAACTATTCAACAGAATGCCCGCAAGCAGAGCATGGCATATGGAATTGTAGATAGGAGTAGTAGAACTAGTAAAAGGTATCTAAAAATGAAGTTTCCAAAGCTTTGTCAGGTTAGACTGGTCGATGACAATGAGAATTGGTTTTGCACATCAACAGTATTGGCATTCGAGAACATGATAATCTATAACACAATTTCAATATTAAGACATTATCATTTCCTAAGAATGCCCCAACACCGAATGTCAAGGAGGACCCGACATCTTCCTTGATGGACAGAACCTTGTTTCATGCTCGGTTGTTGGATTCATAGAGGTCTGGGACTATATCAGTGGGAAACTTAAGAGCAATTTTCAATACCAAGCTGATGATGCGTTCATGATGCATGATAATGTAGTTCTTTGTGTTGACATCAGTCATGATTCAGAGATGTTGGCTTTAGGTTCATAGGGTGGGAAAATTTAGGAGGACGTGCTCACAATTGAATCCCAAAATACATATGTATGATGGCTTTGACAAAATGTTTCTTGGTGTCACTTGCATGAAGCGGTATGTTTGTGGAGAGCCAAAAATGACACGCTCTAGTTATAGCACCAAGTGTCCAATCAAAACATAGAGGCATTAACACTTGTGTTGCAATAAGATCCAGATGGCACTATTCTATAGGAATAGATCCATTTTGAAAGATGTAGAGCACCAAGTAACATGGACTTTCATAACAAAATATTACTAAGGCACTCACAAAGGGATACTTTAATGTATTCGAGAAAGAAGATGTGGATAGACACGTCCTCAAGAATTAGTTATTATAATAGGAAAGGAACTAACCGAAAGGGGAAAATAAGTAAGGCTCGTAGGGGAGATTTTGGGGGTTCCGGATTCCGCCTGACCCGAGAGACTTTGTGCCAGGGGAGGGATAGATTAGGATTTTTATTGTAATGTAGGGAAAGAGGGATTTTATTTTCAAATAATGATTAATGTACAGGAACATCAAAATCTTTGTTGTTTTTCTATGTTTAAAGAAGGATATGTCAGCATATTAAAACTTTGATTTTAGATGCTCACTTTCTAATTGATATTCATCTTTGAATGATATTGGTTTCTTTTGAATGCATATCTGTTATGTCTGATCATCAGCATGATCATCTGTGGACTTTATGCTATAGTTTTTCGTGTATTTGGAAAGAACCATTCATCTTTCTCTCTTAGTTTCTTTCTGTAATGCATTGTTTAGGCAAATGAAATTTGTAGCATTTACTGTCCTTTTCTTTTCAGTAAATTAGTCCCTTTGCATCTATCTCAAGTTTACGAATAGATGTTTGTAAGCCTTTATTGCTTTTAGGTTAAAAGCATTATCATTTATAGTTTAGTTGATTCATTGTAAATCCTGCACGGGGAGCTGTACCCAGATAATTCAAAGGGCGCTTACGCTTCTCAATAGTGAAGTGACCCAACTGTTGGTGTTGGTTGAGTCTTTTTGTTTGGGCTTTAAGGGTCATTTTGTAAGCATTTCTTTCAAAGACAAATCTGTTCACCAACAAGAAGTTAAACCTCAAACATAATAAGCTCCATGAACAGGGTATTCCAGAGTAAAGAAAAATAAATGTAACTTCAACAAGATATAATTTAAATCATAATGATAATCATAGTCAAGATATAACTTCACCATTCAATTCCATAAACATGAATAATAAATATGTATATACAAAAGATGAGGCAAATATAACATATAAATGAATATGTTCTATATATGTATCAAATGTATCAAAATTATGTCCATATACAAATATGGCACATGCCATTTCAAAATGTCTACAAAATCAATGTTTTAAGGTGTACAATGTGGCATATATGCCATCTCAAAATGTGCCAAGTGTCATTTCTAAATGACCACAAAACTAAAACTGCATCCTATGTTGTAGGGGGATCATCAAAATGTAGCCTCTTTGAAGGAGTGTTGGGCTCTGATTGATCCTACATAAAAAATGAGTTCAAACCAAAGTTAGATTGCTTACTTTATATGATTTGTACACACACACACACACACACACACACACACACACATATATATATATAATTCATAATTTTCAAACACTAATTTAATTAAAATTATAACTGAATACAAATAAATTTGTACCTGGTCTCTTGATCACCTACCATGATCAGGTGTCCTAGCATAAGTCCTGGGTAGCGAATGGACCATGCCAACAATACCAACTCTGACCTATAAATATATATTTGCAATAATGAGATTAGTAGACTGGTGCAGCATAGAGTAATAAATCTACAAAATAGGATGATAGCATAATAAAATTACAAATTGATTGAACTAAAATTAAAACTTACATCTGGTGATCCCTCCTCTAGAATAGTGGGCTGGGTCAACAAAGAAACAAAAGATTCTCGTGGGACCTCCCTCACAGTTGGAGTAACCTATGAGAGTAAAAAGATTGTCAATTATATATCAATGTACTTCATCATAGCAACCCTAGTTACAAAATACAAATAGCAATATGTAAAAGTCTACGTACAATCAGGCTATCACTCTGAATTGAGACGCCTATAACCCTACGCTACCGAACTAGTGTTGGGACATCATCAATAGCCACACCCTATACAATAAAGTGCAAGTAAAATATTTATTACTACACACAAGTGGCATACATATGCATGCATAATTAATCATAAACAATTAACTACATTTCCTTTGTCGACACCTGATGAAGGAACCCCCTCATGCCCCCCACTGATGTCGGCTGTAGCCTGCAAGAACATAATAAGATGACAATATATATTAGTAAACGTATGAATTTTATTGCTCTAATTGATAGAGATTTAAGCATGTACACCAAATGATATAAAAAAAAACTAATGGGTACATAATTTATAATATATTGTATAGTCATCAAGGCCAAATGAAATGGCTGAAAGTGTGGACTCATCCACCTGTCTCACCTCCTCCTGTGTCATCGACTAAACATAAATGGAATATATATATATACATAAGTGCATGCAATCATTAAAACTAATCTAAATAAATAAATTATTTTAAAATTAAATAAGTCATGTGACAAATTTATTTATAATATTTACTCTTACTGTATCAACAGGAGTCAATGGCTCTATATGCACCTCCTGAGCACTCTCATGAGATGTAGATGCTCCATGAGGTGTTGCAGCCTCTGCAGCAGCCTCTCCTATATCTCCCTCATCAATATCATGAAACTGATATATATCAGAATCAGTAAGCGGTCTGAGGCACATATGCCTGCACATAATGCACATATGGGGCTCGCATACATGTGAACTTTGATAAGATGTCGATGCGCTAGCAGCATCCACAGGAGGCAACACTGACCTAGTCTGTGTGATCAATTGATCACTCAGTAAATGAATGGCCCTAATAGTCAGTTCAGTAGCCTCATAAATGATATCAGGATGTTGCACTGGAGGAGGAGGTGTGACATCAGTGGGGGGGACAAAGGTAGTGGCCTTTTGGCACTGGGAAGATGGCCTAGTCTGAGGAGCTCCTCTGCCTACGCCCATGTTGGGCCTCATACTCCAATAATCAACATGGTGACCAAGCACAAACTCAGCATACAATTTTTTAAGGAAATAAAATGGGACCTCCAAATTGCTATGTGGTGGTTTATCAAAAACCATCCACCAGCAATCCCAAAAGTTTGTGTGCATTGCTTCATTTGTGCACCATTTTATTGATAATTTGGGCTTTTTGGGGTCAACTGGTATTCCAATTTTAGGATCGACAAAAAGGGTGGCTATATCTTCCTTACTTATATTAAGGGCCGCAATCCCATCATGGTCAAGCCCATCATCAAATTGGGCGTGCATATCATCACGCCAATGAAGAGAAGCATTATGTTGCTGCGTGAGTGTGTCAATATTTCCAACAATTGTATTTAGTGTGGCAAGCATGGGACCTAATGTAGGTATATTTTGATACGTGTTTTGGAAACCTCGTATTGTGTTCAAATTTTCTTCTATCAAATCTTGTAAAGATTTAGGGTTTAGATATGGGGGATTGTTTTCAGGATTGTTATTTGGAGGGTTATTTTCTTCATTGTTGTCAGCCATGCCTAATTAAATAAAAAACAAATCTAAGTTTCAAATATTATTACAAATATAAATACGAAATCCTATTTTTTAAAAAAATGCTACATTTATAATGAAAATGAAATAAATTAATAAAAATATGCAATTAATTACTTACGGAATATGCTCGGAGTCAAATTTGGGGTTTCCAATATCAGGTATCTGAAAATATATCGGGTATCAGAAAAATGTAGTTAGAAACTTGAAGAAATTTTGCTAGGAAATGAAGAATAGGGCTCACGAGTGTCGAATATATGCCACAGTTATCGGGTACCTGAAAATATCAGGTACCCGATATTTTTGGGTACCTGATTAGGTATGTGCTTTGGTGGCAGCTTTGCCCAGGTGTACTGACACTCAGGCCTACTAAAAAGTCAACAAGATCTTTCATGCGCTTTTGGATGAGTAAAAAGTGAATATTTTTTACATCGCCACTTTTTGGCCCCTCATGATCTTGCACAGACCCTTCTAATTTGAGTTAAAAAACTATTTTCGCATGATTTGCATGTTTTTGTGAATTAAATTATCTTTATTTTTAGATAACTCAAAAATCAAGCTGAGTTAATTTGAGTGATTTATGGCTTTCTTCCATGCATCCTCAAAGCCCTGGATTTCTATAAATTAAGGCTTTAGCTCTTCACAAATTCATCCACAAGAATTGCATAATCACCCTGAAGAATTGCTATCTGGAGAATCAAAGTGTATTGCGAATCAAGGCTATTGTGAGATCAATTTGGTTTTTACATTCATTTAGATTCATTTTCATATCATTGTTGGATCAATTTCATATTAGTTTCATATCAGTTTTCATCATATCATTGCATCTAAAATCCAAAAAAATAGCTTAATTTGCATACATCTCATATCTAGATCAATTGCATTCAAATCCTTTGTTTAGGTGTCATCAAGGTCACTGATCTCGATAACAATCTGAGAACATCATACTCGCACCTATTAGAAGGCAGTAAATCACCTGGTTAGTTTAGCTTTCAATTATTGCACGATTTCAATTTTTACTAACCTCTAATGTTTTACTGAAGTGTTGTGTCTACAGATTAGGTACAAAATTCACACACATTTCTGGCACCCAGTGTGGGGCCCTAAAATAGGTTTCCCTTCATTTCTATCAATTTTCTATCTTTTGAGGTTAAGGGTTTCAAGGGTTCTGGTATACTCTGCAGGACGTTATTTTTGTTTCTTTTTTTCCTACAAAAAAGAATTTTTTTTTTTGGCACTTTTTCTATCAAAACTGTTTGTACATTGCGATTTTTAATTTCTGTCAGTACAATTGTCGTACGAGTTTTGTTAGAAACTCGTATCAGGAGATACCCAGTGTCGTACGAGTTTCTAGACTGTCGTCTGGGAGGTAACCCAGTGTCGTACGAGTTTTTGGACTATCATCTAGGAGGTAACCCACTATTGTATGAGTTTTTGGACTATCATCTAGGAGATAACCCAGCGTCGTACGAGTTTCTAGACTGTCATCTGGGAGGTAACCCACTATCGTATGAGTTTCTAGATTATCATCTGGGAGCATACCCACTGTCGTACGAGTTTCGTATTGTCATCTGGTAATAGACCCACTATCGTACGAGTTTCAGCATTAGGTTTCAACTGTCATTTCATTTTTCAGGGTAGTTTGTCATATTTGGTTTTCAGATTTTGACTAACGGCTAATCTTAACAATTGAAATTTGCTATTTTTGATTGACTCTTGCTGGTTTTGATTGGAAAAAGTGCAAGAATTGCTAAAAATAGGTAAAAATCTACTAAGCGCGTTGCGAGGATTCCAAGTATTCTCCTTAATCTGATAACATTTCAATTTGGATCCTAAAATGAATCTCTCATGTGTTTGGCTTGAGTGTTTTCTTTGCATGTTTTTCTTCAAATTTGCACAATTGAATACTAGGTTGTAACACCTTAAGTATTGATAAGCAGTCTTAGGATATTTTTGATTGATCTTATTAGAGAAATTGGGATATTGGACTCGCTTATTCTTACTCGCCCCTCATTTTCACCCCGTGGTTGCAAGGTTAGTGCCATATTCAGGGGAGGGGTCTACTTAGAAAGAGCGTTAATTATTCCACCAGTTCTTTCCCATTTTGTGCTTTTTGGATCTCATTAGTATTCTAGGGTGTGGATTTGCTTTTAAATTTGTGTGAGGAGTTAAATGCACCACTTTGTGGACTCACCTCACATTTATTTGGAGCATTAAGTGTACCACCTTTTGTGCTTTTGAATGCTTTTAGATAGATTTTCTTTCTGATATATTTGTGAAAACATAGTAATTAGGCCCTATGAACACTAATTTGTGGTTCTTGAGAGATTGGATTCCTAGTGAAATCCTTCTTGATGATGGAATCCTTGTAGGTAGGGAGGATACTTAGTTCATCTCACATTCTACTTGGTCCGTGTGTCTTCCCTTATTGATTGATACATTCTCTCTCCAAAGAGGTTGATAGATCACGTGGGGTTGATATCATAAACCTTGGTGAGATAATCTTTGTCTTAGCATTTGGATTTATCTACCTGCTTTGTCTAGGTTAAAAGAGAAAAGGCATCAAACCCTTGGATCTGGAGCCAAGTCCCCTTGTGGTATACTATTGTGAGTCACCTTTAGAGAGGGTTAACCATAGCAGACACTTCCTTCATAGGGAAAACTGCATTGATGGAACCTCAAGCGGTAATAGCCATTTTTTCCATGGTAGTGACAGCCGCTATATAAATGTCCTTATGGAAGAAATCTTCATAGGTGTGGTTCATTGTTGGGTTGTCAGATCTCCCTAGAAACTCCTGATTGATTAAATACTCAGACTATGTCAAAACCCTGGTGCACCGAGATTGGAGTTCACCCCTTTGGATCATAAAAGTTGCAGAGTCAAACCATTACTAAAAACCCTAGTGAGGCCAAATTTTTATTTTCTGGGGTATATGTGCATTATTGCAAAACATTTTTGGAACATACACAATTAGTGCTTCTGAGGATTAGAATGAATAAGTCACTTGATTGTTCATGTGCAAGGTTGCTTTTGCCCTTGTTCATTATTTTCAGACTTGCTTGAAATCACTTGCTATTTTGCATGCTTGTTTATCTATCTAGTTATTGAAAACGGACAAATCTGTTACAATCCTCAAATCTAGACATTAAAATTTGCAAACAATCCGAATCTGAAAACTCAAAATTTGCAAAATCTGAAGTAAAATTCTTTTCTGGAGTCAAAAGTCATCTCAGGAGGTTAGAAAGTCATACAAGTTTCTGTCAAGTGTCATTTCATTACTGCCCATTTGTCGTATGATAGAGAACCCAGTGTTGTACGAGTCTTTCTGCTAGTCAAATTCAAAAAGTCAAATCCTGCTAGCAACTGTCGTACGAGCTTTTCAACTATCATTTCATAGCATACCCACTATCGTACAAGTTTTGCAATTGTCGTAAGAGCTTTTCAACTATTGTTTCATAGCACACCCAGTGTCATATGAGTCTGCAAAGTGTCGTTTGGGAAATTTTTTGAAAGTTGTCAGAAAATTGTCAGAATTGTCAGATATTTAGCTTTTTCAGCCTATTTCTAGAATCTGTCGATCAAATCACTGTGTCAAGAATAGAGTAGTAGCTATTAAGAGTCCTATCATTATCCCAAAGTGGTCTTTTGATTCTGATCTAGCCTTTTATTTAATCGATTTGAGTCCCTACCATCTTGTGTCAAAACCTTGTCATAACTAGGAATCTTCAATCAATCATCAAAATGACCAAGTGTTGTGATATCTTGTCCGCTATCTTTTGGGAACCTACCCATACATCCAGGACATAGTATCCTTCACTCACATCTAATTGAATCTTCAAATCAATCAAACCTTGACAAGGTTGCATCATCTGATCATCTTGATTCAATTCATTCTTCAGTCATCTGGATCTTATTCTTTGTTTCACTCAAAATTGATGGTGGAAACTAGAGCTTCCTCACACAAGAAATTTGGAGAAGCATCCTAGACCCTACCTATAACCGCTACCAGGGGTCCAACTCTTGAGCAACTCATCAATTCTGGTCTTTACGAGGATGACGGTCTTGGAAACTATCGATTAAAAATTGGTTACATTCTTCCTCCATCAACTCATGAAGGTACCCAACAAACCCCACATCAATCTATTCCAAGGAGTCCACAAACTCCTACCATGTCTCAAGCAGGGAAAAACTTTTTCTCTCAAAGAACTCAATCTCAACATGGTGTGGATCAGGAACCCACACCTGAAGAAATTTCTCGATATCAAAATGATGATAACTTTAAACGAATGATGAAGCATTTCTTGAAAGAAGATAGAGAAGCATACTTTTTACAATTGGCTCATCAAGGAGCTAAACTTCCTCCCAACTTTAATGTGGAAAATATCATTACACATGAGGAAGAAACTCCACTCATAGCTATTATGAAATAGATGCATGCCATGCAAGTCAAACTTAGCAGCCTTGAGAAAGAAAAGGAACCCAAGGAGTTCTCCATGGAAGCTCTATGCCCTTTTCCTTTTGACAAAGACTTGTATATGCCACCATTTTCGAAATGAGTGGAGATGCCCAAGTATGATAAGTATGACAGAAACTCTGATCCTCAAGATCATGTCAGAGAATTCTATACACAATCAATGGAGTTCATGCACGAACCAACCTATATGATGCGTCTCTTCCCTCGATCTCTAGGGGGAGCAACCATCCATTGGTTTTCTAGACTGGTTTTAAAGGGGAGGGGTCTACAGGAAAGAAGCGTTAATTGCTCCACTAGGCAACCCTTTTGTGCTTTTTGGAACTCACTTGTTTTCTAAGGTGTGGACTCACTTTGAGTTGATGTGAGGAGTTAAATGTTCCACTTTTGGGCTCACTTTGAGTTGATGTGAGGAGTTAAATGTTCCACTTTTGGACTCACTTTGAGTTGGTGTGAAGAGTTAAATGTTCCACTTTTGGACTCACTTTGAGTTGGTGTGAAGAGTTAAATGTTTCACTTTTGGACTCACTTTGAGTTGGTGTGAAGAGTTAAATGTTCCACTTTTGGACTCACTTTGAGTTTGTGTGAAGGGTTAAGTGTTCCACTTTTTGGACTCACTTCACATTCTCTTGAAGGGTTAAATGTTCCACTTTTGGACTCACTTCACATTCTCTTGAAGGGTTAAATGTTCCACTTTTGGACTCACTTCACATTCTCTTGAAGGGTTAAATGTTCCACTTTTGGACTCGCTTCACATTATCTTAAAGGGTTAAATTTTCCACTTTTGGACTCGCTTCACATTCACTTGAAGGGTTAAGTGTCCCACTTTTGGACTCACTTCACATTTACTTGAAGAGTTAAGTGTTCCACCTTTAGTGCTCTAAATACTTTTGATAGTGAATTTCTTAATTTTTATTTCTAGAAGGCTTGCTTGGGGACACACCACCTCATGGGATGACCTTAACTCCTGTGTTCTGGTGGAGTATAAATATCAGGAGGTGAATCCAAAGACACCTCTCTTGGGAACTGAGTTTGATATCACTCTTGGCTAAGCCTCAAAGAACTTTATACCTTTGAGAAGTGAAGGAGGAGATTTGGGTTACCGTCTCCCCCTAGCTGTGTGATTTTGGATTCTTCTCATCTATGAATTTGGGCCTCACGTACCTTGTGTATATCAAAGACTCCTTTTAGAAAGCCATGTATGTCCTTGTAGACAACTTGTTGAGGTGTTTTTGTGTTCTATGTTCCTGCTAAAACATTTTCAAGAACATACACAAGTAGAACCTTTAAGGAGTAGAAATACTAAGTCACTATCTGTGTTCATGCACAAGGCTGCTTTGTCTCTTGCCCATTGCTTGAAGACTGTTTGCTTGAACTCCTTGGTTGCTATTCTATGTGCTTGATCATCATTGCAAAATCTTTTGAAAGATCTAATTGGAATATTGAAACTGAGTTTTGTCTTGCTGTAGTGAGTTCTCCTTAGAAGCTTGGTCTTCCTTGGTCAGTCTAGATCTCAGATCCTAGGTGCTGTCATGTTGCTCAACATCTCAATGAACATTATGGTATCAATTGCACAAGATGAATCTTAGTCTTCTTCTTTCTTCTCCATTTCCCATGTTCTTCTAAAGTCTTCTATTCCCATGGGAAATTCTTCTTCTTCTTCTTGATTTCTTTCCTCTTATTATCTAGTCTATTTTCTTCTATTTTATCTCTTCTGTTGCTCCTATGCTTGATTCTTCTTCTTCTAGAACCATGAATCTAAAATATCTGGTTTTGGAACCTTTATTAAGAATAGATGATCTTGAGCTCATTGACATATTTGAAAAGTGTTGTTCCTCCAAAATTCTCATGAGTGACAAATTTATGACAAAAATAAAAGAAAAATTGATTAAATCAGACACCTTTGCTAGAATCATACTCATGATCTCATCCAAATATTCTTCATCTTCTAAATCTTCTCATCATTCCTTACATTCTAAATCTTATCACAATTCTTCTAAACATTATTCACATTCTTCATCTTCCAAATCTTATCATGACTCTTCTAAACATTATTCAAATTCCTCATTATCCAAGTCCTCTTCTTCATGATCTTGTTCATCTTCTACTTCTCCCAAGAGTCTTACTTCTCTTCACAAGACATACCATAATGAGCAACGTGATAGTCCTTATGATACCTCTTCCATGAAGAGTGACGCACCCACCTATGATGACTATGATGACTATGATGATGGAAAATGTAGTGATACCTATGACACCTCTATTCCTAAGAGTCCTAGTTGTGTCCTTGTGCTTACTGGAAATGGGTCCTCATATTGGAAAGATCGTGATGGTGATCTATATGATTTGGATTTTGAAAGAAACTTTGATGAGTTTTGTGAACAATACCTTGATTATAATCCAGCTACTACTGTTGAGGAATATAAAATGCATCGTGCTAATTTGAAATGTAAATACTATAAGAATTCTTCCTCTAAGAACATTCATGCTAAAAATAAAAATGACACTCTCAAGAAAGATCATGTTAATGCTAAACCTTTGTCTTGTGATGGTTCCCTTCCATCCTCCACTTCCTCCAATACCCATACACTTCCTAAAGCTTCTGAGTCTTCCAAACCTTTCATAAATCCTTCATCTAACAAAGATCCTAAGGCTTTCCATGCAATTCCCTATAGTTATTCTCAAGAGCCACCTCTTAAAGATACTCAAGCTAACCTTCACTTGGCTGCAAATACTTTCAATAATTCTAAACCTAAAGTGCCTAAGACTTCATGCACTATAATGCCTACTTCAACTAGTCTTTCAGCATCTTCTCCAAAGTCTTCCATACAATTCCAACTTGCTTCCTTGTCCTTAGAAGTGGATACATGTCAAGAGGACTCTAAAAATGATAAAGAAAATAACATAAAGAAAGATCAAGATCAAGAACCCTCCATGTCATTTAATCCTTTTCATGACATCTCTGATCTGCTTCATGGTTCTTTTGATCTTCTATGCTCTTTTGCATTCATTCCACCATCTCCTAAGCAAGATCAAGCTACTACTCACACCGTTGAGCTTATTGACAATGAGAATAACCTTACCCCACTTATGATTTCCAAAGATGATACTTCCATTAAGGTTATTAAAAATGGTGTTGTTACTTCCGATGTTAAGCCTATTGAAAATCAAGAAAAAAATGATGCGCTTATGCCATCCAAAGCTCCTTGTCAAGATCAAAGTCTTCCATCTTCTTGTTCTACCACTCCATGTTCACTTCCACTTTCTTCTCTTCCTAAATCTTTGCAAGCTACGAAAAATCCTATCACAGAAGGTGCTCCTATTCAAGATGTGCATGATCCTATTGAAAACTCTAATGCTCACTCTAAAGATGTTGATGTCTTTGGTTGTCATATAAATGCTGATGAATTGGTTGATTATCCTTTTGCATCTTCCACATCCATCCTTGGACTTCCTCCACCAATACTAAGGGCTTCACATCTTCCTTCCATCTTGGGCCCTTATGTCCCTTCACTTTCCCCTCCTAACTCTCCTAATTCATCATCCATCTTGGGTCCTTACATCCCTCCATCTCCTATCTTTCCTCAAGATCAACATAAATACATACCCTTGAATCCTTTTCATCCTTCCATCCATCTAAACCAGTCATATCCTAGTTCTTCTTCCACAAGTCCCAAGTCTTTTGGAAGTAACTTGAATGTTCAATACAAGAAAAAGAAGCAATACAAGAATCCATCAAAAAAAAAGATCACCATGTCTCCTCTAATTGACATGGGGGCATAAAGTCAAAAGAGATATCTAAGAAGAAAACTACAAGACAAGTATGGGTTCCAAAATCCATCATTGAAGATATTCTCTCTAAATCATCAAAAAGAAATGAAAATTCTAAGGCTATATGGATTCCAAAGTCTCTCTTGAGAGAGTCTAATATTGAACAAACAGTGAAGTTGACATTCAAGCTTCCAAAGGCTTCCACTTCATCTTCTTCCAAAAACTTTTTTCCATTCCATGTGCCTAAACTGCAACCTCTACTAAACATTCACAATATTCCTTCTTGTATTCCTTCATTCACATTTCCTTCACCCTCTCACCACCTTTTAAGGTGTGTGTCGATGTTGATTTGGCCTCCCTTTCTATCTAACCTTTCACAATCCTTCCATTCATTATCCTTCTACCTTCTACCATTTTTTCTCATTTGCCTATTCCTCATATCTTCCAACTTCACTCGCTTTACATAAAACCTTATCCTCCATTTTTCTCTTCCATCTTCCTTTCCCTATCAGCATTTTTGAGCATATCATTTTGAATCCTTGGCATATCATGGTTTATCCTTTCAAGGAGTACTATCTAAAAAGCTTTCCTTCTTCCAAAAAATAAAAATTCAAAAAAAAAAAAGAAAAAGATTCCAAGTGGTGAAAACTTGGAAACAGGCGCTACTTGATGCCTTTTGCACCCCTATTTCTTAGCATGTGTCCTTGACACTGAGCCTTTCTCCATCATGCCTTGACCTTATTTGACTTGGTCTGGAATTAGTCTTTACCTTTGTCTAGGGGGCATACCTGTTAGCATAGGTCCTTTAAGGGTGTTTGTCTCTTGGGGCATTTCACAACAGGTGTTTTTCAACACTACCCCAAACAATGTTTTTCAACAGTACCCTAGCATCGAGTGTTTCTTAACACTTATCAGATGTCTTTCCCAAAATAGTCTAAGTTTGATGCGATATTTCTCATTTGTAGATGCGATGATCAGAGTCTGACTCTATGACCAACACACACACTTAAACAATCAACTCAATTGAGATATGTTGACTTTATTTTTCTTTGTGTGTTTTCTACGAGGATTTATTTGATGAGTGGTCTCTCCTTGAGAAGTTTTTGATGATGCATAGCTAGAAGACTGAGCGAATGAGAACATGTTTTATTTCTTTATCTGCTTGTGGGTATATTTTGTTGGTCCTACTTGTCATGAGCATTTATGCTGGTCTTACTTGACACTATGGATTGACAGGGTATTATCCTTGACTGTTTTGTGAGTGCATGCTTCTAGTTATCCTGACTTTCATGTGTCCTGATACAATCATAATCTCACCATATCAAACTTAGGTAATCTCACTGCATTAGTCATCTTGACCTCCATGTCTTTGATGCCTAGGTGGGATTTCCACATTTCGATCTAATAAAGATCATATTCATATCCACATAGTTATGCTAGTGTGCATTGTATGATCTTGTGACGCTACCAATAACACTCGATGATGATAATTAGATGTCTATAGGCGTTGTGACCTTGCAAGTCAACCACTTTCATAGTAGCTTGCATTTTTAAGTTCATCATAGTTTAGTTTTTGCATCTTGCATATGGAGAGAGCTCTCCTTTTTATCATTTATGGACTAGTTGGTCAACTGTGCTCATTTTTTGATTCTTCTTGATCATATCTTTCATTTCTAGTCTTTCATATCACATCATTTTCTATCCATTTTCAGACTTGAAATCAAAATCTAAGTCACATTTCCAAGATTTCTCATTCTTCTACATAGTTGACTGACCTTTTGAGGCATAATTCTTCGATCTTTGATGGAATTTCTTCCTTTCCATGTCTTCCAAACTTCTAGTCTTTCATTCACCCCTTTCGCTTCCTCTCTCTAAGGTTTGACTTAATCTTTATCCTATATCTTTTTCAGTCAAACCTCATCAACCTGGGGCATATCTTCATTGTTTGATGGTTATCCTATCATGCTCCATCCTTCGATTATGATTTATTGTGACTTGATCAAGTTTATCAATTTGTTGTTCTCCTCTATCTGATTTCGGTTTCGATTCCGAGGGGGCAGTACCTATCAGCTTTAATTTTTTATTCAGCTTTATCATTCAGCTCAGCTTGAGATTCTTATTTTGAGATTTGATTATCACCTAGCAGTGATGGTGGTGATTTTGTCTTTCAATTTTTATCTCCTATTTTTAAGACTTGATTATTGCCTAGCAGCGACGGCGATAGTTTTGTCTAAGGCTTGATTTGCACCTAGCAGCGACAGTGTTGGTCTTGTCTTTCAACTTTTTGCTTATTTTTGTCTTGATGTGTTCCCAAAATGAACACACATTTGAGTTGTTTTGTGATCCCAAATTGATCTCACATTTCAATTCTTCTTTGAATGCATGTGATCCCAAATCGATCTCACATTAGTCAAAGAGGGGCAAATGTATGCACCCTAAAATGGTTGCCTAGACTTTGGGCCCCATTTCTGCAATTTATCAAATCCCTGAATCAATATTTTCAAATATCAACAAAATCAATTATATCAATTTCCTTGATCAAATCATAATCAATTCAATATTTCCTAAGGTTTGAGCCTTATTTAATTTAAAAGAGAAAAAAATAAAATAAAAATCTTATTTAATTAAGAGAACATGCTCTCTTTTAATTAATTAAAAATCTCTTTTAATTAAATAATAAAATCACTTTATCCTAAGCTTTTATTTAATTAAAAGGAATATTTCCTCCCCTTTTATTTAAATAAAAAATCCCCACTTTTCCTCTTATCCTAAGTTGCACAAATAAAGCATTATTCTTATTTTATAAAAAGAGAAAAAACACTTTTTGTCTCATATGGACATAAAGTCAGCTCTTATTTTCCTATTGGAGGATATTTGTGCACAAGGATTGAGATTCTATTTTTCTCCACCGTTGATTAAGTCTTTTGCCTCTTAATCTCAATGGTCCATTCCTTTTCATTCTCTATAAAAGAAGAGCTCTCTTCCTCATTTTCATATCTTAAGTTTTTATGCTAATGTTATGCTGCAAGTTTTCTAGGTCATTTTGGAGCTCTTTGAAGACATCCTACATCCAAGCTTTGAAGACTTGTTATTGCATTTCATTGTAGTTTCATATTTCCTTTCTTAGTTTCATTATCATGGCATATTAGCTTAGATTTCCTTTTATGCAATAGATTAACTTGCATTGTCATATAGATTTGCATTGCATTGCATCCATATTGATTTCATTGGAGATATTGGCATTGTTGCCCTTGTCTTTGATTTGGAATCTCTCATTGTGTGGTTGACTAGCAAGGTCATGAGTTTATAGCTCTAGTTGAGAGCAATTTTACAAATTTTGCAACTCCATGCATAGAGAGCTATGGATAGATTTGTGAGGGCTCATTCTTGAGTTTTCTTGCATGTAAGGATTCATACAAGTGTGGTCATTTTTCTACCATACACCTTCTACTATCAAAAATTTTGAGGAGTTGATCAAATTGTTTTATCAGCAATACCCCTACAATATTCAACATCTAGTCACCATGATTGATATCTGTAATCTCAAGCAATATCCAGGAGAACCATTCCTAACATTTCTCAAGAGATGGAGGAAGAAGTTCTCTCTATATGCCAGACCTATTCCAAAAACAAAAAAATTGGAAATCTTCATCAATAACCTTGTTCCAGAAATCAATTATCCTCTACAAATGCAAGATCATACATCTTTTGATAAGATGGTGGATAATGCTATCAAAATTGAAAAAGTTCTTGTGAAAAAAGGAGAAATCACACTTCAAAAAGACAAGTATGAATCAGGATCTAGTTCTAAAGACAAGAAAAAAAATTGGAACAAGAATAAAGGCATTGTCACAGATGGTGTTGTTGACACTATCCATGCCCCATCAAAGGCACCAACCTACAATCTAACTCTTGGTTCCCAAGCCATCAAAGCTTCAGAACAAAAGTCATCTGAACCATCTCAAAAGAAGCTAGAATACAAAAGATGGGATAATAAATGAAAGTTTACTCCTCTTGGAGAATCTTTGGAATCTACCATGAGAACTCTACTGGCTGATAACATCATCTCTTTGTCAGCAATCCAACTACCTTATTCTAAGCCTAAGCCAAAATGGTGGAGAGAAAAGGAATTCTATGATTACCATCAAGGTAAAGGTCACAAAATGAATAATTGCTTCTGGTTGAAACACACCATTCAAGATCTGATCGATAATGGAGACATCATAGTTGACAATCCTAAGAGAAATAACAATCATATGACATTTACAGAACCATTTCCGCAACATGGTCAAGGAATTTCAACTTCTCAGCCTAATATGGGGGAAAAAGTCAACTATGCCTACCCTAGAAATAATGATGGCATCAATATGGTTGAACCATGTCTCTCTGAAAGTTGCAATGTCATCACAATTGTAAGAAGAGATAGACAAAATCAATCCACCAATGTGGTTACTTTATCACAAGCCCAAGCACATTTGAATGGACAAATCTCAGACTCATCAAAGGTCCCTAAGGTGCCCTTCAATCTTTCATCTGCTTCCAAATAGAAGGTTGCTTCCAAATCTTCCAATCCAAAGGATACGAGGCCTACATCTTATAGCATTGTTCAAAAACTCTAGCATACTAATGCAAAAATCTCCATGTTTGAGTTGCTTCAAATATCTCCAGCTCACAGAGCCATTCTACATAAAGCTTTGCTCAGTTCCAATGTTCCTGATGACCTTGATTTAGATAGGTTCTAGACTATGGTTGGACATCTTACATCTCTGCAATATATCTCCTTTTCAAAGGAAGATGAAAACTCCTTGAGTCACCCACATAATCAACCTTTTCATATAGAAGTCTTGATCCATAACCGTAGAGTCAAATGTGTGTTGATAGATGGGGGTGTTGGCCTAAAAATTTGTTCTTACAGCTTGATCACACAATTGGGATTTTTAGAATTGGCTATTGATCCTCGAAAGAAGATCACCATAAAAGCCTATGATGAACAAGAAAGATCTTCTAAAGGCACCATTGTCTTACCCATCAGAGCAGGTCTAGTAATCAGAGATACTATATGTCAAGTTCTTGATCTACCTTTGGCCTACAACATTCTTCTAGGGAGACCATGGATACATGAAATGAAAGCTATTCCTTCTACATACCATCAATGTTTGAAGTTTCCTTATGAAGGAGTAGAGGTTACTATCCCCGTAGATTTGAATACAACTTGCAACACCTTGAAGGAAAGTGCAGATAAGCTTGTGCCTAATAACAGAGAATCTTCCATTGAAGTAACTAAAGAAGCATCCACATCTAAAATGGAAGATCTTGCAAAAGAGGTTAATATCAAAGAAAAAAGTATGGGAGAATATATTATCGAGCCAGTCTTATCTTTGACATCTCTCCCTATCTCGCCTAAGTCTTATGGGCAATCTTTGAAACAATCCAAACCAGACTCTAAAGAACCTCTTGAAGCCTATAAAAAGAATTTTGTAGCAGAACAAGTATCCAAGCAAGATTTTGAAGAGGATGAAGCTGTGCTATCATGGCTATACAAAGATGAACCTGAATCTTAACTTGTTCAAACTAGTGACTCTACAGTATCCAAACTCCCTTCTAAGTGGTATGGTCCAAGAGATAAATTAATAGCTAAGATGGGATATTCAGGTAAAGGACCTCTAGGAATCAGAGGAAAAGGTCTTGAGGCACCTCTCCCACATACTGGTGGAGCAAATAAGAATACTGTTGGCCTAGGCTTTAAGAAGAAACCCTATCACCTCAAAGGAAATTGTTCTCATGTCATAAAGAAGATCACACCAGGAGAACCTCTTCTTAAGAAAGAAGAAACAAAACCATCAGATAGTGATTCAGACAGCTCAAAACTCATCCCCTATGAAAAATTTCCTAAAGAGATCAAAGACCTTCTTGATGATAAAGATGATCCAATCAAAAGAATTAATGTAGTAGAAACACAAGAACCTACTACCAATCAAGAGATAGTTGCAACACAAGAACCAACTAATCTTGAAAACAATCAAGAAGAGGGAGGTGGTAGTGATTTTGAGATAGATTCCCATGAGTATGAATTCAAACCAAAATCTAAGGGTAACCCTTCTTGGGGTATTCACCCTGACTTTACTCATGTTCTAAGATTTCCTAGAGATCCTGAATCAAAAGCTGAATCAAATGACTATGAATGGGGAGCCATTCCAGAACTAGATGAGCTTATCACGGAGAAACATGTTGATGTTATTCACCAATATGCACCTCAACCCAACGTAAGTCTAGAATGAAATGATGAACCTATCGAGTCTGATCTGCCTATGGCTAAATTGGACTCCCATGATGACATTGAGCCTATTCACAAATTGAATGTCTTAAGTTGTAATATCACCTTTGAACTCGAGCGTCAGGTTAGGATCAATGATGACATATCCATATCCATAAACACTATCTCCCAATCTTTCCCCACTTTGACTATCCAATATCTAGAACTTATTGATCAAACCTCTACAAATATGAGCCATGGTATTTATACCTTCTCAAATGACTATGCCCTTGCTTGCTACCTAAATGTAGTTGAGCCTATGAGGACTTCCATCAGTGAACTGAGCGTCAGCATGACCGAGTCGGACATCAAATATCTTAGTCAGAAAAATAAGAATAAAAAGAAAAAGAAAAAGAGTTTTGAGGGTGAAAACCACTTTGTGGCAGTCTCAAAACCTACAAAACTAAAAATAAAAGATGTATCTAAAGGTGAAAACCTCTCTAAGGCACCTAAGGATGAGATATTTGATGTCCTTCTGAGTCATTTACAAGATAGATCTCTAGTTCTAATTGAGCCCACTCAATCCATCAATTTGGGTACAACAGAGGAACCACAATTGGTACATGTAGCACAATCATTATCAGACAAAGAAAAGCAAAAAATTACAACATTCCTAATAGAGAAGAAGATCAACTTTGTATGGAAATATTCAGATATGCTAGGATTGGATCCTAATCTCATAATGCATCATTTATCTATTGCTCCAAATGTCAAACCTATCAAGCAAAAATTGAGAAAGATGCATCCTCATGTTGCACTCTTGGTAAAAGCTAAATTAGAGAAGCTCATGAAAGCTGGATTCATTTGAGTTATTGACTATGCAGAGTGGATCTCTAATGTTGTACTTGTTTCTAAACTAGATGGTTCAATCAGAGTGTGCACAAACTTTAGAGATGTGAATAGAGTGTGCCCTAAGGATGATTTTCCACTACCTTAACATTGATATGATAGTGGACATGACTGCGGGTTTCGAGATGTATTCCTTAATGGATGGTTTCTTTGGATATAACCAAATAAAAATTTCTCTAGAGGATCAAGAGAAAACTGCTTTCACATGTACATGGGGTACCTTTTGTTGGAATGTCATGCCATTTGGGCTTAAAAATGCTGGTGCTACATATCAAAGAGCAATGACATCTATTTTCCATGACATGATGCATCGAACTATGGAAGATTATGTTGATGATAATTTAGCAAAATCTATGATTAGAACTAAACATCTAAAGGACTTGAGCATGATCCTAGATAGAAGGGAAAAGTTTAGTCTCCGACTAAATCCTAAGAAGTGTGCTTTTGGTGTCCCTTCTGGAAACCTCTTAGGATACATAGTTTCAAAAAAGGGCATTGAAGTTGATCTAGCTAAAGTAAAGGCTATAATGGAGATGCAACCTCCTAAGAATATCAATCAAATGAGGACATTGCAAGGAAGAGTTCAATCTATCAGAAGATTCATATCACAGCTAGCGGACATATCACAACCTTTTACAAAAACATTACATAAAGGTGTGACCTTTGCATGGAATGAAGAATGTGAGAACAAATTTAACCATATCAAGAAGTATCTATCAAATCCACCTATCTTGATACCTCCTATTCATGGGAAGCCATTAATCTTATATGTCTCCACTATAGATACATCACTGGGGGCATTGCTAGCACAACACGATGAAGACAAAAAGGAAAGAGCTATATACTATATCAGTAGGACATTGGTTGCATATGAAAAGAACTATTCAATGATTGAGAAAGCTTGTCTAGCTGTGATCTTCGCATCATAGAAACTGAGACACTACATGTTAGCTCATACCACTCAATTGGTAGCCAAGATTGATCCACTAAAGTACCTACTAAGCAAAGCTGTCCTCACAGGTAGATTAGCTAAATGGGTTATGCTCTTAAGTGAATTTGACATTGAATATGTGGAAAGAAAGGCTATCAAAGGATAGGTTATTGCTGATCAATTAGAAGATGCACCTATGATTGATAATACACTAATGCAAATGGAATTTCTAGATTCCTCTATCATGACTCTTTCTTCTAGAGAATGACAGTTATTCTTTGATGGCTCCTACACACAGAATGGATCTAGAGCAGGCATATTGTTCATAAGTCCTCAAGGATACTCAATCCCAAAAGCATTCAGATTAAAGTTTCCTTGCACAAACAATATTACTGAATATGAAGCCCTTTTGAATGGTATGAAAATAGCAATTTAATGGAGAGTAACAGAACTACACATTCATGGAGACTCTCAACTTGTTATTCATCAAGTCAATGATGTGTACCAAACTAAAGATGAAAATCTCATTCCTTACAAGATAATGGTAGATGATCTTAAGAAATATTTCATATCTATCACATTTGAGAAAATTCTTAGAACGGAGAATAAGGCTACCAATGCAATGGCAACATTATCTACTCTCTTACAGCAGCCTGAACATGAGCTACGCTATGAGTTCCTAGTGGAAGCACTATCCTATCTTGCATATGATTCCCCCGACACCCGCATGATCTTCACTGTTGTAGGTCATGATTCATCTAGATATAAAAACCTCTTTTCCTATCTCAAAGACCAAATCATTCCCGATACCTTCAACTGCCATGAAAAGAGATACCTTATCAATAATGCCTCCCGATATGTCATCATTGGTAATGATCTATACAAATGAGGTCTAGATGGTACGCTACTTAGATGTTTAGAATGGGAAGAGTCTCAACGTGCATTAGAGGAAGTTCATGATGGTATTTGTGGGTCACACTTGAAAGGTTTAACACTAGCTCAAAAACTTATTAGGGCTGGGTACTATTGGTCTGAGATGGAGAAAGAGGCTATCAAATTTGCTAAGAATTGTCAAAAGTGCCAAGTGCATGGCAACTTAATTCATTCCCCGGGGAGGGATCTAATCCCCTTTACAACACAATGGCCTTTCCATCAATGGGAATTTGATCTTATCTGGATGATTCATCCTCATTCTTCCAATGGACATACCCATATAATCACAGCTACAGATTATTTTACAAAATGGGTAGAAGCAGTCCCTTTGACATAGGCAACTGGAAAGCAAATATCTATGTTCATATTGAACTATATCATATGCAGGTATGGGATACCTCATTCCATAATCATAGATAACGGTGTCCAATTCAAGAACAAAGACCTAGATGATCTATGTGCCAAATTCAAGACCACACAACATTGGTCTTCTATCTACTATCCTCAAGGGAATGGCCAAGCTGAGGCCTCTAACAAAAATCTATTGAAAATCTTGCACCGAACAGTTAATAAAACAAGAAGAGACTGGCATCTCATGATTAATCTATCTCTCTGGGCCTACAGAACAAGTATCAGAACACCTACTAGGGCTACACCTTTCTCTTTAGTTTATGGGTCTGAAGCAGTACTGCCTATTGAGGTTGAAATCCCATCACTAAGAATCAGAATACATGGTCTAGTAACTGATGAGGACTATAGAGTGTCTAAGTTGCAAGAACTTGAACTACTAGATGAGCACAGACAAGTAGTGTATGATCATCTCAAAATATATTAGAAGAGAATGTCTAGAGGTTACAACAAGAAAGTCAGACACAGAGAATTTTAGGTTGGTGATCTAGTCTTGAGAGAGAATCTTAAAAATCAATCACATCAAGAACAGAAGGGGAAGTTTGAACCCAACTAGCTAGGTCCCTTTGTAATCATTGCTACTTTTGGCTCTGGTGCCTATCAACTCTCAACGACTGAAGGAGAACAGCTCTGAGAACCTATCAACATTCTCCATCTAAAGAAATTCTATGCCTAAGGCATTCAGTCTATGGTAAAATGTCTTGAAAAAATCTTAAAAATTGGAAAAAGTCCTGAAAAAATGAACATCTTGGTGAAAACCTAGCAATAGGCACCTTGATGATTCACAAAAAAAATAAAAATATCAAAAGTACAAAAAAATTGAAAAAATGCAAAATGCAAAAAAAATGAGAAAAAAGAAAAAGTGCCTTGGTGAAAACTTGGAAACAGGTGCCTTGGTAGCAAAAATAGAATCTCTGCCAAGATGGTGAAAACTTGGCAAACGGGTGCCACTTGTTTCAAAATGCTCCATCTATCAACACAATCTTGGTCTTTCCCAGCTTTTAGTCTTTCTTTAGTTTGTGCATATCTCCTGGTTTGTTTTTGCATTTCTAGTTTTCAATAAGTCGGTCTATACACCAATTAGCTCCAGCGTCTGTATCCTATCAATGCTTAACAATTGGGGTAATCAATGTCATATCCTATGGTCTCCATTATATCTTAGATGAGTTATATCCAGTCAGAGTCCTTTGAAGCTTCATCCAAGTCAGCCTGTCTGTCTCATCTCCAGAAAGGATTTTGCATCAACAACGCAATCAAACATCAAACTGAAAATTGAAAACAATCTGTGCTTTTTACATGCTTCTATCTCCTTGTATGCTTACTGATTCACATTGAGATTTTTGCATATTGTGTCCCTTCGAGCTCTTTGATGATGTCCTTTATAGGATTTAGAGAGTGATGACTGGGGGCATAATCTTTTCTTTCTTTTCTTCTTGTATGTGAAAATCTAACAACTTTGGAAATTTTGGATTGAAATGGTGTCTGACTATAAGAGCCTCTATCTTGAATTGGATGGCCATGCGTACCTCGACCATTGATACCCAAAAAATTCAAGGAGGTTTGATCTAACTATTATCTTTTGAGTGAGTTCCTTTCTCCTATTGTGAAATGCGAACTTACCTAAGGATGTGAACAATAAAGGGTCACTACGGGTAATTCACATTGGTTTTAGAATGATCTCTTCACTATTTGATGTGTTTGTACCACAAGGTGTATTCAGGTCATCATGATGTTTATGTTTTGATGCTTATACAAATTGCTATATCAAAATGGACATGATATTCAGGACATCCTGGCGTTTATGCTTTGGTCCTTATACCTAATCCAACATCCCAAAAATAAAATCAATATTCATATATCCATGGTTGTTGACCAGTGGGTGTTGTATTGATTCTTGTGTCTACAAATCGATATTCATATGTCTATGGTTTCATAACTAGTGGGCATTGTATTGATTTATCTAGTTAGCTAAAAGTTCAATGATGATAACAAATCGACACATGATCAGTGAATAGGTCCTAGGTCTTAGGTTGCATTTCATTTTGCATTTTGCATGTCTGCATGATCTCACAAATGTTTGGAAACACTTCAAAGCTTAAAAAATTCTTCATATCCATTCTTCACATCTAGCAAGAGATGAGTCTCACTCGAAGGTCTCTTCGCTGAACAGCAAGCAGTAATTCTCCTGGGTTAAATATCCTTTTGACATAATACTGAGTACTTGTCTTCATCAACCTGCAAAAACATATCATGTGTATCGCTGCATTTACATCTCATATCATTACCATTTGTTACATTACATTACATCCAGTGCATAAGCATCAATCATACATACATCTTTTCATAATCAATTACATTTGCATAACATCCATACATATGAAAGAAATCATTGCATTGCATTGATCCATACATACATTCTACACTAATCATAGCATAAGCATATCATGATATCATCATAAATCCAAACATGACAAGTACAAATGAAGTCACAACCAAAATATCAATCTCATATATATCAAAAAAAATCTTGAAATGTGTCAGGGGTGCACTATTGGCACAATGTACAAAAGAATGAGCTCTAGAGAGCTATCAGAGTCAGAACAATATATCAGTGATAAAAAAGAATAGAGTATATCAAAACATGAGAAAAAGAATCAACTATTGGCACGCTCCTTGGTATCTGGTGGAGGAGGTGGTGGGGCATATGGTATGGCCTCTACTCTCGGTGCCCTAGCTCCCCCTGAGGTTGCCATGTAATCTAAATAAGTGGGTACTCTCTGCGCAGTAGGGACAACAACATAGTATGCAAACACATAATATGAAGCCTGTGAGATCTGATGGGTCACCTCTATCTATAATCTCCGAACCTCTGAGTGAAACTCTACATGAAGCTCTGTGTGCTACCTATCTGCCTCTAGATACCTCTCCTCCCACCTAGCACTCTGTACCTTCAGGTCTTGGACCTGAGCTCTAAGACGTTTGATAGTCTCTGATGAAGTGAGAGGAACAGTAGGATCGGTCTCAGCTACTGGCATCTCTATGTCCTATGGCTGCTCTGGCTACTGATCAGTGGTATCTGCTCTATGCACCTTATGACGTCTAACCTCAGCTCCTAGATCAAAAGTGGTATCTACCTATAAGGTATCTCCATCACCACCTACAAACTGCTCAGCTACTAAAACCTCATCTGCAGAACCAACACTACCCAAAGTACCCCTCTCACCCCCGGTCTATCTCTATGAACCTGTGGATGTACTTGCTATAGAAGTAGAAGGACAAGGGGGTCTCATATGTCCTGATGGTCTTTGAAGTGGAGCCATTGCTCTTTGTCTAGGTGGTGTAGGATGCACTACCTGAGGTCTCAGGCCCTATACCCCGGGAGCACCTGTAACATCCATCGCCTCCTCCATGGAAGGTATCAACTCAGTGGGATCTGAGAATCTATGAATAGGGTGATTAGCAAGCCAAGAAATGTATCCATCTATGACCCCTGCATCAACAACCCATGGAAGGTAGTCCCAGTCTCTACCTATGATAGCACTGTACTCCTTTGAACATAAAGAATAGGTGAACCTCTGTGTCCATCTGAGCCCAATCTCCTGAACAATGTGAGCATATGCAGTATACTCCTGTGGGGCATCTTGTCTGCATCCATACTGACGCCACACTCTAGTAATCAAAAATCTCTCCAAAATGGTGGGAGAACAACCAATGAGTACCTGACTCTGAAAAAGAAAGCTGTACTGCTCCCTCGCAATGGGCCAGGCCTCTATCTGCAAGTAGGGTCTCCAATACACAAATGTCATATCATCTAAGCATCATCGGAAGTACTCAGTATGACCCATGCGGACTTGTGTGACATAACCAACATACATATATATCACTGGCTCCTGTGGCTGCCGCTGTGTCTGGAAAACCGGTCTCAACACTGGGATATGCTCCCATGTCCATATCTGTAATATAAGAGCTCCAAAAGAAAAGCTCTTGCAATCTTGATACACAACCTCGTGCATCTCTGAAAACATGTGGGCCAACAGGCACTGACCCTAGGAAATCTCAGTGGGAGTGGCCATAAGAAGGGCTACCATCGGGGCCCATCCTATCAAAAAGCTGTTCAGTTGATGACCTGACATGATGAGCTCACCGATCATCCCAACAATAATGCACTCTAAATGGTGCATCTGACCATATCTTTGTACAAGGGTCTCCTAGGAAATGGACCCCATCAACTCACATACTCAGGACATCAACTGTTATGGAAGGGAATGCGTAATATCCTATAGATGTCCTCTGGAGTCACAGTGATCTCTCTAGTCGGTAAGTGAAATGTCTATGTCTCCGAATGGAATCACTCAATCAGTGCAGTTAACAGCCCATGATTTACCCTAATATTAGGTAAATGGTTCAAATACTCGAACCTACATGCAGCAAGATGAACCCTCATAGGGTCAGGAAGCAAGACACATAATCTCTGGGTCACCGAGTATGAATGTCGGACATGAACATCTGGATATGTGACCTATATCATACAAAAATAGGGAATTCTATCAGAAATTGGGTTCAATAACAGGCTAATAGTACATAAATTGGATAGTTGGGTACTTTAGAAGGTAGGTTAAGAAGTTAGATATCAGCATTAGAAATTAGAAAAGTCAAAATTTGGCCCTAAATATCAGTTTTAAGTTCATTATTTTTCATACAATAGTCTAGACTAGCCCCGAAAGTCGTACGACACTCCACAATAGACCATACGACAATCCATGGTCATACAACACTAGATTCAATATCATATGAGTTTCCAGGGACCCGATGAAATGCCGTATGACACACGGGTCCCCTTCATACGACACTGGGTTATGCATGAAACAACAAAGCAAATGCAAATGGAATGTTGTACGAGTTTGGGTTGGGACTCGTACGAGTTTTCGTACATGCAAAATTCAAAAAGAAAAATGCGTATGAAAAAATTAAAAAATGCTATAAAACATGAAAAATTTGCATTTTCAGAGGGGCACAGAGGTCCATCTACTGGATGTCCATACTGTTGGGGTCTCTCGTATCTCCGACTACGCTCAAATCGATGCAAACTCACAGGAAACTTCAGATCTCGCTGTTATGCCATTTTCTTACTCAGAGGGCTCCACAAGGTCTCCAAAGTCAAATGGTTGAAATGAATTGAAAATGACCCTTCAGGCCTTTATATAGCATTTGACCTAATTTTCAAAAGTGCTCCATTTTCCACAAAAATTGCACCCTTGGCTAATTTCGACATTCTGAATCCATTTTTGGGATCAAAATTCAAATTTGAGATTGTTTATTATGTTAAAATCATGATTTAAAATTTTTGGGCCCAGGACGGTCTATTGCTTGCATAATCGACCTTCACTCGTCACAGAAATCTAGAATTCAACTTAACTAATTATCTTATATCAAACTATGAAAATTTCAACTTGGTCAACCATGGTCAACTCATGGTCAAACCTAGTCAAACTTGGTCTTCAGGACCTCTAAACGATGCAGAATGCATTCCCGGACGTGTTTAACCACTTCTCAAATCAATTAACATGCTTCTGAACTATCAACGCTGACTTTTCTTGTCAGATTTCAATTTTTATCTCAAAGGGGGCATGGTATTGCATATCATTCAAAGTCTGTAATCAAATTTGAAATCATATCTTTCCTCAGTAATCAAGACAACAACCACATCTAGTTGCCAATTCATCAAAAGACCTCATCGCTTGGGGAAAATCAAATCAATCATCGCTTGGGGCATATCAGATTCATCAAGATTCATATCAATCTGGTATTCTCCTAATCTTGTAAATTATATCAGTTTTTGCATCTATCGGTTCAAATGTGTTATTTCCTTGGTTCTTCGGTAACTGAAGGGTTCAGATGTGATACCTACATGATTCTTCTAAAGACAATCGAGTCTGGAATTGGTCACTCACTTCTTTACAATCATAAGGTTTGGAATCAGGCGTTTTGACACTTTTTCGCAATCATCGATTCATTACTGTTATAGTTAACATTATCTTTGGTCATTCAGGACCTATTATCTTCATATCAACTTCAATCAATTTCTGTCTCATATCAATTTCAATTTCAAACATCAGTTTCAATATTATACACAGACTGTCTTTGAACCACTGCGCTTCGCACAACGATTCAAAGAGGGGCAAAATGTAAAACCCCCAAAATGGGCTATAGGTTCATTAACCTCCTACATCAACATATCAAACAAAATCGACATCAAAGTCCTAACCTAAGGCACATCGGCACATCATCGAATCCTAATTGATTATCTCAAATTCTGCATCGAGGAATATTCGTAGTAATATTCTTATTTATCAATAATTATCTTTAATTTAATGATTATTTGGCGATAAATCCAATTTATCCTAAAGTTTGATTAATTGAATATTCTCAATATTTAATTAATTAGATTTAATACTTACACTTAATTATTTAATTGAATTTAATTCTATTTATTCCCAATTATGATATTTAATTTTGACAATAAATCCAAAATCTTACAAATAATTGATTAAATATTTTATTTAATTAATTAAATCATTTTGTCAATTTTTAATATTGTAATTTTGGATAAAAGTTTAAAAAATGATTGATTAACCCATAAATCAATTGTTTTATTTCAAAAATTAGTTAAGTTGAGGATAAATTACTTTATTTATTTATTAATTCATAATTATCCATGTCCACAATCAAAGAACAGTTAAACTCTAAATCAGAAAATCAATGCAAGTTATTGACTTTTTGGAACTCAACATCATTTTTGAGTTCAATCTCAACTTCTAATTTGAGTTAAAAAGCTATTTTCGCATGATTTGCATGTTTTTGTGAATTAAATTATCTTTATTTTCAGATAACTCAAAAATCAAGCTAAGTTAATCTGAGTGATTTATGGCTTTCTTCCATGCATCCTCAAAGCCCTGGATTTCTATAAATTAAGGCTTTAGCTCTTCACAAATTCATCTACAAGAATTGCATAATCACGCTGAAGAATTGCTATCTGGAGAATCAAAGCTTATTGCGAATCAAGGCTATTGTGAGATCAATTTGGTTTTTACATTCATTTAGATTCATTTTCATATCATTGTTGGATCAATTTCATATTAGTTTCATATCAGTTTTCATCATATCATTGCATCTAAAATCCAAAAAAATAGCTTAATTTGCATACATCTCATATCTAGATCAATTGCATTCAAATCCTTCATTTAGGTGTCGTCAAGGTCACTGATCTCGATAACAATCTGAGAACATCATACTCGCACCTATTAGAAGGTAGTAAATCGTCTGGTTAGTTTAGCTTTCAATTATTGCATGATTTCAATTTTTACTAACCTCTAATGTTTTACTGAAGTGTTGTGTCTACAGATCAGGTACAAAATTCACACATAGGTATGTCGATAGTAATAATATGTTGAAGAACATGGAAACTCAAATATGAATGAATGAAAATATATTTGTAGATGTGATGTATGCAAAATGCTTGCAGAATGTTAAAATTGATTAATTAAAACATATTTGTTGTGTTTCGAAGATGCATGCATCATTCTTGATGTCGTTCTCTTGAAGATAACCTTGTGTAGAAAAGGTAGGGTATTTTAAATTATGTTTTGTATTTATTTAAACATTTTCTAACAAAAAAAATTGAAATCAAAATAATTCAAATGATTTAAGCTCAATGTAACCAATGTTAGCCACTAATTTTGAGCTCTCATAGATGAGTTATGCTTACAAGAATTCATGTCAATAAACCATTAATATCATCTTCTTGTAGTTGAGTACTGCTTGTAAAATATAAAATGTGTAAAAGTAAAATTCATGTGAAGTAGTTAATTGTGGAAAGTATAAAATACATTGGGCTCAGGATTACATACCTTTTTTTAGAGAGAGAATGCATGTAAGCGAGCTTCCCCTTTTTTCTTTATAATTGAGCACATATTCTTTTACATTTTAGAGTATTTGTCAAAAGAGAATGTTGGTTCAATGTGGGGGCCACCTGGTGACTTAGCTCTAGATATATCTTTGTAAATGTCAATTGTTTTCTTTCATTTTTTCCAATATCAATTCATGCTCTATGTAGTGTTAGACCTTGGGATTTTTGTACAACAATAGCCCATGCCATTGTATGTCATATTTTTATATGGCTACCTAGCAATACATGTATTATTGGTCATCTTGATTCCATGATGCCCTACTATAGGTATCATCCATGATCATTGCAATTGGATGGTTTAGTCTTTTTAGCATTTTTTGTTGTGTAGGCTTAATAAATCATTAGTAAGAAACAAGTGTATTGAATTATTAATTTATTTTTTCACTTGTGAATTGTTTGTTTGTGTGTTCCATTAACCATTGTTTGTCTTGTGTTGGGGTTTCATTCCATATGTTGTGCAATGCTTGATGAAATTTTGTTTGTGTTGGAGTTTTGCCTTGTTGACAAAATATTGTTTATAAGGTGACAATTGTTGTAATTTGGTTCCACAATGTTATGACTTTTGAATGTGATGTGTAGATAGGTTTGTCTATTATAGGTGGTAGTTGTCTAGAAGATTTCCAATTAGAATTGCAAGAAACAAGCATTTAGGCAACAAAACATAATGGACATAAGACTTTAAAGAATAGAAGCTAGATAATATGAGACTTTTATGATATTTTTTGTTATTGTTTGTGAGAAGCTTATTGTTGGCAAGAGAATACACACAACAAATGATCCGACCAAGTACAGATTCAAAAAAACAAAGCTCATTGAAACCATGACAAATGACTTAACTCAAAATTAAGATGTGTTATTAATGATGTCAATGAATGTGGTGAATTTTCTCATTTCATTTGAAATAATAGTTAATAACATATAATATTTTAAATTAAAATATAAATAATATCTCACAAAATCACTAGTCCAATAATATTGTCTAACCATATTTGTTAGTTTATATGAATTATATCTATGCATACTTATTAATTTAATAGTTAAAGTTTAATAAACATTAAAAATGAAGCCCCTAGTCCAAGTTTTATCAAACAAGAAATTATCTAGACTTCAAATGAATCTTAGTCCTTAGTCATGCACTTGTAGGCCTTTCTTTGTCTTCTATAAGGACATGGACCAAAATAAGTCAGACTTGGACATATGTTAACTAAAATTCAAAATTCATCAATAACATTTGACAATAACAAGACCTCATGGGATGAACAAACATCTCTATTAGTGTTGAGGAATGTGAAGTGTTTGATGCTTTGGTGTATTTATATGTAACAAGTAATATGAAATATATATATATATATATATATATATATATATATATATATATATATATATATATATATATATATATATATATATATATATATATATATTCATGCTCCATGATAAGAAAATATGTTAAAGTCATTAACTACACTAGTAGCACATACACATTCTCTTTGTTGACTACAACATCATTAACTTGGATGCGTTTGGTTGCGGGTCTTCCTGCCCATGCTTTCAAATGTAGGTACTTCTGCATTGGTTGGTTTGGGTGGGGGGGGGGGGGGTTCTTTGTGTCCTATTACCAATGCCACCTAGGGATATTTTGATTCGTTGGATCTCTCTCCTACTAATCCTACATTTGGTCATGTTCAAACATCTCATGCTGCAACTAGCGGAGCTTTCCCTAAGTCTTTCACTATTTTTGAGCAGTCTGTATCCACCTCCACCAAGGTTTTAGGAGGTTTGAGTCATAATAATAGTATCCTCTCTAGTGATGGAGTTGTTTTAGGGGCTTCCCTTGTGCATTCAGGTTTGATTGGTGCTCGACCTGATTCTGTTTGTCTTGTGTGTGGAAAGTCCCCACTTGTTGTGGTCATTGGTTTGGACCTAGCAGTGCTAGGGGGTTTTTTTCCTTGCCTGCGACCCCTTCCCCTTTTCTAGTCTTTGGGGATGGAGATGATGCTCCTCTTTCTTCTCCCTCCTCTCCTCTGCCTTTTGATGAGGATGCTCTCAGGGCTTCTAGTTAGCAACATCTCGTAGCGGGGTCCTTTGCCAAGGTCATTTCTAAGACAATTGTGTGTGGGAAAGGACCCATGGTTGTTTCTCTCTCTCTCTCTCTCTATTAAGCTCTCTTCTGAGGCTAAAGGGGACTTCGTGAGCAACACTGATATTTTTAAGGTTCATGATTTGATTTACCACTTTTAGGGTTTTTGGCCTAGCCTCCCTTAACTACATGATTGGGTGTCTCGTAATGGGAACTAATTTTATCTGATATTGTTCATATTTTTCCTATGGCTAAAGGGTTTTTCATAGCTAAGTTTTATAAGGCTAAGGATAGATCTAAGATCTTGTGTAATCATTTCTTTAGTTGGGAGGAGGAAAAATTTATGCTTATGGTTAAGCCGTGACACCTTGATTTTAATCCTTCCTCTAAAGTATTCAATAAGATCCCGATTTGGGTTAGGCTTCCTAACCTCCCCCTTCATCTTTGGCAAGACTCCATTTTGGAGGAAGTGGGTGAGGCCTTAGGGGATTTCTTAATGTTGCATCATGATTCTTTTAATATTTATCACTGTACCATTGCCCACCTTTTGGTAGATCTTGACACCTCGAAGGGTCTTCTAGCTGAAATCAAAATTGAGTCATCTACGGGATCTTGGATCCAACAACTTGACTATGAAGGCATTCCTTTTAGGTGTCATAAATGCTTCAAGACTGGTCACATTTTTTCTCAATGTGGCTTGGATACTAAGAAGAAGAAATCTTTTCCCTCTTGGTGAAAGGGTGCTTCCACCTAGCATTACATAGTCATGAAAAACTCCTCTCAGCCTAGGAAAGAGGTTGCTCCTATTTTAGGAATTTCGGTGTCTTCTATGGTGGTGGATGGCTCATGCCTTGTTTCTTCTACTAGGCCTACTATGGCTATTGGCCCTGATCCTATTCGTCCTTCTGTTGGTTCTAGACTAGCTCATTTTTTGCTTGATGGAGATGTTCCCCTACTGGTAGTTCTGTGGGTGTTGATTCTGATGGCCCTACTGGTGTTTTGGTAGTTGTTGGTTCTGGTTCTGTTGATCCTCTTTTAGATAGTCCCTTGGTTGGGATTAAAGTTGGCCCTATGTTGGATGCTTCATTGGTTGTTTCAACACCTCTATTGGGTGTTGGCTCTTCAGTCTTGGATTTGTTGTGCTAGCAAGATGAGGCTGCTAGAGTTGAAGAAGGTTGGTTCACAGTTAAAGGTAAACACTCTAAGTGATCCTCCTCTTCTTTTAACATGACCCTTCGGTCAAATAAGAAGGGATCAAAAGTCTATTCCCCTTTCTTTAAACTGATGTTCTCCTTTGGCTTATCTTGCACAGCGAACTGGGGTTTTTTAGTTGGACTGCTTTCTTTGGTAGTGTTTTTCTATGTGGTGTTTGGGGTGTTTGGTCTTTTGTTCTGGCTGGACTATTTTACTTAGGGAACTCTTAATGTCCTACCTTAAGTTCCAACATTGTATAGGGTTTTGGGGTCCCTTCAAAACCTATTTTTACCTTAATAAAAAATACTTACACATTCTAGGCATGTGAAATCACCTTGGGAGATTTCTTCCCCATAACGACCAAGGAGAGCCATTTGATTTATTTAATCCTCAATTTGAAGAACCACAAAGTGAGAACGAAGAAGAAGAACCCTTTGAAAATCCATTTGCTGATGCTTAGGAACACATATCCTCTTCATCATCTGAAGAATCACTGCATTTAAATGACCTATTTGCTAAACCTGAATATCAAGATAATCCGCTTGCTCTTGTTGTATATTAGCCACCACCACAAGGTCCTCCCTCCAGAATGGCTACTCAGGTTCCCTTTCCTTTTCCTATACCTCAATAGCAAGGCAACCAAAATTTGAAAAATATACCTACTGCTGCACTTCCCAAATTTTATGGCCTCCTTACAGAGGACCCTGAGACCTTCCTCTTTGAATTTGATATTCTTTGCTGGAGCTATGACTACACCACTGATGCCCACAAGCTGAAGTTGTTCCCATCAACTCTGAAAGAAGATGGTTTGAGATGGTTCATGGGGTTAGGTGCCAATGTTGTAGTAGATTGGAATGCCATGTGCACAATGTTTCTTATGAAGTACAAAGAGTACTGTAGAGGTCAAGATTTGAAAGATGATGACATTTTTAAAATGTCTTAGAAGGAGGATGAAACAATGGAGGATTATGTATCTAGATTTATGTTCAACCTGTAGCATAATACATAGCACCAGCTAAATGAGGCATCTCAGAAACACCTCTTCCTAAAAGGTGTGAATGATGGAAGTATTGAGGCTCTAGACCTAATGGTAGGAGGAGATATCACACAAAAAGGTTGGGTTGACATAAAGAATATATGTTAAAATTATTCAAGGGCCACTTTGAAGAAGGGTAAGGGACTTAGAGACCTACCATATAAATCCAATGGTGGTTCAGGAGTATCCAAAGTGGAGTTGTCTAATTTTCTATCTAACTTCAAGCAAGACATCATTAATGATGTCGCCACTCAATTGGATAGTATGCAAGCAAGGAGGAAGAAGGAAGAGGTAGATGTTGTGCTTGCTAAGTTCTGCTCTCATTATAGAGAGAAGAAGAGAAACTGCAAATGTAAGACGGTTGCATCTGTGGACATTAACCCAATGCCCACCGAGTTCAAAGCCATAGATGAGGAGAATGGAGAAGTTTTCTATGTTTCTCAAAGGCGTCCATAGGTTCAGAGACAAGGTATGCCTTTGGATCCACTGAATAATTTTGGTTATAATAATAATAGCTATTGGCCAAACCAAAACCCCCAAAATTTTGCTCCTTAGGGTCAGAATTGGAATCACAACTGGTCCAATCAACAACCATACTATAACCAAGCCTATCCACAACAACCACCATTTAACCCATACCAACAACAATATAACTCTTATTAGCAGCTGTAGCAGAATAGCAAATGGACACCTCATGGTAGCTGGCAACCACAACCTCAGCGGGGTCCCAACCATCCTAATCAGCAACAAGCACTAATGCCTCCACCTCAGTAGCAAGCTATTATGCTGCCACCTCCTATAGAAAATAGCAATCCTCAAAAGCCAACTCAACTTCCAGCTTAGCCCACTCCAAATCCTAATAATAAGCAACAAGCTTATTCCTTGCACGTAAATGATATCCATCTTAGATCAAGAACTACACTGCCTACACCCAAGGAGCCAATAATCACCGAAGTTGCTGATGCTGAAGACATACCCATGAACCAACCTATTGATGTTCCACATGTTTCTAAAACTACACTAGTGCCTAAGAATCCTCCTTATCTGCAAAGATTATCTTAGGTCATTCCTCTAAAAGAAAATCCTATAGCCATTGATCTGATTGATCAGCTCAAGCAAATGATGGTGCAGATTCCCTTGTTGGATGCACTTAAAGAAATTCTAGTTTATACCAAAGCAATTAAAGAAGCCTATATCAAACAACCTGGAAGGAAAAAGAAAGACCCTGATACTGTCCATGTTTTAGGCCAGCTCTCTGATCTCATGCTAAGCAAAGTTGTCATGCCCAAGTATTTAGATCCAGGAAGTCCAGTGGTAACCATCTTCATTAATGGTACCCAAATTTAGAATGTTCTCATTGACTTGGGAGCATCAATTAATGTTATGACTAAGGAAGTTCTACTAAAACTTAGTATCATTGGTTTACGGGACACACCAACCATATTGCAGTTAGTTGATAATTCCACAATTAAGCCCGATGGTATGGTGGAGGATATTATTGTTACTTTGGATTCCTTAGACTACCCTTCTGATTTTATAGTCCTATCACCTAAAGCCACCCTAGCAGGATATCCACTAATCCTAGGATGGCCTTGGTTAGCCACGGCTGATGCTTGCATTGCATGCCATTTAGGGAAGATGACCATATCAAATGGAATAAACACCAAGAAGTTAACTCTGTATTCTCCTGCAAAACCCCAAAGTGAACTTGATCAAATTGTCTAGCCAGACTTAGGAGATGCTACCCTTGAAGTAAGCTCTATGCAAAAACTCATGGTCATTGACAAAAATCAATTCATGGTATCACAAGAAGAAGATGATATACTAGCAGCAATCCTTACCAATCAATATGGTTCTGAGGAATCATCTTGGGATGATCCAAATTGTTCCCTTCAAACAATACTGCCCAAGCAACTCACATCTCAGCTTCCTGCAGTAGTTGATTATCTCCACACCTTGCTACCCCATGAGATAAAGTCTCCATCCATAGTAGAAATTCAGATGGTAGAAGTAGTTAAGAGAGTTGAAATTGCTTCAAGAAAGGAGCTGAATGTTAATAAAAACCTCACTGAATCCTAGATGTCTAGTCTTCTCAAGCTTTTAAAGGATAGTCAGCAAGCCTTTGCATGGGATTACACTGACATGAAAGGGATGGATACCAAACTCTGTACTCATAGAATATATAAGCCCAGAATACAAGCCAGTGAGACAGGCTCAAAGAAGAATTAACCCTGCTTTAAGAGATGTAGTTAAGATGGAGTTGCAGAAGCTTCTTAGTGCAGGTTTCATTTACCCTATTTCTGACAGCCAGTGGGTTTCTCCTCTTGTAATTGTTCCAAAGAAAGGAGGAAAGTGGAGAGTTTGTGTTGACTATAGAGAACTTAATAAAGCCACTAAGAAGGATCACTTTCCACTACCTTTCATTGATCAAGTACTTGATAATCTTGCGGGTAAAAAGTACTTTTCATTTCTAGATGGCTTTAGTGGGTATAATTAGATACAAATATCACCAGAGGGACAAAACAATGTTTACCTATCCTTGGGGAACCTTTTCTTATTCAGTCTTTCCATTTGGATTATGTAATGCTCCTGATACTTTCTAGAGAGCAGTGCTAGGTATTTTCTCTAACATAGCTGCTAATTGTGTTGAAATCTATATGGATGACTTTACAACTCACAGCACCACATTTGAAGAAGCACAAGAAAACTTGGAAAAGGTTCTTAAGAGATGTCAAGATTACAATCTCTCTCTTAATAGTGAGAAGTGCTACATGATGATGGAGGAAGGAGTAGTCCTAGGACACTACCTTTCATCTTTTGGAATTCAAGTTGACCCTACAAAAATTGTAGTTATCAACACACTCCCCACACCACTTAAGAAAAAGGATGTCAGAAGTTTTGTTGGCCATGCTGGTTACTACAGAAGGTTCATAAAAGACTTTAGCCAACTTGCAGTGCCATTATATAATTTTTTGAAGAAAGAAGTTGAATTTGCATGGACATAGGAATGTGAAGCATCATTCCAGAAGTTGAAAGATGTGCCAATAACAACACCTATTCTTAGAGAACCTGATTGGAAGCTTCCATTCCATATCCACACAGGTGCATCTGACTATGCTATTGGAGCAGTTCTAGGACAAAAGGAAGGTATTATAGAACATGCAATTTACTACATTAGTAAAAATTTGCAAGGAGCAAAATTGAATTATACTGTTACTGAAAAAGAGTTGTTAGCAGTTGTTTATGCACTAAATAAATTTAGGCACTACATCACAAGCTATGAAGTATTTGTTTATACTGATCATTCTGCTATCAAGTACTTAATGAATAAACCTACCATTAGACTAGCATGCTGGTTACTCCTCATGTAGGAGTTTGATGTAAAGATCATAGACAAACCAGACAAGGAAAATGTAGTGGCCGATTTCTTGTCATGACTGCAAGTGCCAGATGATCTTGTAGCAATTGATGATAGTTTCCCTGATGAGCACTTGTTTTCTATTGATTCTTTTAATCCATGGTATGCAAACTTAGCCAACTACCTTGCTACAGGGAGAACACCACCTCACTTTTCTCCTAAACAACATCATCTGTTAGTTGAAAAGAGCTTTAACTTCTCTTTAATTTCAAGCTTCATGTTTTATACAGGACCAGACCAAGTCACAAGGTGATGCGTTCAAGAGGATAAAACTTATGACATCCTTTGGGCATGCCATGATGAGCCATGTGGAGGACACTTTTCCACAAAGAGGACACCCTACAAGATCTTGACAATTGGGTATTACTGGCCTACATTGCATAAGGATGTAGCAAACCATACTCGACACTATGACAGGTGCCAACGTATGGGACAACCTACAAAGACTGATGAAATGCCCTTGCAGCCACAGGTAGTTGTCACACTAAAAAATGGGGTATTGACTTCGTTGGACCTATTGATCCCTCTTCTCATGGGAACTCTTACATCTTAGTATGTACTGATTATGCAAAAAAATGGGTTGAAGCCAAAGCTATGAGACATGCAAAAGATCACAAAGTTGTTGAGTTTCTTTATGAATGCATATTCACTAGATTTGGAGTACCAAGAGAAATTATCACAGATCAAGGGGCACAATTCACCTCTAACCTTATCACAGAGTTGATGCAGGAATACATGGTGTGCCATGGAAATATTCACCATACCATCCTTAGGCTAATGGCCAGGCATAAATCACAAATCAGGAGATCAAATCCATTCTCACAAAAATAGTAGTTGTGCATGAAAAGGATTGGGCTACTCATCTTCCTGAAGCCATATGGGCTTATCGCACCACATGGAAAACCACCACAGGGTTTACTCCTTTTGAGTTGGTAAATGGAAAATCCACCTCTATGCCAATTGAATTCCAGCATAAAACACTTCGCACTGCTTTAGAACTGGATATAGATATCACCAAAGCACAACAAGACAGGTTACTACAATTAAATGGACTAGATGAATATAGGAAGTCTGCTCTCCACAATACAGAGTTGATATAGCAATAGAGAAAAAAATGGCATGATAAATTCATTCGTGATAAGAAATTTTCTGTCAGAGATTGGGCACTGTTATATGATTCCCAATACTAGCACACACCCAAGAAATTTCATACTAGATGGCTTGGGCCTTATGAGATCATATTAGTATTTGACAATGGAGTAGTGAAACTTTCAACAATTTATCCTGTTCAATTTAAATTACTTGTCAATGGGCATCGTTTAAAACTTTACCACAAACCTATTAGCCATGATGAGTTCTTGAAGTAGTTCCAGAGCACAGCTGAAGTAAGCGATCCTGTAGCTAAAGAATTTGGGTCTTCCACCTAGGATTCTGCCGATTCTTGATTCCATTCAAGAACACCATAATAAATATTTCACATTTTGTGGAATACTTTCTCCATAATAAGTTTTCATCTCACCTTCACTCATTTTCCACCCATACGCTCCATCCCATCACTTCATATGTAGGTGCAGTTTTTTTTGAACAACTCTTCTTGCAACGCTTCCAGGTTCGTGCCACATATACTCGTACATATATTATTTTTATTCATTAATCATTAGGATTTTGTGTCATTTTAATTTTTCACTCTTGCTTAACCTAGATTGGTGGGACCCATGCCATTACTTAGTTGGGTGGGGGGAATTATTCTATTTTCAGAATCTCAAATTAGCATGTAAAATTAAAGATCGTGTCTTTGAATTTTGTCTACGACATGACTTGACGATCTGTCCTTTTTTGATTGCATCATCACATTTAAAGTGAATTAAAGATATTAAAATATGATCTTTATTTCTAATGATATGCTACGACGTGTTTAGGGTGGTAGCCTTGGCACGCACAAGCTTTTATGAGATGTTATGTAAAACTCATATCATTAGATTTTGTGCAAACAAATATTTAATTTTATGAATCAAGTTGCAGTTTGTATGCCGTCTTTTCTTCTGCAACATTTTGTTTCATAATGCATTGAGGTTTGTGACTTGCCATTGTTGAACTCTGTGAGAATTGTAGTTTTGCATATTCAAAAGTTGTTTGAGAGTAGTAATGGGAGGTGACCTTCAAAGGCATGAACCAGTGGACCGCAGGGTTTTGTTAAATGATGCACCCACCTATGAAATGTTTAGGAGAGGATGGCTGGATTATTATTTAAGCCTTAAAGGGTTTAATGAGGAAGTTGCTCTACAATTTATGTCCACCTTGAAGGATGGGTTTGCAGAAGTTAAAGGCTTGAAAATTGAGTTCACAGAAGATGTCGTAGCTGAAGTGACTGGTTTACCTCAAGAAGGTGAACAATGGGTGAAAGATTTTGACCCGTGTTCAACAAGAGCACAGTTCACTTTGCATGGTGATCCTTAGTTAGATGTCGACAGGAAGAAAGGAACTTGGTGATTATCTTTTCCCTTGGAGTTCATCCAGCCAGCAACATTTTTTATTCAGTACTTCACCTATAAAGGACACTACAAATACCTACATGCTTTGCACTTCAAAATTCTCAGTCATCTTCGACATGATAACAAACTGATAAATCTTCCCAGCTTCATATTTAACATTGTAAAAAAACAAGCTTTATTAGTCTAGTCAGGAAGCAACCAGTCTATTTCACATCATTGCTTGATAAAATTAATTATAGAAAGGGAGTTGAGTAGACAAAAGGTTGGGACATGGGAGGAATTTTTGCAAATGAAGGAGGTTAAACCTAGGGTAGTTGGCCCTAGAGGTCATGTTGTTGGTCGGAGAGAGCAAACATCTTCTGGGGTTCGTAAAATTGTTCAAAGAATTGAGAATGATCTTGAAGCCTCTCCTTCCATTTTTAGGTCACCTAGAAAAAGAATTTTCAATGCTAGAACCTCTACTTCTTAGAGGAAGAAAAAAAAAGTGCAGAAGCTCCTAATATTCCTGAATCTTCACCATCCATAAGGACAAGGTCTACATCTAGGAAGGGTAAGGGTAAAATAACAAAACCACAAGAGGAAATATTAGAACATCAGCCTAGTGATAATACTAATAATATGGAAGAAACCCTACATTCCCCTAGGGAAGAGAATTCTAAGAACCCTAGGGAAGAAAATTCTGAAAACCCTCCTGAAGCAGTGGCAGAGGAGGTAGTCATTAAGAAAAAGAAATGGAAGAGTCCTCCGAGCTCATCCATACCCCCTAAGAGAAGAAGTAGAAGGCTTTCTGAGAAAGATGTTGAAGCTTCTATTCCTATTATTAATGTTGAGTCTTCTGAATCTATAGAAAATGAACCTTTGGACAATTCCTCTTCTAAGGAATTGTATCATCAACTTGCAGCTAGTGACACAATAGTGAGAGAGCAGAGTCTAGAAATAGAGGTTAACCTTGGAGTTAACTACATACTGATTGATAGTGACAGGGACTCTGAGGACACAAAGGAAATTATAGATAATTCTACTGAGCCGGACGTTAATATGAATTCAGAAGAAATTCTTAACTTTGGAACTAAAATTATTGAAGAAGTACCCCAATAGAGCAGTTAGGATAGGTTAGAAATGCTAGATAAAGTGGCAGCCGATGTTAGTGAGGAAACCAATGTGATAAGGACAATTGTTGTATGGAAGGGGAAGTCCTCTGCACTAGAAGAAAAAATTAAAATTCCTCACTTTCCATCTGGATGGGTGGACATACTCAATTAGGAACTTTTACCCCCACTAGATTTGTTTACACCCCTTGCTGCAGGGATCAATTTATACCAGCAGTTGTTATGGGAAAAGACACAATGGAATTTAGAAAAGGGAAAATTGAAATGAGTCATTAGTGAGCAGAATTCTCAGTTGGAGCATAAATCAAATAAGATTGAGGTATTGAAACAGAGAATTGATCCGATTACAAGGTTAATTCCACAACTGATGGAATGCATATCACCCTCACTGGTGTATGCAATATTCCTTCAAGAGAAACTTGTTAATTTCAAATTAATAAGGATTGTACAAGGCCTCAATCCATCCATATCAACTCCCCATGAATTTTACTATGCCTTTTAGTTTGCCCCAATGACTCTAAAAAATTTGTTGTGTGAATTATACTTGCATAACCTGGTAGTACCTGATGACACAGAGTGGAATTCACTCCTCTATGTAGGGGATGTATAGTTAAGAACAGTTATGTCATGGATATAGAATGAGATGAGTAAAGAACACCAGGCTACGCCATACATAGACAAAGAAATGTCAATTCCTTTGATGATGAGGCCTGAAATTCAACACTCCAGGCAGACATATTTTGACTGGCTTTCTATCACAACAAACACTAGTGGAACCAATAAGATCTATCCAGTGTGAGAATAAGCCTTTGCAGACTGGGACCAACATTCCTCACGAGATGTTGCTACAAAAATTAATGCCTCTAGGCAGAGGTGGATAAGGATGTCATAGGATCTAAAGAAAATGGAACCTCACTCACCACATAATCTAACCCTTGCCACAAGAAGGGCTCCATGGTACATTATGTTGGGAAGGACACTCCTTAATCGTTGGTTTCCATTAATGTTTCAACCTCCACTCTTCCTACAACCATTTCTTGTAATGAACAATAGTGCAACAGATTATGACATGGCCTCTGAAGATCCGCATTGGGAAAAATTCAAGAAGACTCATGGATACTTTGATTATGTTCATGATGAGTCTGGGCAGAGAACAACTAGTGATTTGAGGGTCCGTGCTAGGATTTGAAACTTCATGATTGCTGGGGACCATCAATAGTTCAGTTGGGGGGAATGATGGGCTCCTAAATAGCCATCTTTTTCACTACTTTTTATCCTCTTTCTAGAACAAGTTGATTGCACATAGGCATGAATTTATGGTTTTAAGCATACGAACATATGGTTTCTATGTATATGTTATATATGTGTGTGTGAACATAAGATGGAAATATGGATACTTCTAAAGACATAATATCTTGTTAAATTCATGGATAGAAATGGTGAATATAATAGGTATACATGTTAATGGATGTTTTCTCTCCTAAGCTATGTTTTGGGTAGTTACCTCCTATAGCCATAGGATTTGCAAGTGATAATTAAGACTTACACCTTCTCCTAATATTGATGATGTGGATATATATGTATATGGTTGGATATGTGTGCATTGATTATTTTGCAAAAGTTGACCATGGATATTCAAAGACCATCATATTGGCGCGGGAGTCATCAAAGCCAACCGTAGATTGCAGAATCTTCGCAAGCAAGTCAATACTTTCTGTTGCATGCAATGCGTAGATTTAGTGTGCACTATATTCTGGGATTGTTTATGGTCAATAACATTTTTGTTATGAAACTTTATGAGTTGTAACCGATCCTCAATTATGAAGTGATCATAGATTTAGGAGTTAGTTGTAGCTTCCTTTTAAATAATCTATTGTTGTGACTCTTTTGGAGTTAGTCGAACAAACTGGTTTTTAATAGAACTTTTGCATACTATTTCAATCAAGTGTAATCATTTTAAGGATGAATAGAATGTTTAGTTCAAGTTTGCAACTTTCATCTTGATTGTACTTCTCATTCACTCATTCAAGGGGCCCACTTGATGAGTGAATTGTTTTGTTAGTATAGAGTTCATTTTCTTGTTCATTTATATGTTTTAGAACTCTCCTGTTCCTGCAGCTACTGATACCAGAATTAGTAGCCTGTTCTTGTAGCACAGTCAGTTGGAGTAGTTCCTAACTGTGATTTCCTGCTTTGATTAGAATACATTTTCTTACCAATTTTAGTTTAGTTTTCCTGAAGCATAAGCATTTGAATTCCTTAGATAGGCTTAGAAGTGGAGGTTTGAAGCATATACTTTGCAGATACCATTCCAAGTTTACGTCCCTGGTCAATAATTAAATGAGACCAAAAAATGCATTTAGGAACCATTTGGGGTGTCCAATCCTGAATAGGCAGTCCATTGCTCTAGGTTTCTGATACTATTGTTTGGCCAAGCAACAATTATCAAAACAATTAGGTAGTATTGTATGGTTCCTAATGCATTGTGTTGATGTGTAAGTTTTGGGTTGATGTTGGCTTGGTTAATTGTTCAAATTTGTACCATAAAGAATATAGTGTCTTTTAAATATAATAGATTAGTTGAAATGTCATTATGCGTAGTTGCCAAGTTTGATAATTCTGAAGGTGTGTCATGGACACCAATAATGTTAAGTTTATTTTTGTTCCACCTATTACAAGAGGAAATTGTACATATATTGGGTATATAGAGAGAATGTGCAAAAAATTCACTACAATGTCCAAAGTTAAATATCTAAACTCATTACAAATATTGCCGCCATTTTTTATTTAAATACTACTCAAATATTGAAAATATACATTATGTGAACAATGGGAAAAATGAAAATAAATAGTTATAGTTGTTCTCTCAAAACTAATACTTAATACTTCAACAAAATATTCAATTCAATCAATTTATAAAAAAATAGAATTTGTGATTTAGGTGGTCCTCTTTTTTAACTTTATTTTATGTTTATTTAAAAAATTATTGAATTATATTTTTATTATATAATTTTTTTAAATATTAAATTGAAAATATGTGCAATCAAATAAGATATTTTTATTAAAAATAATTATAATTTAGGAGAGCAAAAGATTATAATTTTACTTGTCATAATAAAGATATTATAGTAATGAAAGTAACAAATAATTGAAATCATTTGATCAGTCATCTAATTTTTTTCTTTCTCTTATAATTAAAATATTAAGATTCTCTTGAAAACTAAAAATTCATTATTACTCATAGATACAATAACTAATTTTCTCATGAATTTAACTATTATATTATTCACGATTTTTATGAAATGTAATTTCATAAATCTGAGATGTATTTTATTTACAACATTTACGTGTTACTCTAAGCAAACCAGCAAACCCTCCAAGCATCATGAATCCTTGTCCAAAAGAAAAAAACAAGAAGACCAAGATGGAGGATTCAGTTACTGATATGGAGATGGAGGAAGAGGAGAGTAGGGATGATAGTATGAAGAGGAAGGGTAAAAAGAAAATGGAGCCTATAGGGAAGCGCACCAGAGCCAATAATAGGATTAAGAAGAGGGATAAGTGATGAACTACAACTGATTTGGAACCAGAATGAAGAATCTGTAATTCAAGATTACTGAAGAGTTGATGATTAGATAATGTAAGATGATTAAATCAGTATTATGTTGTCATTGATGCCAACTAGCTTGACAATACTTATCTTGTAAGTTACTATACCGACACATCTGAAGGAAGGTTAAAGAGATGAAGAACATAAACATCTACATGAGGAAGATATATATATCAGATGAGGATAAGGAATACAATGAGTAATTTGTTGATGAGTCTATGACTTGATGGAATTGACTTCATTATGTTGCATTCATCTATAATGAAGAATAGAGTTGAAAGACACAAAGCAGTGTTGTCGGTAAATGAAAGCATTTCAGTATACACTGACGAAGTGTAGTGTATACTGAGCACAGTATTAACCGAGCGTGTGATCACCGACACATTTATTTGTTAACCAAGCAAAATAGAAAGGAATTAAATGATCAGTTTAGCTGATAAAGTGATGAGCTGTAAAAAACCTCGATTTCAGTGATAACAGATAAGGTTTGTTATAAAGATTGATGGCTAACATAAATCAAAAGGATCTAATGGACCAGATTGAAACATGTTATTGACACATTAGCTGAGGAAGTCTAAAGTAGAAAAATCTATGAATATGATTAAGCGACAAAATCCAATGGAGGAGAAGAAAATGTTTTACATGTCTATATAAGAGACTAGATATTTCATAATGAAAATGCTGGAGGAAGAAGAAACTGCAGAATTATCGTGTGGAGAATTTTTCATGCATTCTGATCATACTGGTTAATAAGAACTGAGCTGCAGAATAGTTACCGAGCTACAAAGAGTAATTAATGATGGATAGTAAGTTAATATATTGTAGAATCTTAAGTGATATATTGGTCAGAAGGATTTGTATGAGCAAAATATTGATCTGTAATCTTCAATTGAAGTTGTATTAAGGCAGATCATCTACTGTTACATATTTAACCATTGTACATAGTCAAATCTCTTAACCGAGTGGACTAAGAAAGTCTTATGATGTATCATTCATAGAATGAACATTATTATCTTGTCAACCCTAGAGTGACTGTTGGTTGGACGATAACTTCTAGTCTAAAATCCTCTAACAAGGTCACACCTAATAGTGTGTTTCTAACCTTTAATAGGGTTGGGTCTTCACCGACCTCACTTCAGAAGAGTGAATATTTTTGGGTTGCCGGTCCTAGGTGGTTTTTCCCTTCACAGGGTTTCCACATTAAATCTCTTGTGTTATGTGTTGATTGTGATATTTGTTTGTTATCATTATTTGCATATTACATGTTAGATTTGATCGGTAACTGCTATAAGTTTTAGACTGATAATCGGTAAAAGCACAGACAGTGAAAGTATTTTGTTTACCAAGTAGCAAAAATTGAAGAATTTGTTTTTGAATTATACATTTTGATTCGGGACAGTGTTTAACTAATTCACCCCCCTCTCAGTTATTCCAACAATTGGTATCAGAGCTTCGGTTGCTTAGAACAGAGTTTTAAGGACTTCAGCACAAAGGTCTCAAGATGTATAAGAGGGAAGTGCCTAGACTGAACAAAGAGAACTTCACAGTATGGCAAAGCTGAATGTTGTTACATGTATCTGGAATTGGGAACTCAACTGTAGATCTAATGAAGAACGGCTACATTGCACCACCCACTAGTCCCTTAACCCTTGATCAACTGAGAGACAAGCATGAACACAATGTCACTATGATGGAACTTACTGCTGCCTGTACTGACACTGAATTTGAAGACATTAAGGGATGCACTACTACCAAAGCCATGTGGGATAAGCTAATTAAATTTGACATATAGTGGAGACTTGAATGTTAAGAGAGCCAAAGTAGAAAGTCTAAGAGGTCATTTTGATGATATGAGGATGAAGGAAGGTGAGAACATAGTGCAATATTCAAATAGACTGAAAGAAGTAGTACATGCTATTAGAGCATTTGATGGAGTTATTGATGATGAAACAATTATAAGCAAGATTCTCAAAACCTTGTTGCCAGTTTATGTGATCAGGATCTCTGTAATTCATGAAACAAGGGTCGTATCCAATCTTACCCTTGACACACTGATTGGTAAGCTTACTACCTTTGAATTAAATAACTTTGACAATAGTATTGTTCCATCTTTTGAATCCGCTTTCATGTCTTCTTTGAAGATTAGTAAGTCTAGCAAGAAAAATAAGAATGATGACAGTGATAGCAATACTGATGATGAACTTAATGAGCTTGAAGCTCTTATGGCTAGAAGATTACCCAAAGATAAGGAAGATATAGAGGTTAGTTACCTTTGGCATGCTTTAATTGTAAATAGGTTGGCCACATTGCTACTAGATGTCCACAAGAGAAATATGATGATAGATCCAAAGACCGATTGGAAGGAAGCTATGGGAGAAGAGTCAACAAAGGCTACCGATACAACAACAAAGACAATCGAGATAGTTATGACAAAGGGAAAAAGGTATGCTACATAGCTGAAGATATTGAATCTGAATCTGACACTGATGATGATGTAGAAGTAGTATTTGTTGCTATGAAAGATGATTTAGAAGAAGAAGAGAAACATGAAGAGACAAAATTGATCTCTAGAGTAGATAGAAATGATAAATGGATCATAGACAGTGGCTGCACACATCATATGACCGGTGATGTAGAGAAATTTGATCAACTTGTTGAATACAATGGAGGATCTATGAGAATGGGAAATGATGCACCTTGTATGGTAAGAGGTAAAGGTTCATTAATGATCAATGACAAAATAAAATGTGAAAATGCACATTGGGTAGATGGACTGAACTATAACTTGTTAAGTGTGGCACAATTGAACAATTCAGACCACCAACTTGCTTTTGAGAGTAAAAAGGTGAAAATATATGATGATGGAGGAAGACTTGTCAGAACTGGTACACAATCCAGAGGTAACTTATTTTATCTTTATATTGATCAATCTTCTTGTTTGTTAATGAAGGATGAAGATGCATGGTTGTGGCACAAAATATTATGTCATATAAATTTTGATAACATAATCAAGATTGGTAAAAAGAGAAGAGTTAGAGGTTTACCTAACTTGTCTAAACCAAATCATGCTATGTGCCATGAATGTCAGAAAGGTAAGATGACTAAGTCTAGTTTCAAAAGCAAAGACTACTCAACAAAGAAGATACTTGAGTTGGTTCATACCGATCTATGTGGTCCTATGAGAACTCAGAGTTGTTGTAGTGATAGATACTTTATTCTTTTTGTTGATGACTATACTAGACTGATGACTGTTATGTTCTTGAAAGAGAAATTTGAAGCTTTTAAAATGTTCAAATGGTATAAAGCTAAGGTAGAAAAAGAGACTAGAAAAGAAATTAAATGCTTAAGATCTGATAGAGGAGGTCAATTTATCTTTGATGAATTTACTAATTTCTATAATGAGCATGGTATTAAGAGACAGGTCTTTGCACCGAGGACACCACAGCAAAATGGCATACTTGAAGAAGAAGTCTACATAGAACAACTAGAAGGATTTGTTGATCTAGACAATAGAGACATGGTATGTAGATTACACAAAGCCTTGTATGGTTTGAAGCAAGCACCGAGAGCATGGTATGAAAGATTACATACTTACTTGCTAAGTATTGGATTTGTTAGAACAAGTGAAAACAACAATATGTATATGAAAGGTAATATTGATGACATTATTCTTATTGCTGAGATATTTGTGGATGATATTATTTTTGGAGGAAAAGATCATATATGCAAAGCCTTTGCTGATGAAATGAAAAAATAATTTGAAATGTCTATGTTCGAAGAGATTAAATTCTTTCTCGGACTACAAGTGATTCAGCAGAGTGATGGGATATTCATCACACAGTCTAAGTACATAAAGGAAGTATTGAAGACATTTGGCATGGAAGATGCTAAACCCATGGGAACACCAATGGCTACTGGATGCAAACTAACAAAGGAGGATGAAACTACAGAGGTAAACCAGACACTTTACTGATCCATGATTGGTAAACTAATGTATGTATTTCACAGTAGACCAAATATAGCACATGTTGTGGGGATTGTTGCTAGGTTTTCTGCTAACCCTAGAGAATCACACATGATTGCTACTAAAAGAATCTTAAGATATCTGAAAAAGATAGAAGACTATGGCATTTGGTATCCTAAGGAAGGAAAGTTTGAGCTGAAGGTATACACCTATGCTGATTGGGCTGGAAATGTAGATGATAGAAAAAGCACCACCGAAGGAGCATTTTTCTTTGGTGAAAGACTTGTAACCTAGACAAGTAAAAAGAAAGCTTGTATTTCTCAATCAAAAATTGAAGCAGAGTATGTTGCTACTGCTACAAATTGCTCAAACATTACATATATCAAGCAAGTGTTGGAAGGAATGAATGAGGTAATCACTGACCCGGTGATTATATATTGTGACAACACTAGTGCCATTAACATTTTGAAGAATCCAGTGATGCACTCTAAAACAAAGCATATATCTATTAAGTATCATTATTTAAGAGAACAAGTGCAGGAGAAGCAAGTGAAGTTAGAATTTGTTACATCTAAGGGACAACTTGCAGATATCTTTACAAAGCCTCTACCAAAGGACACATTTGAATACTTGAAGACTAGACTTGGGGTCCGTCCCCTATCTATCAGTCACTAAGGTGATCTGGATGTTGCATTAGCCTACTCATGTCAGAAGATCATTCATGTTGATGCAACATAGTTTCAACTTTGAATCATGTTCAAGGTTGTGATTAAGTTTGGAGAATTGAGACAGATTGAGATATCAGTATACAGAGATACAAAGAATGTGATGAACAACAAAGAGTTACTTGGCTACCGACAGAGCTACTTGTTTATTTGTTTCTTTGGCATTGTTGTCAAAGGGAGAGAAAAATAATATGAAAAGGAGAGATAAATAAAGGGAGAGAAACTGCACTGATGAGAACTATCTGAGGGAGAGATAATTTGAAAGGAACAGAGCATTGAAGATTAGTTACTAAGAACAGAAGCAAAAATAGGAGAACTGAAAAGAGCATATCTGATGACAAGCATTACAACATTACAAATGTTGAGTAACATAATAATTAAACATATTAAGTCTATTCGACTTACAAAATTTGTTTACAAAGTTGTAGAATACATGTTTGGTATGTGTATGGAACATTTCATATTACTTGAGTTGCCATCAATGCCAAAGGGAGAGATTGATGAACTACAACTGATTTGGAACTAGAATGAAGAATCTATAATTCAAGATTACTGAAGAGTTGATGATTAGATAATGCAAGATGATTAAATCAGTATTATGTTGTCATTGATGTCAACTAGCTTGACAATACTTCTTGTAAGTTACTATACCGACACATCTGAAGGAAGGTGAAAGAGATGAAGAACATAAACATCTACATGAGGAAGATGTATATATCAGATGAGGATAAGGAATACAATGAGTAACTTGTTGATGAGTCTATGACTTGATGAAATTGACTTAATTATGTTGCATTCATCTATAATGAAGAATAGAGATGAAAGACACAAAGCAGTGTTGTCAGTAAATGAAAGCATTTCAGTATACACTGACGAAGTGTAGTGTATACCGAGCACAGTATTAACCAAGCGTGTGATCACCGATGCATTTCTTTGTTAACCGAGCAAAATAGAAAGGAATTAAATGATCAGTTTAGCTGATAAAGTGATGAGCTGTAAAGTACCTCGATTTCAGTGATAATAGATAAGGTTTGTTATAAAGATCGACGACTAACATAAATCAAAAGGATCTAATGGACCAGATTGAAACATGTTATTGACACATCAGCCAAGGAAGTCTAAAGCGGCAAAATCTATGAATATGATTAAGTAGCAAAATCCAATGGAGGAGAAGAAAATGTTTTACATGTCTATATAATGAAAATGCCGGAAGAAGAAGAAACTACAAAATTATCGCGTGAAGAAGTTTTCATGCATTCTGATCATACTGGTTAATAAGAATTGAGCTGTAGAATAGTTACCGAGCTACAGAGAGTAATTACCAATGGACAGTAAGTTAATATATTGTAGAATCTGAAGTTATATATTGGTCAGAAAAATTTGTATGAGAAAAATATTGATCTGTAATCTGCAATTGAAGTTGTATTAAGATAGATCATCTATTGTTACATATTTAACCATTGTACACAGTCAAATCTCTTAACCAAGTGGACTAAGAAAGTCTTATGATGTATCATTCATAGAATGAACATTGTTATTCTGTCAACCCCAGAGTGACTGCTGGTTGGATGATAACTTCTAGTCTAAAATCCTCTAACAAGGTCACACCTAACAGTGTGTTTCTAACCTTTAACAGGGTTGGGTCTTCACCGACCTCACTTCAGAAGAGTGAATATTTTTGGGTTGCCGGTCCCAAGTGGTTTTTCCCTTCACAGGGTTTCCATGTTAAATCTCTTATGTTATGTGTTGATTTTGATATTTGTTTGTTATCATTATTTGCATATTACATGTTAGATTTGATCGTTACTACTATAAGTTTTAGACTGATAATCGGTAAAAGCACAAATAGTGAAAGTATTTTGTTTACCGAGTAGCAAAAATTGAAGAATTTGTTTTTGGATTATACATTTTGAATTGGGACAGTGTTTAACTAATTCACCCCCCTCTTAGTTATTCCAAGAATAAGAGGGTTGTCATTTCTTCCGATGATGGCTCTGCCTCACAGGAGAATATTTAGGGAAAATAGGAAAATTAGGTGGAGAAGGATCCTATCATAGAGGAAAGTGATGAGTTAGATCCAAATGTTCTGGTTGATGACAACATCATGCAGGAAATAGCCCAGGATGTGGCTAATATTGAGAAGGATGGTAAGGCTGATAAAAGGGATAGGGTGGAGAGCTCCAAGGAGGGGACGGTGGGTGTGAATAAGGACTTTGAAAATTTGGGGTGTCTTGCTTTCCTTATCAACCTCAACACCATGAAAAATGACATCAACACTAAATTAAAACCCATATACATCAACTTCAAAAGGAAACTAGAATTCTCAGAAAAATGAATCTGGGAGAGAAGACTATGTGATAGTGTATTGATGAGCTGAAGGAGACTATTGGCAAGGCTGAGGGGCTTAAGACCTTTAATGACAAAATCATTGCTATGGAGGAGAAAATAAAACATTGGGAGGTGGTTAAAAAGAGAATTGACAAAATGGAAAACAAAATTGAGAAGCTGGAGAAGATGGTGGGTAACATCACTGAGTAGAGTTTTTCCATTCTCAAGGCTTCGGCTGAGCATGTCAAGATTCTCGTGGATAAAATGGAATAGGGAAAAGGGGAGGAGATGCTCATTGAGGTCAAGGAGGAACATGTACCCAGTAAAAGAACCAGATCAAGCTTCAAAAAAATAGAGAATAATAAGAAAAAAGATATTGAGGAACTCAAAGTTTTCTCTAACAATATGCAGATTCTGGTTGAACAAGCGACAAATCTTATGAAGTGTATCTAGCCAGTTGTCTGTTGTCCTGCTGTCTTTTTGCTGTCTTTTTTTCTCTATCTTTTTGTTAAGGCCTTGTTAGTTTTTTGCTATCTTTTTTTAGTGTTGTTGCACTGTTTCCATTGGAACTTTAATGCTTATCTTGTAATCTTAATGTAAAAGGTTTCAAGTCCTTTCAAAACCTATTTTTACGTAATCAAAACATTTACGTGTTAAAAATTTGATATAACTAGAACCCAATTGGTGAACCTAGAGTTGTAATAGGTGAGAGCTAGCATTTGGGCTTGAGCAGGTCTTAATAAAATACATACAAAGGACAATGAAGATCTAGTTGTTAGATGATACCGATTGCTCAATTTACAACATGAATTGCTTGGAAGATTTTTCTGCGTGGACTGAAAATTGCAGTAGTTCAATAAGTCATTCGCTCTATTATTATTATCATGTTTTGGATAAGAATCCCCACCTTCTACATTTACTAGAAACGTTTGCAATAATAGCAAAAACATGATTGCAAACTAACGGAGGAGTTTCTTTGACCAGCATGACATAATTCCGGTGGGGAGTTCCTTTTCAGGGAAGTCTATTGGCTAAATAAATCTATTAAAAAAATTAATTTCATTTAATTTATTTAAAATTGTAATAATGAAAATTAGACATTTATGATCTTTTTCCTTTAATTTTGTGTTCTTTTAGATTAAACCATTCTAAATGCACTAAGAATTCTATGAGTGATATATTCTTATGTGAATTCAACTCATGATATCACTTTATCTAGATTTCATCATAGCATATCTCTAGAGATTAATCTTGTGTCCTAGCTCTTTAATTTATCATATTAGATCAAATAAGAAGGTTTCAACTTTGCCTAAGTCAAACTTTCAAATTTAGTTGTTGTGGGTTGACCTTATTCACATTTATGTGTTAAGTTGTATTTAAGAGTATTCATTCATTCATTTGAAATTAAGTTCAAAATAATCAAGGATAATTTGAAGCCATTAAAGAATATCCACTTAGAACATCCACAAAATATGCTTAGTAGCATTCTCAAAACATTACATCAATATACATCATCTTAGGCCATTGAAGAATATGACCTAACACTTCAACAAACATGTTAAAGGGTCAAGTTATATAGATCCAAAAAATTAGATTTTGGTTAGTTCATTCCTATGGGTACTAGTTTAGGTTTGTATGCTAGCTCAATTAGGCCAAAAAGATCAAGTTTATAGTTATAGATTTGAAATATAGTAGTGCATAGATAATGTATGGATTTTGAGACACTTTGATATCACCCAAACAATCTAGAAATGTTGTGAATCAATTATTGGCATATCAAGTACAACATATTCTATCATCAAAACTTAAATTATTAAATTTAAATGGAATATTTTTGCCAAATTATAATTTCAAGTGACTTTGCTCACGCCAAAAGCCACAAAAGATAAGATTGTGGAATGATTTGATTAGTCAAAATCATCATGATGCAAATATTCGATCTATTGGTGTACATCAATCAAGAAAGATTGAAAAATCATTGTACTTTGTCCTTTATTGATCAGTTCTGACATGTAACAACTATATTAGAAATGGGTACTTAATATTTAAACCAAATGGGTGCCCATTTTAAAATATGTACCCGTTTTAAAATCCAACGGTCAAGAAGCAAATGGCTACATATTTTTAAAATGGATACCCATTTTCTAAAATGCATACTGATTTTTAAATTTTTGAATTGAATATCTACCCTATGCATAGGTTTTTGGGTTACGATAGGCTTGGTAGAACCAAGTCTATGTCTTAGACCTAAAATTTAATGGCTAAGGCATTGGAACCCAAAATTTTTGTCTTACCATAATTTTTTGAAGTCTTTCTTGATCAATTTTTTTGATGAAATAAAAACTCATTAGATTCCTTACTGTGTAAAATTAAAAGATATATTTTTTGAGTGGATTTGATTAGTTTTTCTTTACTTGCATTATTTATTAATCATACTAGTACGTGAACTTCAAATTGAGAGTTTGCTCAAATTTTGAATAATATTTTTGCAAAAAATATATATATGACATCCATATACTCACAATTCTCTTGAAAATAATAAAAAAACTTGAAAAATGATAAGTTTAGGTCAATTTATGATGGTTGTACATTATAGGTTTCCAAAATAGACATTAGAGTCAATAAAAAATTAATAAAAAAATATTCAATAAAAGGCAAAAATTTGCTAATCAATCTGTAGTGTCTTATGTATCTTCTCCAATAGACTTACAAAAATATTTTATTTAGGTCAAAATATGTTGGTTGTACACTTGTATGGTATGGTCCTTAAACAAGTATTTTGAAAAAGTGATTTTTACACACACCTACTAAAAATCTAAAAACCAATTTCTACTATATGGATATTTAAATAAATTGCATATTTGAAAATAGACTCAACACTACATTTCCCTATTAGTGAAGCTTTTTGAGATTCAATCTTTAAGCTCCTTAAAATTATACATCAATTGAGAGAAAATTTAAAAATCAAGGAAAAGAGATCCACTCTTTGTCAAAAAGTGGGACTTAGCTTCTTGCTTTAGTTTAACAAAAAAAACATTATTTTTTTCTATTGCATATCAAAAGTCATAAAATAGTCACGTCAGAGTTTACAGATCATTACAACAAGGCTGGAATGATATCCTCAGCCAAATCAAAAAGATGCTAAAAAAATTACAATTGTTGCCATCGTGAAATGTATCATAAACCTATATTTCATGGACTGCTAAATCATTCAGAATTGACTTCATGGTCTGCATCTGACTTATTGGAGTCAGGGGATACAATATTGTACCCAATGATCTCATGGGTTCTAAAGGTAGATGTATCTAATCTATTTGTTCCTCCTTCAGCTGGTAAATCCTGATTAGATTTTTTAACTTCAATAAACTCAGCAAGCTTATCATCAAACTCAGCTCCATATTTCATGGTAGTATAGCCATGAGCTATGTCCTTTTTTTCAATGGTATCCTTACTATCTCTAAGGATCTACAAGGATTTTCTCTCCTTCATCTTGATGACAGCTATGACCTGCAAGGAAACATCAAAGTATATGAGTCTCCTAAGAGACCCAGTAAGATTCCTCTCCTTCCCTGCCATCAAATCATTATTACGAGCCTTCCAAATAATCCATAATATAATAGAAGAAAGGATATACCAATAAACATTGCAAAATCTATTGTTGTTAATGCGCCTTGAGATGATATTCAAAATATTGAAATGAGTATTGTAGGTAAGACCAAACATCTTCCAAACTTCAGAGGAAAAAAAGCATTAAAAAAAAACATGGAGGATAGATTCAGGATGTCTACAAATAGTAAAAAGATTAGGGTCTCCACCAGGCTTTTTAAAAGGAAGCTTATGTAAAAGGAGTCTCCACAAAAAGTAGATGATCTTGGGTTCAATGGGTCTGGTCCAAATGGAGGCAAAGTATTTGTACCAGTCAGGTACAAGAGCATCTAGGTGCCATTTAGAGTTAGCATGTGAGAAGATATCAAGATTATGGGTAAGTAGGTGTTAGATATGTTTGGTCTTGACAAGATGAAGGGGGGAGATGTCTGGCCATGCAAGCTGAAAGGAGAACCTGTCAGGAGAGAAATAGTCATTCACTAATCCCAAGCTGTTAAGGGCAATAGAAAGTATCCCATATGTTCTTATTTGAGATCTGGGGATACCAAAATATGATTCCATCTTCTCTAAAGGGATAAGTTTATCACTCTGCAATACATCTTGAAACTTATTGACACCTTTCTCTGACCATTTCTTTGCAAAGAAGCCTTGGAGTAAGGCCAGAGGTTTATTCTTATGTTTCAGATTCTACCATAGAGACTTCAAACTACAAACCACTCCATTACCTTTTGTTGGAGCAGTGTTGCAGAGAAATTTCCTTACATATTTCTAGCTCTTCCAGATAGACTTGAAGACATTTGAACCTGAACAAGTACACTACTCTCTATAACAAGTAGGTCTAAGTAGTGTTGATTAGTCCAAGATTTGGATTTGCAAGGATGCGCTCTCTAGCTAAGTTGTTTCTTATCAAGATTTTCCAAGGCTCCTCACATATGGAGGCTTTAGCAATCTATTTAGTTGCCAGTGTTATGCCTTGTATTCTAAGGTCCTTCATCCCTAGACCACCCCAGGCCTTCTCACTGGTGCACCACTCCCAAGAAACTATATGCAACTTCCTGTTCTCTCTACTATCAGCCCAGAGAAAGTCTTTGACAAACTTATGTATAAGGTTAAACTGGTTCTAGTTAAAAAGCTAGGTAGAGGAGAAATAAATTGGGTAGGAAGAGAGGATTTTCTGATATACTTGTATTCTCCCCGGGAAGGAGAGGAGTTTTTTGTCCCACTTGTTCAATTTATTGAGGATTCTATCCTTAACCTAGCACCACATTTCATTAATATTAGGATCCACATCAAATAGAATTCTCGGGTATCTAACAATATGATTGGGGCCTCCCCATTCTAAAGAAAATTTTCTCCACCATCTTGGGGGATTTTGATCCCATCCCAACATAATAGACTAGGAGATAGAGATATTGCTACCAGATGCCAAGCAAAATAGTTCTAGCTTAGTCATAAGGTAATCTATATTATCTTCATCAAGGTTCACAAGGATGGTTGTGTTATCAACAAACTAGATGTTGGAGATCTCATGATCATTGGGAAGAGAAATACCTTTCATTTTAGGGGACAGGGTATCATCCCTAAGAAGGTAATGGAGGGAGTCTACAACAATAAAAAAGAGAGAGGGGGCAAGGGGGAAACCCTGTCTGATGGACCTAGTAAGTTCAAATAATTACATGATCTTATTCCATTTACTTCAACTGTTGCCATAGCTCGATGGAGTAAAGTTGAGACCATCTTGCAAAAGAAGGGAGGGAAACCTAGACTTTCTAACATTACCATCGTAAATTTTTATTCTATACGATCATAAGCCTTCTCATAGTCAATGAGTATCATAGCACTCAGTTGCCCTGAATTTTTGGCCCAGTCCATAGCTTCCTAGCAGGTAACTAGATTTTCTAAGATATATCTTCCTTTGACAAACCTTGCTTGCGTATTATTAACCACTTTAGGAAGCACATTAACAATCCTTAGGGATAGATCTTTTGCAAGGATCTTGTATCCAAAATTACGAAGGGCTATAGGTCTCCAATTCTTTACCAAAAGCATGTCCCCTTCTTTGGGAATCAATTTAATTAGGCCAACATTGATTGCAGACCCTAGAGTTCTAGAGGCAATGGCCTCCTTGTAAGCCTTGTGTAAACTAATGCACACCCAGTCAATATTGGTTTTAAAGAATTAAACTGTAATTCCATTTGGTCTAGGAGCCTTATCATTGGCCATACTCAATATGGAGTCCTCGATTTCATTCACTGAGAGCTCCCTCCCTATTATAGTTGCACATCTTCCTCAGTTACTTTCTTAGGAATGATTCCTCTAATCCTTTGCCTAGTGGTATCCATGGAACCATTATCTTCATTGATGAATAAGTTTCTACAAAACTTTGAGAAGGTATCCAAAATGCTTTCTTGGGATGTGATAGTTATCCCTTGCTCCCTAATATAGGTTATCTTATCCCTAGCTTCCTTCCTTATCAAAGTGTGGAAGAAGAATTTAGATCCTTTGTCTCCTAAGTTGAGCCAGTTCATTCTGGCTCTAACTTAAGTACCTTTGGTCTTATCTAATTGCATATTTATGAGGGAGTCTCTGCAATGCATTACCTTGTCCAACGGTCTTGGGGCTATGGGATTGTTTTGAATCTAAAGCTTTGCTTCTTGAAGATCCTCAACCAATCTATATTATTTCCCTCTTGCATCTTTGGCCTTTTTCTTTCCTACACTCTTAAGCATCTTTTGCCATGAGTCTGTGGTTGGTTCCATTTGTCTATCTCAAACTCGTGCTAAAAAACCTCCTCATTATACCAAGCAATGATTTTAATGGATTCTTAAACATCTTCATCCTTTAGGAGAGATGAGTTTAGTGCAAATCCAAATTTCTTATTAGGTGTGTCTCCTTGATCTGAGATCAGGTGAATGCAAGAGAGAATATGGTGGTGATCTGAAAGAGTGAAGGGGATAAATTTAACACAATTGTCCCCTAGTGGGGGGGGTAGCTGAAGAATTATTTATTCATATAGAATCTATCTAGTCTTGAATAGATCCTTTTCTCTCCTCTTTGGAAATTGGACCAAGTAAACCATATCCCTTTTGAATCCCTTTTTTCCTCTGCCAAGGGGTCAAAGAGATTCAACTTAGAGATCATTTTGTTCCAATAGACAAGCTCATTTCCTTTCCATTCAAATCTCAGACCTCCCTCTTTGTCCTGAGCCCTCTCAACCATGTTGAAATCACCTGCAAGATTCCAAGGAATTCTATCCAAATTTGAGAACCACTTCCATGAGTCAATTCTACTATGATGGTCATTGGGAGCATAAATTGAGCACACTCCAAAGACTACTTCCTCAACCTTAAATGTAACCCAGACTTCTCTGTTGCAGGGAGAGAAACCCCATTCTCAGATTGATTTTCTCCACTTTGGACCTATTAAGATAGAGGTCCCTCATTTACCCTTCTGGTGTTTAGAAGAGTAAGTAGTTGCATCTTTCCAAATGCATTTCAAAGAAATGTCTAGGGTAAATCCTACTGCCTTGACTTCTTGAAGCACAAGAATGTCAATCTCCTTATGCAATTGTAAGAATCTCTTGACTACATATTTTCTATCAGAGGATTCCAAACCTCTAACATTCTAGGATGCACAAATGAACGACATGAGTAACCACTACTTGTCAGTATCCATGGGTGTTCATAAATTCTTGAAACATTGAGGAATCTCACTCCTTGGTTTTTTGAGAGGTTTAGGGTTACCATTCATTAGAGAGGGTCTTCCTCTCTTCTTTTTAATGTTAACCCCATCAAATACATCCAATGAGGTTTTTCTAACATGCTTACTAGACTTCTTATTCTTGTTTCCAGATTCTGAGGTAAAGATGAATGTATCAACTTCTGCTCTGCAGGATGCATCCTTTTCTCTGTTGATCTCTCCTTCCTCAAGCTCAAGGTACTTCTTTTGCTCAACCCTCAACACAACCGTATCTTTACACAAGGCAGGTGCCTCTGTGTTTTTCTTCTTTCTAGGATCATATTTCCACTGATCTGGCAGTGGTGGGAGGCGAGGAGGTGTAGGGATTATAACAACCAAGAATTTATTGAGCTTATCATTTAGGGATTGATTAGAGTTCAATCTTACATCCTCTAGTTCACTAACCTGATCACCAGAGCCTTCTATAGTGGGGGAGTTTGAAGGGAGAGAAAATCCCTAGGGCTACCAATCTTGTCTATTGATACACCAAGGGTTGTAGGTTGGTCAGCAGGAGCATCTTGACCAGGAGGGAGAATAGAGTATATCTTCCACTTGGGTCTAGAGATAGACCACACTTTATTAGCCTTAGTTTGAATCCTTTCTAACATAATTTGCGAGTATTTTGAGTTTTATGCTTTGGATGGGGGGTAATAGAATTGGGACCCAATCCAAAGTCTAGATCACTGGCACTAGGGAGTTTCAACAATGCTTCTAGGACCACAACAGTTTGGCTAGAGGGAGTTGGTTGTTTACCAAATTGACCTTTGAGTTTATCAAGGGTAGCTAATATCTTAGCCGATTCTTTCATCCAAGCTGCGGATGAGATATTATGTTTATGAGGGGGACTCTACACAGGCAGAGGGGAAGGGACCGGTGGGGTTTGAGGTTGGGAGAAAGTAGGAGGATTACCATTGGTATTAGCAAGTGTTGGAGAAGGAGGATTAGTAGCAGATGGGGGGGTTTCCAATTGGTAAGAGATTACACTTTTTAAAAATAGGGCAATCTTGTTTTTTATGACCTTCCTTCTTGCAGAGATAGCAACTATTTATGCCTCCAAGAAAAGTAACAGGTCAAACAATGGGACAACCACCAAGGTCAAAATGCAGAGATTCAAGGAAGTCTATACCTAGTTTGAGGGATATGAGAACCCTAACATCAGTATGAGGGATTAAAACATTGGATTGATCCACTCTCAACACCTTACCCACTAGTTTGAGAGCTTGTGGAATTAGGTTTAACAAAAATAGACGAAGATTACCAATAACCACCCATCTAGGGCTTGAGAGTGCCATAACTTCGCTATGTGAGGCTTCGAGAGATGATGGGATGGCTCTAAACTCATACGGACCGACTCTCTAGAATTGTCTATCAACAATAGCTTTTTGGGATTTTCAATCAATGAAAAACATTAAAAATAAACACTTTTATAACATTCTACAATATGAGAAGTGAAACCCTAGTCTTTGACTCCAATTTTTTTGAAACTACTCATTAAGGTAATTCCAAGAAGGAAACTTAGAAACATTAACAACAACAAAGAAAATTGCACTATCTCTAAGCCTATTCTTCTCCTGATCTATTGCGATGTTCATTTGCGGATTAGGCTTAATAATGAGTCTGGGGGGTGACAGAACATTACCTCCATCTCCTACAACTGCTTCTGAGCCTTGGGTAATGGACAAGAGGAAATGGGCACCTTCTGGTAGAATCCTTTCATTTTGGACTGCTTGCTTGAAAGATTTTGGTTTGGGTTTTGCTCCTCGTTCTCCATCTTCCGCCCTGTCTTGGGTGCAAGTCTCCACAACCTTTGCATTTTCTCCTCCATGGACAACCGCTGAGTTTTCTCCTTCGTGGATAGCTACTACGTTTTCTCCACTGTAAACAACTGCTCTGGGATCAATGATAACACTCCGTAAAAACCCTTTGTCCCCATATTTAATAGGGCATTGAATAGACTGGGTTTTAAAGTTGTTGTTGTATCCAGGAGAGGTGGAGGCCATTAATGGTACCCCCATTAGAAGCGTGTGGGAGGAACATGGAAACGTGTGGGTTACTCTAGTTGCAAAGCCATCTCCAGTTGCAAACCAATGTAGAAACTCAATGACAAAAAAAAATATTTAATTATTTAACACATTTTTTTTATTATCCCCATCAAGGGACCTATTGGATGCACCCATATTAAAGAGTTGTGATTCTTATTGTATATATGAGAATGAATCTTATATATATAATTGAAATAAATTAAATTAAGTAACTTAAAAATATTCAAAGTGATTTTTTTATGTTTTTAATTTAAAAAAATCTAATATGATCTTATTCTCCTCCAATAAAATGATAATTTTTAAAATTATATTTTTAAGAGATTAAATAGAAATACTTGGAACTGAAGGAGTAGGCATCCTAGATAATCTTTTGTACAAGTAGAAAAAAGAACAACTTTAAAAATAGTGAATTAAATAATTGATGAATTAAAAAATTCATATAGATTTCAAGTATAAAATGCTTTCCACAGAATAAAGCTTTAAATTTATATATTCCTTAAATAAACTTTAAAAGTTTATAAATATTTAAATAATTTTTAAATCTTATAAACAATTTGAAATGAAACGCTAAGAAAACTGACAATAGTTGAAAGATGACATCCCTTTCATTGATTTATACACAAACTTTCTTATCAAGATGTCAGTACAAAAACTATTTCATCCCTTATCTTCCCTCACTCCTCCGTACATAAATCCCTACATATTACATATTTTTCGCATACGCTGCATTGATATACTACCGAATTTTTTACATATTTACCGCATAAACTGCACTCAACAGAATGAGGATTTATTAGTTCCAAGAGCGGATGTTGGGGATCATGTTTGGGATGGATGATTCCATCTCTCCATCTGCTCTCCACACTTTTCTCTACTCCTCCCTTTGTTATTTCCTTCACCAATTTTGACTTGCTTTCTTCCTCACCATCACACAATTCTTTCACCAATTCCATTCCCCTCCCGCTCACCATCTCACCTTTTCCATCCACCAACACTATCTTCATCTCCCAACTATTCTCTGCACTAGCAAGAGGCCATACCATTCTTCTCACCTTCACTATCCTTTCATCTCTTCCCATTCCATTTATTAAGTCATTTTGCAAATGCTCGACACGCCGCCAAAATCTCTGTATATCGGAGAAGGATGGGTTTGCTATGCTCATCTCTGACTCATTTTCTTTCAACTTTTCACAAGCCATGTCGTAGTCTTTTGCAGCGATCCATCTCCAGTTGCAAGGAACATAAAAGACGTGGAAGTCCATTTCCAACATTAATGTCAAAGCACAATTCAATTGAGGGACGAGCTCCATCATCTTTTCAGCTGAACCCACGCAGAACAACATCATTGCTCCACGATCCATCATCTCCTTTGCCTATCACACCACAGCTCAAATTTCAATCATTTTGCAACTAACTATACTGATACATCAATCCTGAGATTTAAAGGTGTTTGACTTGTTTCATTAAACTCACCTTGCTTGACAGAAACTCCAGATTTTGCAGTACGAATTGCAAAGTGGATAAAGAAGTGACTTCTAATCCGTCCCACGCTGCTTTCCTCAGTTCTGCTTCACGGGCTTCAGAAAATGGATACGCCTCCACCCCCCACATCTCTATCATCGGGAATGCATCTTTGTTTGAAATCCTCCCCTTCTCGTCCACCACACAAACGAATGGCATTTTGAGTGGCCTCTCAAAAAAAGAACATATTCTATCCTGTATCAACCATGGATTTGGTACCACTGGCCAAGGAGCTTTGGCAGCCGCTCTCTTAAACTCCTCCCATGAACTTCTATAGCAAACAGGAATCCAAACAAGTTCCAGCACATCATCATGGCTCTGTTGGAACTTCAGATATGTTTCTATCACGGCTGCTGAGGTACAGTACACTTCCAGGTCTTCATCAAGATATTCGACGAGCAGTAATATCAATTTTCCTTTTAGAGCGGCAACCTTTACCTGCAATTATTATTCTTTATTACTCTAACACTTCCTTCACAATTAAAGTGGGACTAAATTTGATAAACGAAATTAGTCGAAAACAATACCTGACTATTTCCATTGAGCAAGAGATAATCTGTTTCTTCAGTTATCAACAATTCTTTAAGCAATTCAAAATTGCTCTCTCTCGGAGTGCTTGAGAGTAATGCCAATCCATCCAATTTGGATATGTCTTCCCATGTTGACAAGCCCTTTACCCCATAATCTTCGAATTGATCAGTGCTACGGAAAACTGCATTGTCAATAGTGTTGAAGCAAGAAGATAACTTATGATAGAAAGAGGAAGTGCGGGAGTTGTCAGGTGTATAAGCCAGGATTCTGACGGCCGACTCAGACTTAAATGATTTAAAATGGGTTCCAACATATATGATTTGCAAATCTTTTGAATTACGTTGCAGCAGCTGCACCTTCTTTCCTAGGTGTCCCCACGACCACCGTTCGTATTCTGAATCAATGATGAGGATGAGTGGAGTTTGTGGTTGAAGTGAGGATGAATGGAAGGGGCGTTCATCTGCGTCAACCAGAAGCCCTTCCTCATCAAATACCTTCGACAAAACTCCTTCCAACAACAAAGCCCTTTCACCTACTGCACCCTGCGCAATTAAATGAACTATTGTAATGGAATGCGATCTAAATTTTCGCACCGAAAAAAGAAGTGATTCTTCAACTTAAATATATCCTGTTTTAATCCACGTATATATCCTACAATTTCACATGGGTAGCCAAGACAACAACGAAATAAAATCTTGAATTTCTCATCAAATAATAATTATTTGCTCCAAGTTAAATCTATAACATTTTAGCGCTTAAGTAAAAATAACAACTCATACCAGAGTGGAGTCTGCTGCCACCACCAGATTCCTTTCTTTTTGGCTCTTCATTTCCATCCACCGTTGTATCAATCTTTCACTACCATCAATGTCGAGGCGCCATACCCTCCTCATATTCTCCACTCTATCCATCCATTCACTTCCCAAACTCTCACACTTGGAAAGCTTCAATCTTATTAAAGATTGGAGAAGATGGAAATCATCAGAAAGCTTTGCTAAATTAGAGCATCCCCATAGATCTAGCATTTCCAAGCAGCCAAGCTCGCCAAAATGGTCTGGAAGATTCCGCAAATTATTACACTTAGACAAATTCAGATATTTTAGCGCTACAAGACAGTGGAAGTTACTGCCCAATTCCTCCAGTTTATCACATCCTGATAAATCTAAAGTTTCTAGAGAACTAAGTTTCCCAAATTCTAGGGGCAGCCTTGACAAGCTCCTGCAATTTTTCAAAACTAGTTCTTCGAGAGCTCTAAGTTTCCCAAGTTCTATAGGCAGGCTTGACAAGCTCTTGCAATCAGACAAATCTAATGATTTTAACCCTCCCAAGCAATGAAAGTCATCACACAGCTCTTGTATGCTTTCACATCTTGTGAAGTCTAAACGTTGCAGGCAAGTGAGCTCACCGAACCTGATGGGAAGCGTCTTCAATCTTCTACAATATCTTAATGAAATACTTGTGAGCATTGTTTGTTTGCAAATTTCTTCTGGTATTTCACTTAAACTTGAACACAAACCAAAATCTATATTGGATCCCCACACAGAAATTAAGCCATGGGGAATACATGTCAGACTTTCACATCCAGGTATTTTTAAATATGTTAAAGATGTTGAGTTTCCCAATCCAGCTGGGAGGCAAAGCAGACTCTTACAATATGAAAGGTCAAGCTCAGTAAGGTTGACCAACTCCCCAAATCCAGCTGGCAACTGCTTCAGACTGGAACAGTAGGCTATATTCAATGAATGTAATGAGGTAAGCTTTTCCAAATCGCACGGGAGCTCCTGCAAATTCTGGCAATCTGACAGGCCAAGCTCAGTAAGGTTGACCAACTCCCCGAATGCAGCTGGCAACCGCTTCAGATTCTGGCACCTACTCAATTCGAACTTCTGTAAAGCTCGGAGCCTGGCAAGAGATTCGGGCAATTCTTCTAGGTCTTCACATTCGGACAGTTTCAGCCTTTGCATATCATGTAAATTTGTAAAACACTCCGAAATTACATCAGCATTGCATCGAACCAAATCCAGCTGCTTCAATGAGCGAAGATGGGCAATTTCAGCGATTCCATGTATTCGGCTGCTCCATGTACTCAACTTGAGCACGTTCAAATTTGGAAGATTCTGCAACAACAATGAGGAGGGTTAATTAACAATTCATACCACACTTTTTTCATATCTCCAAATGCTAAACATTGAAAAGTAAAATTAGAAAACTTGGAGGAAAAAGTAAAAAATCACAATTGAGAAGGAAGAAATCCACTTACCATGGATGGACTCAAAACGACATCCTCCTCCAATCTACCTATTGATAGGTATCTCAAATGGTTGAGGTTGACTATATTCATCGGCAAATTGGATACTCCGCCTTCCACATGAAGAAACCTTAGCTTATCAAATTGTTTGCTGCATTTCCCTATCATTATTGTCAAACGCTTCGCGGTATATCCCAAATAAAAGACTCGCAATGACTGGCTCAGAGGATCCAACTCTTCTGCTGATATACGTAAGGGGCTCTTTATGTCTTCTATCCATACTCCTCTTACTTGGGAAGCAAGCTGTTAAAAATTCAGACACACTATCAAACTAATTTATTAAAAAGAAAGATTATAGGAATTCAAACAAGGTGATTGTATAAAAAAAAGTTTATAGAAATTCAAACACAGTAGTTGTATTTGAGAAAGTTTGTGCTAAAATTAATTAAGAGTGAGAAAAGAAATATAAAATCTTTTCTAAATTTTTTTTCCTAAATATATTTAATGAAAATTTACACATACCTCTTTTTTCTTTAAAGTTAAAGAAAAATCTTTTATATTTTTGAATCGATTCTCTTTTGATTTATTCTGACCAGCTGATAAAATAAGATCATGAATCTTTATCTTCTCATTTTCTTTCTTGATTAGAGCTCCTTCTTGTAGACATAACATTTCTTCCTCTCCCACAATGTATGCAACATTCTCCCAACTCCAACTAGAGAAGAATGAGAAAATGTCAAGGAATGCTTCCTTAGCACTTGGGTCAAGCTCATTGTAGGAAAATAAAACCCTTGACTCATCAAATTTGTACTTCTTAGTGCCACCAAACTCATCTCCAGGTTCTAGCCACTGAAGTACTCGATCATAAGATTCACTTATGTTCTTTCGAATATGAAGATAAGCTCCTATTACCTCCAAAAACAATGGACAACAATTGCATTTCTCTGCTATTTTCCTAAGCTGGGGTCTTTTCTCCAATATGAAATCCTTGTCGAACTCTTTTCTATCTATTTGTTTGCATAATACTTGAATGGCTGCATCAATAGGAAGAGAACCCACATCATAGAGCTTGCAATGTTCAACTCCACAAGATTCAATTATTCCCAAGACATTTGCTTCACTAGCTGTTAAAAGCAATCGAAATTTCTTTGCATTTGTAACATCTTTAGGTAAAAGCCTTCTCAATGGTTCTAGATACAAAGCATTGTCAATATATAAGAAAATAGGTTCTTTTTCTATAATATCTCTGAGAATCCGACATCCACTTTCAAAGTCTCTTACATTATGTTTGGTGCCAGTCAAATCTTCTAAAATCAAGGATTGAAGTTTCTCTACTTTGGGATCTTCTTCTAGGTTTTGAATGAGAGTAACTCTAGAATGTTTCCAACCCTAAAGTTTGCCCTTCAAAGAGGAATAAACTGAATCTGCTAACGTGGTCTTACCAGAGCCACCAATACCCCATATAACCACTGCCACTGTGGTGCTATCACTCTCCCAATCAAGTTGTTGAATGACTTTTTCAATTTTCTCTTCTATTCCAACTGCTCTAGTCAGAGAAACATGTGATATGTTAGAATATGTCAATTTAAAGCCTATGGTACTTAACAAAAGACTAGTTTAATGAAAAGAATATGTGATATCCAATTCTCTTCTATTCCAACTGTTCGTGTTGTGTTACCTGCATCATTGTTGAGAGGGGGAACACAGGGAGGAGGGATGTCTTTATTTTGCATTTTTCTATAAGTAGAGGCGCTTATCTGTAAAAGAATTCTCTTGTACACATCATCCATAGCCCTATTAAGTTGTTCAAGTTCTTGTTTATCCCTTGACACTTTCAATATCCTTCACATTACCCCATCAAATGAGAAAAAATTATAATATAGTGCAACAAAACAACAGTGAGTGAAAAAGGAAACATAATACCATCCTATAAAGATCCAACACTTATTTAGTGGTTGCTTTAAGAACTAATCCTCAGATATGAAAGACAATTATAGATGTATATTAACACATACAAAGAAGTTTTCAAAGGTAAAATCATCATGTACCTTTTAGCTCCTTTTCTTTTATTCTGGGAACAGCATGAAATGGCTCCTCTTACTATCAAATGTATAGACTCTTTCAATGTATTCTGGAATTCTTCGTGTAAATGAAATCCTTGAAGTTGAACTATTATTTTTGACAAATCAACCATAGACTTTAAAAGTCTTAAAAACTCTTCTTTGTTATTTTTTATGGTGTCTACAATTTCTAAAGCTGCTCCAACTATTGAGAACCCCACTGCAACCCAATGAATGTTTCCAATAGCATTCAACACTTTTATACTTGTTTCATGTGTATTTCCAGAAAATTGTTTTATCTGCAAAATTCATAACAAATTTAAATTTTAAAACAAACAATTACCAATAAATAGAATGAGTATTACTAAACAAAGTAGTTATTCTAAATAAAATTAAAATAGAAATTATTATGAATACGTTTCATTTACTTTTGTCGAGCTTGGGATCCCAGCAAGCAGAAATTTTGAGCTTGGGATCTCCGAATCACAGCTGACAGATTAAAAAAATTTGACTCCACACTAGTGGAGCTTGACCATAATACAATTACTTTTAAGATATAATGTTTATATTCTTATACTAGGACTAATATAATATTATATTATTAATATTCTTATAAAATTATATATTATAATGTATATTTATATATTGTTTTGTAATATTTATAATATTAGATATCATTAATATTGGAGGCATATATTCAGCTATCAAAATACTAAATTTTATTAATAAAAAATTAGTTTTTTAATCTCTTTGATAAGATTTAATATTTTTATGACTAGATAGATGTTGGCTTATAATTGTAGATATAATCATAATTCATAATAAATTCATAACTGTTGAACTAAGATTTGAATTAGAACCAATAACATACTTAAAATCATATTATTTATAAATAATTTATAACATGCACACAACACATAATATATAATTATTTCTTTTCTTTCTAGATTTAATAAGTAAAAATAAAATTTATATTTTACAAATTTTAAAATTTATAATTATGTGTTTCCTTCCTTTCCAGATTTAATATGTAAAATTTAAAATTCATATTTTATAAATTTTAAAATTTATATTTAATTGGTGAAGACAATAGTATGTCACATTATTCAACAAATTACAAATCAATATTTTTTTTTAAATAGAAAATTATCTTAAATAAATTTAAATAATATTTCATATTTTGGAATAAATATTTAGAAGATATCTATGATATTTTAAGTTTTCTTATGAAGTTTTTTTAATAAATGTCATTTTCTAATATCTATGTAAACTACTATATATATTCATTTGCTTATAAGGAGGTGAGTTGTCAAATAAAACAAGTGCCACATAGTAGAGTACATGTTAGTTTAGAAATTAATTGTAATTATAATATTAAATAAAATTATTAAAATTATTATATTTTACCAAGATATTCTATTATTTAATTTTCAATTCAAAATTATATTGATATCTTATTAATATATAAATAAAAAATTTAATCAGAATCATAAAAAAATGTTTAAAATAAGCAATTCATGCGTCCAAAAAAGTGTCGCTATAAGACAAATTGTTTTCAACCAATGATATTATAAATAAATAATTTTTTAATTTGAAAAACTCAAAAATATAAACGTTAACTTTATAAAACTTATGGTTATTTTGAAAACAAAAAAAAAGTGTTATCATTGGTGGAAATTAATTGACTAATTGGGCACAAGTGAATGCAATAATATTGCCTAGAGAAAGTACAATAAATAATGTGATAGAAATACTACATTCTATAATTTTGTTAAAATATGTTTTTTTTTCTAATAATAACTTGAACTAGCTATACAAAAATTTGGAAACTAATAGTAAAGCACTAAATTGTGGTAACTAAAACTTCAATGAATCCCCCAAAATAAAAATGCTAAAATAACTAAAGACTAATTCTAATGAACTTTTATTGAACACTAAATAGTTCCTAATAGTTTCATTTACCAAAAATCCCTAGAATTTCTATCACAAAATTTTAGAGTAAATTACATAAGATGATCTAACCTAAAAAAATTCATAAATTCGCATTTTCACTTTGGTTATTTTTTTAAATAGAAAACATCTTTTATTTGATCATAATAGAAAGGGAAATCTTTAAATTTAACTAAGCAACTTCATTTTGCATTCCTCTAGATAGCTTTACCTTGATTACATTAAGGAGGAGTGGCTCTTAATGGTGGTCGGCACCCTAAAGTGGACAGTCTAGGACAACCCATCGAAGAGTTATGTAATCAAGTGAAAATTTAATGAAATGAACTAGGCTAAAATATTAAATAAGATAATTGTGATGCCTCGCATGTGCCTTGAGTGCTAGTACAGGCTTTTGAGAATGACATAATCAAACTTCTTGGTCCTCACGAGAGGAATTTTTAGTTCCACATGAATCCTACTTGGGGGCTGGGGTTCAGAGGGATCAGTCCAGGACAACCCAAGGAGAAAGGACTAGGTGATGACACTCTTTTCTTTTTGTACTCTAGTATCCTATCCTATTGGGTTGTAAGTAAAAGTCTCCAGTGTTTTCTTGTCGCATTTTATACTTGTCTTTTTATGTGCTTTATACTTATGATTATCTTATATTTTCTTGGATGTTTATGTTGGTATGGTATATCCTTAACCATGGATTCATCTTTGTTTCGCTAAGTGGGTAGCAACCAATGATGAAACTACCTAGGGACTCTACCCTAGAAAGGGTTGCATACCCATTTATGTATATTATAATAATATCATATGATGTAGTTTGTACCTTTGTTATGGAGAACCTAGTACATTGTGGTTCACATTTAAAGAGTTGAACTACGAAGTCTCTGAGCATTACTGTAGGAAAGGCCATCAGTGACGAGCTCTTGAGACTTAGGGTTGGCCCCTAGGGTTTATTTTTCAATAAAGCAATATTAATATTTTCCTTCTCAATGATGTTTGTAATTACTCTATCTAAGATATTAATGTATCTAACTTTTATTGAGTCTTATATCTTGCAACTAGTTGTGTAGCCTTGTGAGCAGTTATAGGCTCTGAAACATGGTGAATGATTAGGGAAGTGAAGCTTAGGTATGTGGTGATGTATGACTATTACTTGAGCATGAAAGTAAACTTCCATTTTAATAGGTGAATAAAGGTTCTATCCAGTTGCATGTTTAAAAGGTTTATCACAAGAAACATTTGGGCAGTACTTAAAATGAACTTAGTGGGAAATGATAAATACTAGTTATGTAATGTTACATTTGTTCTTAGGATTTAAGTATTCTAGCTTATAATTTATGATATGTTGCATAGTAGCGACGTTAGGGAATTAATATAGGTCATGGTTATTGGTAAACGTAAGCCTTTCACTTGTGCATTGTAACAAGTCATTATATGTTGTGTTAGATGACATGTTGTATTGTGTTAAAAAAAATTATTGCTTTGTTATTTATCATTAGTCTTGAAGGGTTCTCTAGCGAGGCGTTACATCTGGTATCAGAGCCCATATTGTAACACTGGGATCTCTAGTTCATGTTATATTCCATTGGCCTCATGGGATGTGTTGTTGTGGTAAGTTAGTCATGCAGTGCTTCTTGTCTCTAGGTGCTTTTCCTCTTGGATGCATGCTCAAGAGAGGTCATGAGAAAATCCAGAATTTGTGAGGTTGTGATTACTATTATATTGCCTTCTTAGTTTATGATTGGTTACTAACATTTTATATGTTTGATTCTTATGTGTATTCTTAATGTAAGTAATTGGTAACTTGAATCTATGAGCCCTATGGTTTCTGGTGTAAAAGATAGCTTTGTGAGTGGTCATGCATATAGATTAAAATGAAATTGAATGTATTCCTTAAATTAATGATGCCTTGTATGTATAAATGAAATGTACCATGATGTGATTATGCATATTAGCTTAATTATTTCATAAAGAAAAATTATTTTCCCCATGTTTAATAAAATAAAGTACTTGATGGATAAGGAATATATATGAATTCTTCTAATGTGCAGTACTATGATGTTGATATGAACTTGTTGTATAAATCTTGAGTCTTAGCTCTCTTATCCCTATTTTCCTTGTCTTGATTAATAAGGAATCTATTTAGTGTCATATTTTGTATAATTTAGAACCTTTAGGAGCATACTTATGAACATAATAAGAACTTACTAATGTGCAGTACTATGATCTTGATATGAACTTGTTGTATAAATCTTGAGTCTTAGCTCTCTTATCCCTCTTTTTCTTGTCTTGATTAATAAGGAATCTATTTAGTGTCATATTTTGTATAATTTAGAACCTTTAGGAGCATACTTATGAACATAATGAGAATGTAAGTTCCCAGATTGCACTTATGATCCTTGTGATATTGAAAATAAGGAAACATTAATACGTAACCTATTAAAAGTAGTATATATGAAAGTGGAATTTATCCTTCTATGTTTTGATTGATTAAAATATGTATGTCCTTAGCTTGTAGGAAGTCTTCATGCTTTTAAATATGTATGAATGTTGAGTGTGACCAAGTTAAGGTGTTACGGAATAATGTTTTTATCTTCTATGAATGGACCTTGGAAAGGTATGCTTATTCAATGAATTTTAGTACAAACATGCCATTGAATGATTGACTTATATACAAAGTTATTAATTTTTAATAGTTGAGATGTGACCTGAATATGTTATGAAATTATTCATTACTTGCACTCTTCCTTATGATAGACCCATTAAGAGGTTCATATGCGCTTATCCTTATTCCCATGGTTCTTAAGTATGGTATTAGCATACCTCTAATGATCAAGAACTCATGTATATATATGTTGAGTATTACTCCTTGGTTCAAAGTATTTTGGAGATGCTAGTCCCCTCCTTCCTCATCTCATGGCTAACTTTAGTCACATAGCAATGTATTGCACGAATTTATGATAAATTTTTTTTAATCTTGCTTGTGTGGACTAGCAAATTTTTTTTATCTTTGTTTGCAATAGTTTGGCCACCTTTTACAATTTTCTTACTCATATCTTTTGTAATTGCAATTAATTTAGCATCGCTCATTTCTTGGATTTTCCTTACCTTATTGATTGAAATTGAAACTTTACTTTATTTTACCTCTTTTTTAATTAAACATAGGTGGTGTTAGACCATTTTCCTATCATTGCCAAAATCTTAGAAAATGGTCTTCATCCTTGCAAAGCCTTGTGAAATTGCCATGCCATACTGCAAACTTGTTTTGGTCAGCGAAGAAAATTTATGATGTATTATGGCTTGCAAACTTAGTCAAGGATAGTTTAAGGTGTGTGCAAGCTCCAATCAAGATCACATGCATTTTGGTGCAAAGACCAGAGAGATATGGTTGCTTCAAGGTTTGAGAATTAGGGTTTATCCATGCCCAAGGGTTTCAAAATTCATCTAAGTCCATAAAAAAACCCTAGCCAATTCTATTTCTTCGTTACCTTTTTTGGGCCACTTAAGTCTTCATTCTGCACATGTTTTATTTTCTAAGCTTGGGCAATTAAGTTTCTATTCAGCGATTCATCGACTGAGTGTTCACTCTATCTCCTGATCTTGGTAGTTAGTGGCCAAACATTCAGTGATCTGGCGAGTAGTTAAGGATTTCTTCAGTCGCTAAATCTCCAATTCAGGTGGTCAAGTCTTGAAACATTGGGCGATGAGCGAGGACCGTGAGATGATGGCGAGATCAATGGATGGCACGTGTTTTCTTAATAGAACTCAGGGTTAAGGAAAGATTAAGTGATCTACCAAATGCCTTCAGTCGCATGATCTCTGAACCAGACATGGGTTGAGTTAAAAATTGAGTGATCACGAGAAATCTTCAGTCGTTGGATCGCCAGATAAAAGATGAGTTAAGTTAAAGACTTAGAGATTCAGCGTGGGCCGTGGATATGGATGTGATCGGATGATAGTCGCATGATCTCCCAATCAAACCATGAGTTCAGTGAAATTCAAGAGATTATGTGAATGCTTTGGTCACTGAGTCTCCAGAGAAAACTGGGGTTAAGTGATATGTTAAGAGATCACGAGAAATCCCCAGTCACTTAATCTCCATATCCAGCTTAAATTAAGACAAAGCTTTGGGTGAACGAGGACCGTAGATGGAGATAGGATCAGCGGCTAGCACGTATTCTTTGAATGAAACCTCGGGTCAAGGAAAGATCATGCGATCACGCGAATGCCTTTGTTCACGTGTCTCCAGACATGCCCCAGATTAAGATAAACTTTCAGTGATTTAGAGATAAAGGTTGTCGCTGGATCTCATGATTAAACTTGAGTTAAGGATAACCTTCAGCAAATTGGAGATGGCTTGAGTCACTGAATCACCAGATTGAGCATGGGTTAAAGATGAAGGATGAGAGATTTAGCATGGACCATTGATGAAGACAAGATCGGACGATGGTCGCTAGTTCGCTAAATGAAACCGCACGTCAAGAAAAGATTATGTCATCACACGAATGCTTTGTTTGTTTGATCTCCAGACTAAGCTTGGGTTAAGTAAAATGTTTTGAGACCTAGCAAAGCCTTCAGTCATGTAATCTCTGAATGACTTACAGTTAAGGGAAGCTTGTTGAGGTTAATATGGGTCTATTGCCAGGTGTTGTTGAGGTGTTCATTTCCGATTGGTTGCCAAAGGAAAAGATGATGTGGCTGAATATTTTTCAAAGCTTAATTGACTATTGTCGATTAATAAGGATCGTTCGATATGTCAGGAAAGATGATGATCAAGGGTTATGTTTTAAACTAAATTAGTTAGTCATTGTTAGTAGATTTTCAAATTTGAATAAGGGTTTTTTGTAGAGTTTGATACAGTGAACTAGAAATGACAAGCTGAAACTGATTTTTCTATTCCAAGGATGGTTACGGGGAGCGCTTTGAAGCCCAAAATAAGATGTTTCAATAGATGAAAATTGATTTGATATTTTGATAGAAAGGAAGGATGTGGTGGTTACATTTTCTTTGGCCCAGTAAAGAGGTTTACAATTCTGGGAAAGATGTTTCTTCCTCAGAGCAAACAGACAAAATAAGCACCCATTGAGATCACAATAGGTGGCACTTCCCCAACTCCTTAAGCAAAGCATACTGTAGGGAATATTCTGTATGAATTCACAAATGCAAAGGTAACACTTGGCAAGGTTTGAACTATTTTTGGAAGTTGTTGCAGAAGACTTGGAGCTCAAATTAACGTACACTTTTGAAAATTGCAACTGACTGCAATCTTTGTGCACTTTGTGTCCTTTGTCTTATCTATGTATTCTTTGATATTTTCCTAAGTGATCTATAGCTTGTTTGCAATCCTTGTTCTATAAAAGGATTTCCTAGATCATTTAGAAGGATCAAGACTTGAATTCTTTTTGCTTCCAAGTTCTGAGTCAAGGGTATAAGTAGATTATGTTAGGTCAAGTTTTATGAGAAAAAAATAGAGTTGTCTGATTTTAGCCATTATTGAGGTGGTGTATATTTGAAAGCTTAGGGCCCGTTTGGTGCATGGAATACAGAATGCTAGATATAGTCAATTTTGGAATATGCTGCAATTCTGGAAGATACATATCCTCAAAATGATATCCAAAATATGTGTTGGAACCGTTTGGTTCACCAGGAAGATGACTGAACATAAAATATTGCATTAGTTTTTAAAAACATGCTTTGCATGTTACCAAATTTATGAATGTGTGATCAAGCACACAGTGAGAACGAAGCCTTAGAGCATCCAAATCAAGCACAACTGGCCCACCAGAGATGGACAGGTTTACTCTTCGGTTCGATTCTAAACATTTCACCATAGAGAAAGAATCTGATAATAATCTTAGTGACTTTTAGCTTAGTGAACCCTCTTCCTTCCCCTTCTCGCGGGACGCGCGGGTTTAACACCTTACTTAGGTTTAACTTTCATAGTCATTTTGATGTTCAGAAGGGAATGGAAGCATACCCATATGACTGAACCTGGCTGGGGAGATTTTTCTGAGGATAGAACTATGGATGGAGGAACTTCTCAGGTCATCTATTCTACGAACTAGGTCTACTCTGCACAGTAGCTACTTCTTCTGAGAGACCGACTTCAGGGCCAAATCAGTACCAGCCTGCGGAGCAGAAATGAACGAGAATTTCGGTGAAAAATGAAATCAAATTGCAGACGTCAAATATTATAAACAGCAAGTAGACCCTACGGTACATAAAATGGGCATTTGAAAAGTGGAATTAGAGCCTGGATTTCTAATTCCACCTTTTCAAATGGAAGATGAAATGCCCATTTTGTGGCCAAAATTGGAATTTTGAAATTCCAATTCTTGCTTGTTTGGATGGACACAAACATGGAACTCAATAATTCAAAAATGCTATTCCGGAATCAGAGCCCATATTCCATGCACCAAACGGTAGTGTATACAGGAACATGGTTCAGTAAATTTGAATACAAAAAATCTAGGATTTACTTCTCTCCTTGTGTAGCATTTCTTTGAATTATAGTTGGTCCAGTTGCCTAATAGACCTCACCACATTTGGAATTAACCTTCCCTTATAATTTGTCTTTAGGTATGCTGGTGTCTCTCCGAGTATAAAGTCCATTTTGTGGAACCCACAAAATGGTGACTCTGCTGGGCAATAGAGATGATATAGTCATGATGAATCTAAATTGAAGATCTTTGGTGTTATAAATTTGTGTCAAATAATGCAGGTACAAGTTGAGTTAGATTCCTAGCCCTCTTATTTGTCAGATCCAGTTAGTCACCATTGGAGTACAGAGAAATATTTTGCAATCCTGTGGTTATGAAATATCAGTGAAAATCTTGTCAGGGTTTGTATTATCCTTTTATCATTTATGAGGTATTCTTTGAAGTTTTAAGTGCTATATTTTATTTGTTAGTGTTATATTTCCCAACTTGTGTTGGGTGGCAACTCTGAGAAATGTTTGTAGCAGTGCTGAGTAAAAATAAAAAAAAATTGTAACACTTTCCAAATATGAGTCAAAGGAATACCAAGGCTTGGAGGAAAAGTCATCCTAAAGATAAATTAGAAGGTGAACTTCCAAGTACTTCTAGGGCCAATCAGCCAAGGAGAGATCAGAATGATAAAAACATGCCTTGGGTATGGAAACAAAAGAAAAACACAAATAGAGATTACCTAACCCATCCTAGCCAAGAAGGGAATGCTTCTGAATATGAGCAGGTTGTGGATCTAGGGTTTGGTGCATATGATGATTATTATTCTCCTCATTCTAAAAGAGAGGATGGAATACATCATAAGAAGGAAATGCTTCTAAATAGAGAATCTCAAGGGGAAGTTAGAAGATCAAGAAGTAAAGGTAGAGGTTTAGAAAGTAGGAATGATCCTCCAACTCAGGGGATTTCTCCTTCTAAAGGCCCTCATAACCCTAGAGATGAACAACACAAATTTTTTGTTGAAACATAAGATTCTGAAATAGCTCTCCTAGATTCTGAAGATGTCTTTGAAGAAGTTTTCAATTTGGAGAGAAGGATCCAAGAACAAATTGCCATTAGAAAAGAAAGAGAAAAGGAAAAGGAAGTTGAAGTAAGGCAAGCCCAAATTAGATCAGATCAGTTAAGGAGGCAATTACTAACCTTAGAGGCTCTGAATGTTGTTGCAGCACCTAAGAAAAATGATGAACATCCTATTATCCATCCAATTGTTGAACTTAGAATACCTAAGGATAAGGGTAAATAGATTGCAACAGGCATTTTGACTAATGAACCTGTTAATGATAAGGTTCCCATAGATCACTTGTCCAATTTGGATAATGATCTTGAAAGAACTAAAAGAGAAAATGAAATTTTAGCCAGAGAATTCTAGACAAGGCTACACTTGAGGCTATGACTTTAGAGATGAAAAAGAAGATTGACTTTCTTTGGCAATCTTCAGCTCTTCCTCATGTCATTTCTTCTATTTCAGTTTCTGGTGCTAACTCTAGGAACTCTACCAGTCAGACTACCATTGTCACACCAATGACTGCTACATATATTGTTAACACATCAAACAATAAAACATCCACCTCTCAAAATGATGGATCATTGCAAAGGGGACCAGGTCATGTTGAAAGGTATGAACAACTTCTCTTTAATGGCATTATTGGTTATCCTAATTTTATTCCTAAAGAAATTAGAGAAAAGCTTCCAAAATTTACTGGTAATAATGTTATTACATGTGAAGAGCATTTAAAGAAGTTTATTGATATGATAGATGATTATGAAATTGAACATGAAGACATGTCATTATGAAATTATTTGTTCAATCATTAACTGAAGATGCAAGAGATTGGTTTAGAGGGCTTCCTTATGATAGTATTGGCTCATGAGATGACTTTATCAATTGTTTCAAGGACCAATATGGTGATAAGACAAATGAAGGTTTTATGTTGAATGAGTTCAACAATATCAAGAAAAACCAAAATGAAGAGGTCCTTGAGTTTAATATCAAATTTCAAAAGGCAATGCATAAACTCTTCCAAGTTATGAGATTAGATGAAAAGTTTTGCTTGGAAACATATCTAAATGCTTATGATGAAAAAAAGGATTACCTACTTAGAGACAAAAATCCTAGAACCATTAGGGAGGCCCAGAGATATGCTGTAAATAGTGTAAGTAACAGAAGGGTATCAGGTAAGCTAGGAAGGAGAGAAGAGCCTAAACCTCCTGGGTTTGGAAAGAAAGAATTGGATAAAGCTTCTAATATAAAGCCAAGGGAGGATGACAATTTGAAAGAAATCTTGAATTCTTTAAAGGATTTAAAACCTAGTGAGAATAGAAACAAGGTTCAAAGAAATGATAGGCCTCCTCTCAACAATTTCAATAGGCAGTCTAGGTTGCATAATTTTCCTTACCATACCCAATGGAAGGATGCGAAACCTACTATCCCAAAAAGGAAGGACAAGCCTAATGATAAAACCCTTGACCCTTTGCAAAAGCATTCAGTCAACATGACTGATGATGTTCCATGGTGTGCAGCTTGCCAATCTCCACATGATCCAAATTATTGTTCAGTCTCTCAGAGTATGTCTGAAAATGAGGAACAAAGAAATGATGAGGAAGAATCTTATGATGATCGAGGTTGTGCTATGACTTCCTCAAATTTACATGATGAAATTGATTCTGAAGAGGAAAATGAAAATTAGGATGTAAATAATTCCCAAAGCAGAAGAGAGGTATACCATCAACAAGTCTTCTCTCATGAAGAAGAAGAAATTGAGAACATCAATAGTAATACAGGAAATTTTGAAGAACCTGTTATATTGAGAAGGCCTTCTAATGAAGAAATAGCTCAAATCACTATTGATATGGTTACTCAAGCCAGGAGTAACTATGTTTTGAGAAATAGGATTGTTGGCAATACAAATGGCAGGCCAGCGGGTGTATTTATTAAGAAAATTCATGAAGACATTAAGAAAACACAAACTAAGAATAAAGTTGCTGATGATGTTAGTAAGTTGAAAATAAAGGGGGCTGAAAAGGAAAATGGTTTGAAAAATACTTATAAGATAAAAGTAAAGGCACCAGTTACAAATACACATGTTCCCCAAGTTGAAGATGAACAACTAAGGAAAGATAAACTGAATCTTGTAACACAGGTTGGAGATAAAAATATTTTTCAAGGAAAGAAAGATCTATCTGATATAAAGTATACACCTATTGATATGAATCAATTGTTGTCTCAAATAACAGTTAAAGTTCCATTGATGGAAATGATGAGAATAGGTGAACACAAGGAGAAAGCCCTCACATGGATAAATGGTGTATTTTCAGCAACTGTTCAAAAGATAGAAAACACTGAGACAAAGGATAAACATGAAAATAAGGGAAAGGAAATGGAAGAAATTGTTTCAAAAATACCCTAGATCTATCTAGACAAAAATGTTGTAAGTACTTCTTTAGGAGTTGTTGACCCCTTTTTCTTGACCTTGATAATAAATGGAAAAATGTTGAAGAATTGCATGATTGATTCTAGAGCATCCAATACAGTTATGCCTACTCAGATCATGAGGTCAATGGGATTACATGTTGACACTCCTCATGGGAGATGTCAAGCTATGGACTCTAGAGAAGTACCTGTCATTGGGACAATTAAATCCTTGCCCTACAAACTTGCAGCTTATCCAGGCAGACAATTGACCATGAATGTCTTAGTTGTTGATATACCTCCCCAATATGGAATGTTGCTATCAAGAAAATGGAGTGCAACAACGGCGGGTAGTATTAAATGTGATCTATCTTTTGCAAATTTCAATATTGCTAGTGAAAGTGTCAAAATATCCAGAGAAGTTAGAACTCCTCATATGATTGAGGAGGAGACTGAAGGTGAAAATATGAACTATTTTCTGGATACTGATATAAATTCTTTCCAAGTGCAAAACACAGGGCTTTAAGAAGAAAATGAGTCTTTTCTTTTATCTGAGGATAAAAATAATATCACAAACCAGGATGGTCCATGGACCATGTATTTTGATGGTGCAAGCTCCAAAGAGGGAGCTGGTGTAGGGATATTGTTGATTGCTCCTACTGGGAAAATGTTTAAGCTCCTACTGGGAAAACTTTTAAGTTTTCTTTCACTTTGATGTTTTCTTGTACAAATAATAATGCAAAATATGAGGCCTTGTTAATAGGGCTGAGGTTAGTCTCAAGGCATAAGATCAAAAACCTCAGGGTAATTGGAGATTCATAATTGGTTGTATCTCAGGTAAGCTCCAAGTATGCATCAAAAAATAAAAGATTAAAGCAATACATAAATGTTGTTTGGAATGAAATAGAACAATTTGATGCTTTCGGTATTGACTGGATGGACATGGGCCACAATAGAATGGCTGATTTATTGGCCAATATTGCTTTAAGGCCAGAGGATATTACATTTCCTCGAATATCTAGAATTGAGGTGCAGTCCAGACATTGTATACCAGACAATATTGAAAATTGGCAAATTTTTTAAGATGATCTGGACATCTTAAGATTTCTACATTATGAGGCCAATTTTGAAGATAGATAAATGAATTTCAATGGTTATCTGGAGACCTAAGGAGATAAGGATACTATCCTAGGAAAGGAGGTATTACAACTAAAAACAAATAAAGACCCAAAGGGTCTGGTCATGCTTGAAAGAGCATTTGACAATAATGACAGGTCTTTTTCAACAAAGATTGTAAATAAGCCAGAGGGATTGGAGGAGATAAATTTAGGAACAGTTGAAGCCCCTAAAAATGTTTATATTGGAGAAAGATTGACTCCTGGAATAAGAAAGCCTTTGATAGATCTTCTTAGAAAATATAGGCATGTTTTTTCTTGGTCCTATGATGACTTAAAGGCCTATAGGGAAGATTTATTTCAACATGAAATCCCTTTGAGGGAGGACACCAAACCTATCAGACAAAAGTTAAGGCCTGCGAACCCTACTCTGGCACCAAAAATGCAGGAGGAATTAAAGAAAATGAGTGATGTAGGAATCATTAAACCTATCAGGCATTCAACAAGGGTTTCTAACTTGGTCCTAGTAAGGAAGAAAAATGGAGACATTAGGCTCTGTGTAGACTTTAGGAATCTAAATGTGAATTAATTAAAAGATAACTATGGGCTACCAAACATGGAAGCCATGATACAAAGAGCTACTAGATCAAAACTGATGTCTATGATGGATGGGTTTTTAGGCTATATCCAAGTGGTTGTCAAAGATATTGAGCAATTCAAGACTGCATTTACTACTCCATGAGGCTCATATGTATATGTTAGGATGCCTTTTGGTTTAACCAATGCTGGGGCTACTTTTCAAAGAGCCATGGATGTAGCATTTACAGATTTCATAAACAAGTTTCTTGTCGTATACCAGGATGATCTCACCACTTATTAAGAAAATAAAGATCAACATTGTGGCTATCTCGATAATTTTTTTAAAAAAGATTTAGAATATGGAGTTTCTCTTAACCCAAAGAAATGTGCTTTTGGGGTAATAGAAGGTAAGCTTTTGGGTCATATTGTGTCCAAAGATGGAGTCATAATTGACCCTGAAAGGGTAATTACAATTGATAAAGTGCCAATACCAAGAAGTGTTAAAGGGATTCAATCCTTCTTTGGTGAGATCAACTTTGTCAGAAGGTTCATCACAAATTTTGTTGAAACTAGTGTCCCTATTTCCAAGATGTTGAAGAAGGGTGCAAAATTTGAATGGAATGAAGAAGCTAGAAAAGATTTCTGTGAAATTAAGTAAGCAATTAAGGATGCACTTGTGCTAAGGACACTGGATTACAATAAGCCCCTTCAAATTTTTTCTTTTGCTTCTTATGATACCATTGTTGCAGTATTGTTACAAAAGAACTCAGAGGGTTTTGAGAGGCCTATATCTTTTTTAAAAAAATCTTTACCAGCAGTCGAGCTAAAATATGACATAAATGAAAAACAGGCTTATACACTAGTCAAGGCTATCAAGACTTTTTTTAGATGTTATCTAGTTGGAGCAACCATAATTGCAAATGTGCCTAGTGCTGTTGTAAAGGATATTTTGGTACAACAAGAGGTTTCAGGAAGAAGATGCAAATGGGTAAATAGGATCCAAGAATTCAACATTAACATCCAAATTACAAAGATAGTAAGGGGACTAGGATTAGCTAAACTCATGGCTCAAAGCAATCTAGATGCTAACCATATCAATGTTCTTGAAGAAGAGAAGAGGCCATATATTTGTGACCTAGATTGTTGTGATTGGTATGAAGATATTGTTGGATACTTGCAGAAGATGGTTCTTCCCCCTAACATGGATAACCACAAAAGAAGGCCTGTGAAATTGCATACTGTAAGGTACATGATTACTAGAGGAGAATTGTGGTGGAGAAGCAATGAGGGTGTCTTGCTAAAATGTGTTGACCACTAGAAGGCTGAGGACTTATTACACAAGAAATGCATGAAGGTGTGTGTGGTGGCCATTACATGGCTAAGACTACTGCACATAAGATATTAAGGTCTAGTTTCTGGTGGCCCACTATCTTCAAGGACGCACACTTGTTTGTCAAAAAGTGTGATGCCTGCCAACGGTTTGCAAGAAAATTAAAATTTAGTGGCAACTTTCCCTTAAACCTTGTGACAGTCATAGCCTCTTTTCAAAAGTGGGGCATGGATTTTATTGGAGAAATCCCAAACAAATCTAGTGGGGGTCATTCATGGATCCTAGTTGCCAAAGACTGCTTCACTAAGTGGGTGGAAGCAATTCCTACTAGGAAAGCCACTAGCAAGGTGGTAACTGATTTCATGATGTAGAATATGTTAGCAAAATTTAGATGTCTTGAGGTTATAATAGTGGACAACGCTATGTGTTTCAGGTCTAAAGAATTTAGTAGCTTCTGTCAGCACTATGGGATTCAAGTTTCATATTTAGCTCCCTATCACCCTCAAGGTAATGGTGAGGCTGAATCAAGTAATAAGAGCTTGATAAAGATTTTGAAAAGAGTCCTTGATAAGAACAAAAAAGCATGGGATTCAAAGTTGCAGTTAGCTCTCTGGGCTGATATAGTGATAGTAAAAAAGGTTATTGGATGTGCTCCTTTTGATTTGGTATATGGTATCCATGCCAGGTTACCACAAAATAATTTACTGCAAATGTATAAGTTCATCTAATTATATGATGATGATTTGAACAATGAAATGAAAATCAGATTGGAAGATTTGATACAATTGGATGAATCAAGAAGGGAAGCCCATGACAAGAACATAAAATCATAGCTCCAGTACAAAAATTTGTATGACAAGAGGACTACAGTTAGAAATTTTGATATAGATGATCTGGTCTTGATGTGGAATGCCAGGCTAGAAGATAAAGGCAAGCATAGAAAATTTGACCCAATCTAGTTGGGACCATATCTTGTTGATACTAAAAGGGGATATGACTCTTACATCCTAAAAGATTTGATTGGAAACATTTTGGAATTGCCACTTCATGGAAAATTTCTCAAATTGTACTTCTTTTAAGGTACTCTCATTATCCATGAACAGTAAGTTATTTTTCTTTCCTGGTTGTGTGTTTATTTCACATCGTGTGTGTAGGTTAGTTTTGCTTCATTAGATGGTCTTCTTGTCCTAGAGATTCTGAATTTTTTTCATACTTGCAAGAGGTATGCATCCCCAAACAGAGCCATGGTCAGACCATTTTCCTATCATTGCCAAAATCTTAGAAAATGGTCTTCATCCTTGCAAAGCCTTGTGAAATTGCCATGCCATACTGCAAACTTGTTTTGGTCAGTGAAGAAAATTTATAATGTATTATGGCTTGCGAACTTAGTCAAGGATAGTTTAAGGTGTGTGCAAGCTCCAGTCAAGATCACATGCATTTTGGTGCAAAGAATAGAGAGATATGGTTTCTTCAAGGTCTAAGAATTAGGGTTTATCCATGCCCAAGGGTTCAAAATTTATCTAAGTCCATAAAAAAACTCTAGCCAATTCTATTTCTTCGTTACCTTTTCCGGGACACTTAAAGTCTCCATTCTACACATGTTTTATTTTCTAAGCTTAGGCAATTAAGTTTCTATTCAATGATTCAGCGACTGAGTGTTCTCTCTATCTCCTCATCTTGGCAGTTAGTGGCCAAACATTCAGCAATCTGGTGAGCAGTTAAGGATTGCTTCAGTCATTGAATCTCCAATTTAGACAGTCAAGTCTTGAAACATTGAGCGATGAGCGAGGACCATAAGAAGATGGTGAGATCAACGGCTGGTGCATGTTCACTTAATAGAACTCAGGGTTAAGGAAAGATTAAGCGATCTAGCGAATGGCTTCAGTCGCATGATCTCTGAACCAGACATGGGTTGAGTTAAAAATTGAGCGATCATGAGAAGTCTTCAGTCGCTAGATTGCCAGATAAAGATGAGTTAAGTTAAAGACTTAGAGATTCAGCATGGGTCATGGATGAGGATGTGATCAGACGGTGGTCACATGATATCCCAATCAAACCATGAGTTGAGTGTAATTCAAGAGATTACACGAATGCTTTGGTCACTGAGTCTTCAAACCAAACTGGGGTTAAGTGATATGTTAAAAGATCATGAGAAATCCTTAGTCGCTTAATCTCAAGATCTAGGTTGAATTAAGACCAAACTTTGGGTGATGAACGAGGACCGTAGATGGAGAAAAGATCAATAGCTAGCGCATATTCTCCGAATGAAACCTCAAATCAAGGAATTATTATGCTATCACGCGAATGCCTTTATTTGCATGATCTCCAGGCATGACCTAGGTTAAGATAAACTTTTAGCGATTTAGACATAAAGGTTGTCGCTGGATCTCGTGATTAAACTCAAGAGTTAAGGATAACCTTCAACGAATTGGAGATGGATTCAGTCACCTAATCACCAGATTGAGCATGGGTTAAAGATGAAGATTGGGAGATTTAGCGTGGACCATAGATGAAGACAAGATCAGACGGTGGTCACTAGTTCACTGGATGAAACCACAGGTCAAGAAAAGATTATGCGATCACGCAAATGCTTTGTTCAAGTGATCTCTAGACTGAGCTTGGGTTAAGTAAAATATTCTGAGACCTAGCGAAGCCTTCAGTCATGTAATCTTTGAATGACTTATAGATAAGGGAAGCTTGCCCAGGTTAAGATGGGTCCATTGCCAAGTGTTTCTAAGGTGTTCGTTTCCAATTGGTCACCAAAGTTAAAGATGATGTGGCCGAATATTTTTCAAATATTAATGGACTGTTGTCAATTAATAAGGATCGTCTGATGTGCTGGGAAAGATGATGATCGAGGGTTATGTTTTAAAGTAAATCAGTTAGCCGTTGTTAGCAGATTTTTAGATTTGATTAAGGGTTTTCTGCAGGGTTTGATACAGTGAACCAAAAATGACAAGCTGAAACCAATTTTTTTGTTCCAAGGATGGTTATGAGGAGTGCTTTGAAGCCCAAAATAAGATGTTTCAATAGATGAAAATTGATTTGATATTTTGACAGAAAGGAAGGATGAGGTGGTTACATTTTATTTGGCCCAATAAAGAGGTTTACAATTATGAGAAAGATGTTTCTTCCTCGGAGAAAATAGACAGAATAAGCACCCATTGAGATCACAATAGGTGGCACTTCTCCAACTCCTTAAGTAAAGCATACTTTAGGGAATATTCTTTATGAAGTCCCAAATGCAAAGGCAACATTTGGCAGGGTTTGAACTATTTTTAGAAGTTTTTGCAAAAGACTTGGTGCTCAAATTAATGTACACTTTTGAAAATTGCAATTGATTGCAATCTTTGTGTGCTTTGTGTCCTTTCTCTTATCTATGTAGTCTTTGATATTTTCCTAAGTGATCTATAGCTTTTTTGCAATCCTTGTTCTATAAAAGGATTTCTTGGATCATTTAGGAGGACCAGGACTTGAATTCTTTTTGCTTCCAAGTTCCGAGTCAAGGGTATATGCAGATTATGTTAGGTCAAGTTGTATGAGAAGAAAATAGAGTTGTCTGATTTTAGCCATTATTGAGGTGGTGTATATTTGAAAGCTTAGTGTATACAGGAACACAGTTCAGTTAATTTGAATACAAAAAATCCAAGATTTACTTCTCTCCTTGTGTAGCATCTCTTTGAATTATGAATATTGAAATTCATTGCATATGAGTTCCTCTATGTGTATGTTGTTATTCCTTTGCACTAATCAAGGATTAGATTAAAGACTTTGGATAGGGTATAGATTTTTGGGGGTTTGCATGGGGATATAAGTAAGTAGTGTAGATTCAAAGATATTTTAATCAATATCATCATAAGGTAGTGATATTAAAGGGATCCTGAATCAATAGTTTTGATTGGTTTTTGTATATTTTCTTTACAGCAAAGTATATCCCAATGGATAAGGCACTGATCAGAAATGAGTCTTATTTTTGTAGTAACGACTACCTAATACAATTTGGTTGTATTACTCTCTTTGATATAAATCTGTCTGAAAGATATCTGAGGTATTGTGACCTGCAAGTTGTATCCTATCAAATGGTAATGGAGAATCAATAAATGAATGGTTATCATTTAGTATTTTCTTACAATTTATCTTTTGCATTAAAATCCAGGTTGTGATTATTTAAGTAAAGTCAGTTTCACTGGATTAGGAGCACCCTCCTTGGTTTTGCGGATCCAAAAGTGCAGAGGGCAGTCTTGTCCCTATAGTTGGTCTAGTTGCCTAATAGACCTCACCACATTTGGAATTAACCTTCCCTTAAAATCTATCTATAGGTATGATGGTGTCTCTCCGAGTATAAAGTCCATTTTGAGGAACTAATAGGTGGCTAAACTTGTTTATACTTATTATTTTTGAATGCTAGTCTAGTGTTGTAATGAGGAAGACTTGGTTGAGTGTATATGAGGAAGTAGAAGCACGGGGCCTTAGGGATGGAAAGTATGGATTCTAAGTTATGGACTAAGGAATCTAGGTTTTAGGTGTACCCTTTGACAATGTGTGAGACTTTTCGGAAGAAGGATGCCCACTTTTGTATACTTTTAGTGAGGTATGGATATCTTTCTTATATTCATTTTTTCATATTAGTAATAGAAATAAGTTGTTATGGCTAGTTTTTTGATAGTGGTGATGATCACAAATATTGTGGCTTGACTTAGTTACCTTAGTAGAAATTTATGTATATTGTTGCTTACAATGAAATTTTTTATAAAAAGTTTCCATATAAGCTATTAATGGAACAAGTTGAAAATATAGAATATAGTATGATTATGTATTCATTTGGATATGTATGTATTACATGTAACAGTTTTCATGGACATTGACATATCTTGTTGTATGCATAAGCATGGCCTTGATTCAGATTAAGAGATGTATGAAGTGTTTAATCTTAGACCTTGCAACTTCTAGGAATAAGTCAAGTCTTAGGGGGGAGGATGTAGTGCCCTTGAATATCAACTTTGTGTGTTGATATTCAAAAGTTGTGTTATAATACATCTACAATTATAATAATTAGATTCATTTCCAGAGTCTAGATTGCATCTTTCATTTTACTGTCCTTTATCTTGAATCAAATTTGTAGATGCAAAAATTATCCTAAGGTTAGGGCTTGGATATAAAGATGTCCTAACTTTTAAATTCTTATTTAATAAGACTCAAATAGACCCCCATACCTACAAGTAATTAATTAAACTTCAATAAAAAAACATCCAACTTTATGTACTAATTTAATCTTTTATGAAAAAGATAAATCTTCATTTTTTTTAGATTTATCATGGGAAGAATCTCTGATAAATTGCACCATCATTATAAAATCATGATTTGCATCAACTAGTTTCATGATTATACAAAGGTTTAATTAAGAAGATTTAATAATACACAACAATCAATTATATCATATTTTTACAAGCTATAGAAATTTTATGTAGTTGTTTCTAGACTTGCTTGTATTTTTGCTTCTTTGTCAATGTTTCAGATCAAATTCTATGATCCATAATTAGTATGTGATAACTAAGGAACAACAATGCTGATGGATCACGTAGTGTGATCCAAAAATTGATGGAAAAATAAAATACAATCAAATTTAGAAACAACTACTTTAAAAAAAACACAACAAATTTTAATAAATAAGAAATTTATCAATCTAATATTAATCATTTGATAAAATTATAAATATGATTTATGATGATAAATTAAATAGCATCATATATCACAACATATTCAACATCAAATCTAAAATTGATTACAAGAATTGTTATACAACCATCAAGATTAAATATGATAACCAGTTTTAAACAATTTGACGACTCATATACACTAAAATATGATAAATATTTAAATCTTATATTTATTAACCAAGATTTACCTTTTGAATATTAAACTGTTTAAGAATAACCACTTTAATATAATTAAACATGTAAATATTGTTGGATTTTATGAAATAAAATTAGATTGTCTGAGCCTCATTGACGTCACCCTGGTTGTGTTGTGACTTATCAACAGCTTACTTCCTTTCTTGTCATTAATTTCCAGGAGTTTCCAACAGCTCATAAGTCTTCAACAGCTTCCAGTAGTTGTCGGAAGCTCAATATTAATAGTTGCTCAGAGATTTTATCTTGTCCCTTATGTAGCTATTAAATTAGAAATCAAATTTGTTTGGGGAAATCTTCTTGTGTTTTGGATAGAAAATAATTATAAATAGAAGGAATGTTTCCAGATTTAATAAAGAGAAAGAGAGAGAGAGAGAGAGAGAGAGAGAGAGAGAGAGAGAGAGAACAAAATATTTGTTGTTTGTATGCAACAACAAGGAATGTTTCTTGTGCTCTATTTTTTTGCAGAGAATTGAAGTTGTTTTCTATTGCAAAAATAAAGGAATATTTTTATACTCTATTTGAAAATAGAATTTGCAATGTAGCAGTTGCTTGTATTGTCCTGTTGAGCAGTGATTGCTATAGGAACTTTGTACGAGCTCTAAGAAGCATCAGATCAATCATATGTAGCCCTCGAATGTTACAAGTTTAATTTGTAGTCTGCAATCAGTAGTTTTTTTTTTTCTGACTTCGTATTTTCCATTTTCAGATTTATATCTATAGAAGTTTTTCAGATTTGTAATAGAAGCAAGAAAGATAACTTGCATATCTCCATCTCTCTTGTTGTTGTCTCTATTTGATTTATTTCGCTGTGCATTCTAGTTATTAGAAATAAAGTTGCAATCTCTATGTATGTATGCTCTATCATTGGGGATTTATTTATTTGTTGTTTACAAAGCATTGCTTTGTGAGTCCTTCAATTTAATGAAGTGATTCATTTTCTTCACACGGTATCAAAGTTATGTTGGCCCTCAATCCTTGCGAGTCTGGGCATTTATTTTGTTGGGTATTGAAGTTTTTTGTGCAGGAGACATGGCTGGAGATGAAGGAAAGAACTAGTAGCAACCATCGTCCTTTAATAGACAAAATTATGATGTTTGAGCAAATAAAATGAAGACTTAATGGTTGCAAAATATTTGTGGGAGCTTGTGGACATAAGTGACCTAGCTTAGTTTGTTGTCCTCACAAATAATTAGAAGAATCAATCGAAGGAGTCAAGGAGAAAAGATGCTAAATCCTTGAGCAGGATTGAAGCAGCCTTAACAGAGGCATTATTTCCCAGAATAACAACAGCTAACTATTCCAAAGAAGTTTGAGATATCCTCCATACAAGCTATAAGGGGACTGATAATGTTTGTGCAATGAAGCTTCAGATGCTTCAAAGAGAATTTGAAACTCTTCTCATGAAGGACAATGAGTCCATTTCAAAGTTTAGCTCAAGAGTCTCTAGTTTGATAGACCAGTTGAGAACTAATAGAGAAGACATGGAGGAGCAAAGAGTAGTGGAGAAAATCTTGAGAGATCTGCCCTCAAGATTTGATACTCTTGTGATTTCCATTGAAGCTCAGTAAAGGATCTCTCCATGCTAATTGTGGATGAGTTAGAGGGTTCTCTCCAAACCCATGAGCAATGCCTAAATAGGTATGCAAATTCGTTCCATGAGCAAGCTTTCAGAGCTCAAGCCAATGCAAGAGGCAGGGGAGAGGAAGAAATAACTTTGGATGAGGTTCTAAAGGCAGAGGTTGTGGTAACTTCAATCAAAAACCTACTGGAGTAGAAAGCTCAAAGCAATAAAGCATCCACGAGGGAGAAAGCAACTCTTAGAACACCTCCAGAGGAGGAAGGAAGAATAGCAGCTCGAACAAGAGTAATATTGAGTGCTATTATTGTCATAAATTTTGGTATTATGCAAGTGAATATTTGAAGAAGCAGAATGATCAGTCAAGACAAAATGAAAACATGACTGATGTAAATGTGGGTGAAGGAAATAATCCCACAACCTTTAATATGTGCAATATTGGTTAAGAAGGCAGCCCCAAGGTCTAGTATTTGGACAACGGCCATAGAAACCATATGAGTGGCAATGAAATCTTATTTTCTTTCATTGATAAAAATTACAATTTTAAAATTAAAATGGGGAACAATGAAACTCTTCTAGTTGTGGGCAAAGAATCTATTATGATCCGTACCAAGAAAGGTCAGAAGAAGGAGATTCAAAATGTTTATTTTGCCCATGGTATGAAGCAAAATCTGATGAGTGTCAGACAACTCATTCAAAATGAATATAAAGTGTTGATGGAGAATGACAAATGTGTCATTCATGAGAAAGATGGAAATAAGAAAATTGGTGCAACAGTCCAAATGACCAAGAACTGGATGTTTCCATTGAAGATAGAGACATGCTTCTCTTCTCAAACTATTGATGCACCTCCAAAACAAGCATTTACAATAGTACAAGAGCAATCAGTTTTAAAAGCATGATTGAAGATCCCTCCAAGTTATGGCATCTAAGGTATGGACATATTGGTTATGTTGGTTTGAATTTATTGTCCAAGAAATAAATGGTACATGGTTTTTCATGTATGGAAGAGTCCAGTAGAAAGTGTGAGACTTGTATTTTGGGTAAGCAACATAGGTTGCCCTTTAATTCTAGTAACTCTAGAAGGACACGGGCACCATTAGAGTTGTTGCATATTGATTTGGTTGGCCCTATGCAAATCAATTCTATTGGAGGGAGTACTTATTTTATGACCTTTATTGGTGATTTCAGCCGTAGGACATGGGTATATTTTATGAAGAATAAATATGAATCTTTTGACAAGTTTTTAGAGTTTAAAGCTCTGGCTGAAAAAGAAAGTGGACATTATGTTAATGTCCTAAGATCAGATAGAGGAGGGGATTATACCTCCAATATTTGTAACTTTTGCAAGTGAAATGGCATAAAGAAGGAGCTTGCAGCCAGTTATACTCTGCAACAAAATGGAGTGACTAAAAGAAAAAATAGAACCATCATTGAGATGGTAAGGAGCATGATGAAAGCAAAAGGAATCCCAACTTAATATAGGGGAGAGGCTGTAGCAATAGCAGTCTATTTGATAAACAAAAGTCCTACAAAATCAGTCTGTGACAAGATTCCTCTTGAGGCATGGACAAAACATAGATGCACGATTGAACACTTGAGAGTGTTTGGGTGTGTAGCATGTGCACGCGTGCCTAAGGAGAAAAGACAAAAGTTGGATGAAAAGGGTGTGAAGTGTATCTTCATTGGTTATAGATTGGAATCCAAGACATATAGATTGTATAACCTTGTCACCAGAAAGATCATCATTTCAAGAGATGTAAAGTTCATTGAAAATGAGTCATGGGGTGGCTCGGAGGACACCTCATGAAGCACTTCAAGTAAAGTGCTCATTATTGATAAGGAAGATGAATTTGATGATCATCATGATGAAGCAATAGCAGATACATATGGCTCCCAACAGCTCTTGGTAGTTCCTGACAGAAACAGGCAAAAAGGAAAGCGGCTACAAACAGTCAAATAATCAGTTGATGATGGCTCTTGGCAGCTCCAGGTTGGTACACAAAGAGCTCCAGCGGCACTAGACAGCTCCTGATTGGTCTTGCACAACACAACAACAAAAGTAGTGAGAGTTCTGATCCCACTCTCACCTCCCTATTGCCAAGAAAAATTAAGAGTCGAAGGGAGATATACCAAGATGAAAGGTATGAAGAGGATTTTGATGAGAGCATCAATTTTGCAATATTTTATCATAGTGATCCAATTTATTTTGAAGACGTTGTGAAAGAAGAGAAATGGTGTGAGGCCATGGATGAAGAAATTTATGTAATAAAAAGAAATGAAACTTGGGAGCTAACTGATTTGCCTCCCAAAAAGAAAGTTATTGGTGTTAAATGGGTTTATAAGACCAAGAGAAATGTTGAAGTAAAAATACATAGGTATAAAGCTCGACTAGTGGTCAAGGGGTACAAATAGTAATTTGGTAGAGATTATGATGAGACGTATGCCCCTATTGCAAGAATGGAAATCATGTGTGCTATTATAGAAATTGCAACCCAACACAAATAGAAGGTATTTCAAATAGATGTGAAGTCCACCTTCCTTAATGGAGTGTTGAAAGAAGAAATATATGTGGAGCCACTGGAGCAGCCACCTGGTCATGAAGTTCTAGGTAAAGAAGACAATGTGTATAAGCTGAAAAGAGCTCTTTATGGGATGAAGCAAGCTCCACAAGCATGGTATAGTAGGATTGACTCATATTTGATGAGCAATGGCTTTTGCAAAAGCGATGGTGAGCCCACTCTTTACATCAAGACAACTAATAGTAATATTTTAATTATTGTGTTGTATGTTGATGATTTAGTTTTTACTAGGGATGATGATTTCCTCATTGTTGATTTTAAAGAGGCCATGAAAAATGATTTTGAGATGAAAGACTTAGGTCTCTTGATGTATCTTCTAGGCATAGAAGTAAAACAAATGCATGAAGGAATTTTTATCTTTTAAAAAAATTATGCAAATCAGATCCTCGAGAGATTTAAAATAAAAAATAGTAAGGTAGCCCTAACACCAATAGTCATAGGTTTGAAGTTGAGCAAGAAAGATTGCAGCAACAATGTGAATTTAACCTTGTATAAAAGTTTAGTTGGAAGTTTGATGTATTTGACAACAACTAGACTTGACATAATGCATGTAGTAAGTCCGATTTCCAGATTTATGGAAACTCCCAAAGGCACACATTGGCAAGTGGGTAAGAGAATCCTAAGGTATGTGAATGGTACCAAAGGATATGGTATTTTATATACTGCTGAAAATGATTTTAGGTTGATTGGTTATATAGATAGTGATTGGGCAAGAAATTTGGATGATAGGAAGAGCACTTCCAATTATATATTTCATATGGGTTCTGGTATAATCTCATGAACTTTTAAGAAGCAACCCATAGTTGCTCAATCTACAACAGAGGCTAAGTATATAGTAGGAGCATGTCAAGCTATTTGGCTAAGAAAGATCTTAGCAGATTTGAAGGAAAAATAAGAGGATAGAACCATAATATTTTGTGACAATATTTCCTCAATAGCCTTGACGAAAAATCACATGTTTCATGGAGGAAGAAAGCACATTGAAATCAAGTATCATTTTACAGAAAATTAGTTGAGAATGGTGAAATAAAAATAAAATTTTGCAAGTTTGATAAGCAACTAGCAGACATTTTCACCAAGCCATTAAGTATTGCAAGTTTTGAGTGCTTAAGGAAAAATCTAGGCATAGTTGATTTGGATCAAGCATGATCTTGTTTTATCGGCTCGGGACAAAGGGGGTTGTTGGATTTTATGAAATAAAATCAGATTGTCTGAGCCTCACTAACGTCACCCCTATTGCACCGCGACTTGGCAGCAACTCACTTCCTTTCTTTTCATTAATTTATAGGAGCTTCCAGCAGCTCAAAAGTCTTCAGCAGCTTCCAGCACCTCAATATTAATAACTTTGCTCAAAAATTTTATCTTGTCCCTAACGTAGCTATTAAGTTAGAAATCATATTTGTTTGGGGAAATCTACTTGTGTTTTGGATAGCAAACAATTATAAATAAAAAGAATGTTTCCAGATCTAACATAGAGAAAGAGAGAGAAGAAAGAATTTGTTGTTTTTATGCAACAAGTTATGTTTGTCGTGCTTTGTTTTTAGCCTGAGAATTAGAAGTTGTTTTCTATTGCTACAACTGAGGAATGTTTTCATATTCTATTTGAAAAGAGAATTTACAACAGTAGTTGCTTGTATTGTCTTGTTGAGCAGTGATTGCTCCAAAAACTTTGTATGAGCTCTAAGAAGCATCAGATTGATTGTATGCAGCCCTAGAATGTTGCAAGTTTAATTTGGAGTATATAATTAGTAGTTTATTTTTTTGAGTTTGTAATTTCTATTTTCATATTTATTGCTATAAAAAAAATTCAGGTTTGTAATATAAGTAAGAAAAATAACTTGCATATCTCCAACTCTGGCGTTGTTGTCTCTATTTGATTTATTTTGTTGTACATTCCAATTATTAGAAACAAAGTTGCAATCTGTGTATGTATGCTCTGTCATTGGGGATTTATTTATTTGTTATTTAGAGAGCATTACTTTGTGAATCTTTCAATTTAATGAAGTGATTCCATTTTCTTCACAATTATAAGTATGATTTACAATGACACATTAAATAGCATCATATGTCACAACATATTCAACATCAAATCTAAAACTGATTAGGAGAATTGTTCTACAACCATCAGAATTAATATTGATAAAACATTCTAAACAATTTGACCACTCATATACACTAAAATATAATAAATATTAATCTTATATTTATCAACCAAGATTTACCTTTTGAAGATTAAACTGTTTAACAAGCACTTTAATATAGATAAAAAATTCTAAACAATTTGACCACTCATATACACTAAAATATAATAAATATTAATCTTATATTTATTAACCAAGATTTACCTTTTGAAGATTAAACTGTTTAATAAGCACTTTTAAATAGATAAAAAATTCTAAACAATTTGACCACTCATATACACTAAAATATAATAAATATTAATCTTATATTTATTAACCAAGATTTACCTTTTGAAGATTAAACTGTTTAATAACCACTTTAATATAATTAAACATGTAAACACCGTACTATTATTACTAGTAACCATGACCTTTGGTTTTTCTTGTTTGCTGATGTGACAATAAAAATGAAGAAAACAGTTGGAAAAGGTAAAGAAACATTTAGAAAATGCTATGTACCGTACCTCTTCCGCAATTTGTTTCACAATTGTTGAGACCTGCTCTGTAAAATTAGAAGCCCCTGACGCAGAGGGCAGATCACCCAACTTCTCTCGGATGGGATTCTTTTTTCCCTGCAAACAATTATAAGAATGGTGTTGTTTAGTAGCCAAATATGGAGAACTCAAAATGAAATGAATGAAAGGGCACGGTTTGTACCGGCTGAGCGTCGTAACGAGCAAGTAGATCATCAATTTGCTGGATTAATCGTGTAAGATCCTCCATGTCTGGCTTATCTGTGTTTGTGTTGAGAATATTGTCAATGAGTTGGGCAGGCGTAACAGAGGAGGAAGACGAGGAAGACATATTGAGAGAATGAAAGGAAGATAGAAAAAATGAAAGTGCCTGAGATTTGGGGAAAATGCTTCAAAACGCAATAAGGGGGCAAGTGGCTAAATGCAGTACTGAATATGGCGAAGAACTAAATGCAGAGAGTTCTGTTTATAATGTGTTGAGAAAGAGGGAAAGAGTCAAAGAAGTAGATGAGTGCAGAGACCTTCGAGGAAAGAGAGTGAAGGAGTGAAGGCAGAGGAGGCAGCGGCTATGCAGCCACGAAAATTCTGAACCATATGAAGGGGTTCTTTTTTCAAAATTTTGTAAAAAGTTATATAAAGAAAACAGATTTGGTGGCTGGATAGTCACTACCGTGAGTGAGGTGGGTGGAAAGCAATTTCGTCCCATCACGGAGCCAAACAGCACGGTGAAGTTAGAGAGATATTTATGTGGTTGTGGAAATTGTTATATGTCACGCGCCTTGCAATGATTCTCCTGATTTTCTAGAAAAGCGTCAAGATCGGACTTGTTCACAGTTGTCTACATTAGATATCGTAGTTTAGAGAATTAAGAATAAAGGTAAGAGGTTACTTTGTTATGTGGGGTTCTACGGAATGAAAAAGTTATATTATTAATATTAATAATTAGGAATGATATTATTTAATATATTACGATTGAAAACAATGAAATTGATAGGAATTGGAAATTGCAGGGATATGTGTGACAATTTTTTTTTATTAAGTTTTTCTTTTTGATTGGCAAAAACAATTAAGGGGTTGTGCCTAGTATATTAATATTAAAATGTAGTGTTTACATCAAATTGGGAATATGGTTACCCATTACTAATATACTTCTTATTTCTGCATGCAAACAGGGCCCCATCTACTAATTGACTTGTAATCAACTTCTCTTTGTAAGTGAAAATGAAGGAAAATTTCAAACCTCCTATTTCTACTATCCTCCATACAACAAAAGGGAAGACATATAACATACATTTATACTATTGACGAATACGTGGAATATATGGTTGGCAATTTCAAAATTGGCGAATAAACGGGATCGAGTAGGATAGCTGGATCGTCTTGACTTTATACATTTTTGGTCATATGCAATTCAATTCGCCATCATTTTTATTAATTGATATATATCAATTACGGGTTGAATGACAGATGATACTTTAGGTGAAGGGAGCTTGGACCATTGAGGTTTATCCATGAAATGTTGCCAACACTTCTAAGCATAACTATAAGCCAATAGGATATGATATGCAGTCTCCTCATCTTTCTTACAAAGTAGACATCTTCCCAAGCCTTGCACACCATAAGTCTTCAATCTAGCACATGTTAAAATTTTCTTCTAGATCGCTAATCACGGATAGACTCCTACTTTTGGAAGATATAATTTAATCCAAAATAGATGAGTAGGTTGATTCTCCATCTTGATTGCAGCTTCCTTAACTTTATATCCTATCTTGCCCTTGTAATCTCCATTTTTAGAACAACACAACACCACCTAATGACATCTTCTTCCAAGGATAAAGTAATTGGTCTTTCTTTTAAAATTTTGGTTGATTCTCGCTTTTGATTATCTAGTGCATTCAAATCATTCAAATATTTCCAATGTCATTCTACAATACCATTTGATTCAATTTTATCTAAGTAATTTTCTACCTTTTCAATCCAAACTCTAGAGGCTACTTGTTTAATGTCTTGGAGATGTTAATTTCTAGCTAGGGTTGGAAAACCATTTCACAAATCTATTCAAATGACGAATCTCCTCCATTTTTGACATCCCAAGTTAAATGCTTTGTGATAATATCCCCACAATTAAGTATAAAATTTCATATGGAAGATCCTCTCAAAGGGTCCCTTACTGTGAAGATACTTTCTAGTTGCATCGTATCAAGGTATTTTTCCCTTAATATTCTAGTTCCCATTTCTGATTTCCTTGTCTAAGCCAAATTCATTATTGAAAAGTTCTAGATGCGCGTCCCTCCAACCTCCTTAGGAGAGAAAACCTTGTCCCGGGCTAAAAGAGGGAATTTCTATTGTTAATTCATGCCACTCTAGAAGAGTTTGTAAATTACTTTATTGATCAAACTATTTACAACACTTGGAAGTTGCATGCATGACATGGAATATATAGGAATAGATGATAATACTACCTTCACCATCATCAATCTACCAACTAAGGACAATCATTTCCCTTTCCAACTCTCTAACCTTTTCTACAATGCTCTATTTGTGGTTCCCAGAATCAATTCTTATTTGGGCCAAAAAATAGAGGGACATTGAAGAATTTTCCTAGAAAGGAAGCCATATAAAGATCCAAGATCCTTATTATCTATCTTTGTATATTTATTTGTGTAATGAGAAAATATACTTGATATTTCCTCCAGTTTATCTTTTCATGTATAGAGGCCTGAAAATAGATTTCTAGTAATGGTTTGATGGCTCTAACTTCCCTCCTATTGGAATCCCTAAATAACATTGTTTCATCAACAAATTGATGATGATAAACTACTTCCATCTTTGGGGTCATCACTAGACCAAGTTCCACCTTCCATTTTCTCTTTTCTTATTGATACTCCTACCTAAAGTTTCTACCATTATTATAAAAATCAAAGGAGAAATTGGATCTCCTTGTCTCGGTCCCCAACTCAACAAAAACCTTGTAAGGGATCTATTTGTTAAAAAAATAATTTGGGGGTATCAATGTAGTTGCTTCAACCCACTGTACATCCATTTGTCATTAAACCCAAACTTTTTTAGGACATCCTTTAAGAATTGCCTATCCACTTGAACATATGTTTTAAGGATATCCAATTTGATTATCATACTGCCCATTATTTCTTTCCAAGTTATGTGTATGGATTCATGTGCATCTATAATTCCTTCAACTAGGGACCTATCCAAGGAAAATCCACTTTTCTCTATTGAGATCACCATTGGGAGGATTTTATTCAATCTATTCATCATTTAACCTTTATTATTATTTTGTGTATAGTGTTACAATGCTATTGGTTTGAAGTCACTCATTTTTCTTGACTTATTTCTTCTTTGGAATCAATGCAAGATGGGTATGATTTAGGACTCTAAGAAAAGTAGTCTCCCTTCTAGATTCCCCAATTGCTAGAACAAGATCTTTACTAATGATATTCTAGAATTTTTAAAATAACATTGAAGGGAGGTTTTCTGGCCTAGATGCTTTGTCCGAAAGAAGGTGAAATGTGTCTTTTTTAATCTCCTCCAAAGAAACAGTCCTCATTAGCCTCTCATTTTGCTCAATTGTGATCAAAGGAGGGATGTTACTAATAATTTCCTCCCTTTCTCTATCATTATTCTAGTTATCCTAATTTAATAGTGATTCAAAAAGATTTACTACCACTTCATTAATTTTTATTCTATGGTAGCTTGAGATCCATCCTCCTTAGTGATCATCAAAATTATATTTTTGCTCTTGTTTAGCAAACAAGACTGCTAATTTTTTTTTTATTTGATCCCCTACATTTAGCCATACCTCTCTCAGTTTTTGTCTCTGAAAATTTTCCTCTCTCATTGTAAAATTTGATAAGGATTTTTTTTAATTCATTTTCCTTCTCAAATCTATCCAAATTCATACCCAATTGTATGTCTTTCTCATTTTTTTTGGTTCATTCTAACCTAACATCCCTCCTTTCTTCAAAAATGTTTTTAAAGTGTTACTTGCTCCAAATTTTCAACTTGTTCTTCACATACCTCGAATTCCTCCAAAAATTTTATAGTTGGGAATGATTGTCTAAGTGGATTTATCTCTCTCTCTCTCTCTCTCTCTCTCTCTCTCTCTCATAGAATAGCTAAGGAGAAATGCAAAACAAGAATTAGGGAAATGATTTCAGAGGAGAAATCCCTTTCAGAAGAAGGCACCTCTGCTTCCACTGAGTTGATTGAGGTCTCCTCTAATGATCACTCGAGCTCGCACAGGACTGGAACCAATCCCCCCCTCAACACCCAGCCTAATATGGAAGACATTCCTCACAACAACTCTCCACCCCCGCCCTCCCCCCATGACCAGTAGACCAAGTCTCCTCCTACTGAGCACAATTATGTGGCTTTGGAAGGAAATGAAAGGTTTAAGGGCTCCCTTAAGCTGAAGTTCTTAGAGCTGGACAATGAGATTTTGGGCCTCAAACAGGACATGCAGGACATCAAAGCTCGCATCGCTAATACAAAAAAATTCATCCTCAAAGTCATGCACGCGTTGGCGGTGACTGTGTGTATTATGCAGGAGAAGCTGGCTAGTGGCAAGCTGGAAGCTGATGAAGACAACAAAGACCTCTTCATGTTCCTATAGGAAGAGTGGGCTGTGACCCTGATGTCCAAACGTCTAGGTAGGAGACCCTAGCTGTCACTACTTTCATGAGGTTTTTGTTTTGGTTCGGGCATGATGGCCCTGGTTTCTTTTTGTTGCTTTCCTATTTTAAGGCTTTTTTGTCTAGTTTCTGGATTAGCCCTATGTGGCATGCTACTGTTAATATGCTTTTTACTATCTAACTTAAGATACTCAGGTTTGTTATTTTTGAAAAGAACCGTTAAGTTTGTTTTTGATAGAGGCAGACTAGATACTCTTTTTTTGTTCACTTACTGCTAATGAACTGCCATATGACTAGTGCTATTAATGTGCTTCTAGTCCTTTTGTACCTCGGGCCAGCACCCTCTTGCTTCTTTTTTCTATCAAAAACATCAGAAAAAGAACATAGAAAATTAGATTGCCTTTCTGAACCACACATCCAGGTGTTAATCTTAAAATTCTAAGTTACCACATTCGCTTACTGAAGGCCAAATTCAAAAGTTGGTTCACACCAAAGTCGGCATCAGACTAGGTAATTCGGTCGAAATTCACTCAGAAGGACCCGGTGCAGATTTCCAATGAATTTGAGGTGAAATATTATAAATGATAAATCCACAAACCAAGTTACACAGTGGCTAGTTAATCTATTTCTCCATTTTGGACATTACTTCCTCCTCCAGTGGCCTAAAGCTTTTAGCATTTTTGTAACTCCCTTCACCCGATATAATCTGGATATTTTCTATATTGTTTTCCTTCATGTGTATGCTCTGTTAATATCAAGCTTTGCATCAGTTTTGTGTGAATATAATGTTGTGTACACTCATGAAAGATTCTTGTGTGTTTCTTGGTGAGAACGACATCTTTTGTCTTTCCAAATGCACCATAAACTTTGTGCCAAGGTCTGCGCATGTTGTATCTGCCATATATGCTTAGTTGGCAGCACGTCTTGTATTATTTTGTTGCATATAAAGGAGTATACAGATGATGAAAACTCATCTAATGAAAATGCTGATTGTGAACCTTCTTTCATGCTTTGATCAGATCCTTGCATGGGGCATTATCTTGCTTTTTTCTTTGGCTTCGTATGCTAGTAATTGGGATATAATTGTTCTTTGTTGTGTGATTACTATTTCAGGGTTTACGTATGGTGTTTTCTGTGTATTTTTTTCTTGCCTTTACCTTGGTGCAATTTTCAGCCGCTGTGTAACTTGGTCTGTGGACTTATCATTTACAATCTTTCACATGAACTTTCACAATGTTAATTTTTTGTTGCTTTAATATTAGCATAAGAACTTATCGTCGCATCTGTACCAAAATCCAAACCAACAACTTAATTAAAATTAATAAAGCCCCATTGCAAATATTGAGCTTTTCTTGAACTTTCGTAATACCACAAGAATGCATCTTGTAGTGGATATGGAGAGGAAATGAAACCAAAATTTATAAAATATCTGAGACTAGCGAGTATTTAGGATAAGAATTAAGCACTTGAAATAAATGAAACTAAAAATACCCAAATTAATTAATGTGACATCGGATAAGGAAAGCAATTTATACATGGATACTCTTAATGATGCAATGAAACATTTGTATATGTTTCCATTGTGGGCCTCAATGATGCATTAAAGGAAACACTCTTCTTAGAATCCACAAAATCCACTGAAATGGTAGCCTAGAGTTTGCATGGATACAATCCGTGTTAGAAATATAGCCATCGCATTAATTGTAAATGCAAACTAAACTTATATCAAATCTAATTGTTATAGTGAATTCTGTATTTATAGTGAATTCTGATATTAGTGATGTTCAGTTGAAGATCAATCTGTGTATATATATAATAACTTGCTGTATATATTCCAGTTCTTAATATTTTAATAAATTTGAAGATAACACTCTGTTTGTAATTCGCAAGATACCAATTCAACTCGCTTACTTATCAATTTTTGTTTTTGATGATGAAATGTATGACTGCACATAGTATTATATATGCGGTGATATCAAAGGGAGAAGCCACATCTATGATAGACGTGACCTTTCGATCCCTTCTTCCATCATGTATAGACCCGTTTAAAGTCGGGGGCTTACATTAACATACACGTCGGTTAATAACGTGAGTCACTAATGAGTATGAATCGATACTAATCGATTCCTTCACGATTCATTTTGTTAATTCAAATAGTAATTATTATTAATGTTTATAATTATTATTATATGTCTCATAATAATAAATTTTTTATGAATATCAACTTATATTTATAATAATAAATATCAATATATAGTTAATAATAATAGATAATAATATAAGTAAGTATATATATATATATATATATATATATATATATATATATATATATATATATATACTTTATTTGAACGAAGCTACTATAATCAACACTCCCTCTTAATTAGGGAAGATAAACATATTACAATAATCTTTGTGAATGTTTGTCTTATAATATATCACTCATGATATAAGTATCACATATCTTGTGATGCATAGTATCATATATCACATAACTCGTGATGTGAAGTATCACATGTCTCGTGATACATAGTATCACATATCACATACCTTGTGATATGAATTATCACATATCTCATGATAAATAGTAACAGGGTAAAAGTACATAACTGTGTCACACTAGAGGACATTTTTAATGGTTTCGGCCAAAATGGTTCCGGCTGGACCAATTTTGCCCGGACATACATGGCACACATGAGGCACCATGTGGTGTCGATGTGGCGGGGGAGTTCCGACCGAAACAGTTTCAGTTGGAAGGGTTCCAACCGAAACAGTTTCAGTTGGAAGGGTTCCAACTGAAACCGTTCCATGAAAAACTATATAAACCTCCAAAATAGGCTGGGTGGCTCATGCACGGGACCGTGTTTGGTCACCCACAGTTCCGGTTGAACCAGGTCCAACTGAACCTGTTATGGCTGAACCTATCTAAGTGGCATCCCATGTGGTAGCCAACTAAGCAAAAAAAGGCGATTCTTAGAAGTTCTCACTTTTGGATCTGAATTCTTTGTCAAAATTTAACTTTCTATAAAATCTAAAAATACCTTTTTGTAGAGCTCGGAGTCAAGATTATGGTCATGTAATTTTTATTTTATTTTGATTTCATATTGTATCATCTTAAAATGGAAGCACTTCCATGGTAAGAGCATTTAGCCCTCCGAGTAAGTGGTTTGGGGTCATGTTGAACACCTTGAATGGATATTGATATAGGAGCATCCTGGGTGTAAGAGCAACCTTGCATCACCCAAAAATATTTCTATTTTTGAATTCAATAAGGGTTATCTTGTGTAGGGCTGCTATTTATGGAAACTTTCTATTTTTAGTAAGTTGGTCATATGATCTCGGAATGTTCTAATTTCACATGTGGAGGTTCATCTCAGTTGTATCAGCCTATCGGTAAAGTTTCATGGCTAGATCAGGTCTAGTTTTGAAGATATTGAAAATTTTTGGTATAGGCAGTAGGATACAGAAACTTCGAACTCAGTTTTGAAGGCTTTAGAGGCCTCGAATGAGGTAAAAAATTTGGGTGATGGGCGCTTGCGCGGGTTAGGCCTATAGAGCGCTTTGTTGTGTTTCCAGAATGGGGTTATAATAGTCAATTGGGTCAATTGGCGATGACTTATGGTCTTCAGAAGTTGGGTCACCTAAAATGGCAGAAAATAATTTTCCTTCAAAATTTCTATTTGAGTTTCAAAAGTCATTTTGAGCCGACTTTGATGTAATAAATTGTAAAATAAAATAATTCTAAGTTTGGTCGGTCCTAAGGGCTAAATTTTTGGAACTTTCTTGGGTGGTGGAAATTGCCTATATAAAGAAGGTCCGCAGTGTTGTCCAGGGCAATTCTGGGTAGATTTGGGTAATGATTCAAGGCTTGTCCTACAGAATATTGTAAGGGAATGACCATGTGGCTTTGCATATTGTAATTTTGAAAGTTTGTAATTCCACATTTGTGGAGATAATAAGAAGCCAATTTTCTGTTCTTGCATATTGTTGTTGTTGTTTCTATGTTTTTGTTATGTGTTTGTGGTATTAAGGGGAGCACCCTTCATCAAGTGGTATTAGAGCAGAAGTTCCTGAGTATGTAAATAGATTGCCGATTGTGAGACAGTTTGCACTAGGACCATGGTTAGGGTTTTAGTAAGAATCACGAAAATGCTTCCACGAAGGGAACGTGACGAAAGAGGTGGTGTTGTAACACCTGAGGTTAGAGCACTCCAAAGATAAGTGCAAGCATTGCAAGTGGAGATTCGCAGAGGAATGAATCTTAATGTCAGAGATGAAAGCGATGATGAAGCCGAAGAAGAAGATCAAGAAGGAGATGTCAAAGTTGTGAACTAGGAGGAAGAAAGACTTTTTTGAGCTATTTCCAAGATTGGGAAAAGACCTAAGATTGAGGTTCCTGCATTTTTAGGAAATCTTAACCCAGAGGAGTTGATCGACTGGATTAATGAATGTGAAGAATATTTTGAGTATGAAGATATTAAGGATCTTGATAAGGTCAAATTCACGAAGGCTAGACTGAAAGGTCATGCAAAGATCTGGTGGCAAGAGATTCAATTAGAGCGAAATAGAAGAGGGAAAGATAAAATCACAAGATGGGATCGGATGGTGGATAAATTAAAGCGACAGTTCATCCCTGTTGATTATGAGCTTGACCTACTAAAGAAAATGCAAAGTTTGAAGCAAGCGGGATGATCTATTCAAGAGTATACAGAGGAGTTCTATCGAATCCTCATCAGAATAGGCCATGCAGAAGTTGATAAGGAGAAGGTTGCTCGATACCTTAATGGGTTGAGGCCAAGCATTCAGGAGGAGTTGAATCTGGTTCGAATGAACAGTATTGAGGAGGCATACTAGTTTGCCCTAAAAGTAGAGGAAAAGTTGAACAAGAAGTTTGAGAGCAGACAAAATGGAAGAGGTCGTGGTGGAAGATTTGGTGGACGGTCATATGATGGCCGAAATGAAGATTTGAAAAAGAAGGATGAGGCTAGTAGCAGCCAGAATCAGAGAGGAAATAATTCCAATCACTTCTAGGATTAGAGTAATAGAGATCAGAGAGGAAGAGGAAGATGACAAGAATCTGGAAGAGGAGACTTTCGTGGAACATGTTTTCATTATGGAGAAGAAGGTCATAGGGCATTTGAATGTCCTCAATGCCAAGGAAGGACAGATAGGAGAAATGAAGGCCAGGCTAGAGTTGTACATGTAGATGAAGATGCCAGATCATCACATTCTGAAGATGCTAAAAGAGGAGAAATGCTTATTAACAAAAGAGTCCTGCTGAGTGGTGAGAATGAACCTGAACAAAGGAGGAGCCTGTTTCACACCAGGTGCAAGTGTGAGGGTAAGTGTTGTGATGTGATTATTGATAGTGGAAGCACTAACAATTTGGTGTCAAAAGAGATGGTGACAAACCTGAAGCTCAAGAGATAGAAGCACCCATATCCATATTAGATTGTCTGGGTAAAGGATGACCACAAGGTCATGGTCAATGAACAATGCCTAGTGAAGTTCAAGATTGGCGGGTACCAAGATGAGGTACTATGTGATATCATATCTATGGATGTATGTCATATGTTGTTGGGTAGACCATGGCAGTTTGACAGATGTGTTGTACATGATGGTCGAGCAAATACCTATTCCTTGACAAAGGATGGAATGCGACATAAGTTAAAGCCATTGAATGACACAAAAGAAAACGTATGTGGTAGTGCAAGAATAACTTTTGTTGATGGAAGAAAGTTCTTAGATGGTATGAGGCATGAACATGTGTGTTTTGCTTTAATTCCAAAAGTTGGTAAGGAGGAAGTAGAAGATGTTCCTGTAGAAGTTGCAGATTTGTTGGATGAGTTTTGAGATATTGTATTCAATAATGTGCCTAATGGATTACCACCAGTCAGGAAGATCAGTCATTAGATGGACTTGATTCTAGGAGTGAGTTTTCTGAATAAGGCAGCACATAGAATGACACCTGTAGAAAGTGAAGAATTGAACATACAAGTACATGAGTTGTTGCAAAAAAGATTGATTTGTGAGAGTTTGAGTCCCTATGCTGTACCAGCAGTATTAGCGCCAAAGAAGAATGGAGAGTGGAGGATGTGTACAGATTTCAAAGCAATAAAAAAAATCACAATCAAGTATAGGTTTCCATTGCCACGAATGGATGATATTATGGACTGTTTGAGTGGAGCTGTGTATTTCTCAAAGATAGATCTGAAGAGTGGATATCATCAGATTCGGATAAGAGAAGGAGATGAATGGAAGACTGCCTTCAAGACAAAGGAAGGATTGTATGAGTGGTTAGTCATGCCTTTTGGGCTAACCAATGCACCGAGCACTTTCATGCGGCTCATGAATGAGGTTCTGAAAAAATTTCTGGGTAAGTTTGTCATTGTTTACCTAGATGATATTTTGATCTTTAGCAAGAAATTGGAGGAACATATGATGCATATTCGTATGGTGTTTGAGAAGCTGAGAGATGAGAAATTGTTGATTAATTTGAAGAAGTGCAGTTTTGTGAAGAAAGAGTTAGTGTATTTAGGATTTATAGTTTCAACAAAAGGTCTAAAAATGGACCCAGAGAAGGTACAGGCTATCCTTGAATGGCCTACTCCAAGGAGTGCTACTGTGGTAAGATCTTTTCATGGTTTGGCTAGCTTTTACAGAAAGTTTATCAGAAATTTTAGCAGTATTTGTGGACCCTTGATTGAAACAATGAGAGGGGATAGAAAAGAGTTTAAGTGGACTAATGAGGCAGAAAAGAGTTTTCAATTGTTGAAATAAAAGGTTATAGGACAACTTGTTTTAGCACTTCTAGATTTTAATAAGGTGTTTCAAGTAGATTGTGATGCTAGTGGTACTGCAATAGGAGCTGTTATGAGCCAAGAAGGTAAACCTATTACTTATTTCAGTGAGAAGTTAAATGATGCCAAGAGGAAATATTCAGTTTATGATCAAGAATTTTATGCTATAGTTCAGGCATTGAAGAAGTGGAGACACTATCTGCTTCCTAAGGAGTTTGTTTTGTATACTGATCATCAAGCTTTGCAATATTTGAATAGTCAAGGAGAGTTGAATCAAACGCATTTGAAATGGGTTGAGTTTTTGCAGAGTTATACATTTGTTTTGAAACACAGGAGTGGAAAGTCTAACAGGGTTGCAGATGCTCTTAGCAGAAGGCAACTATTGCTGACAGAAATGCAGATTGAAGTGGTTGGGTTCAAGGAACTCAAGAATTTGTATCCAGAGGATCCTGATTTTGGTGAAGCTTGGAAAGCTTGTAAAGAACCTATTACTCTAGATAGGACGAAGTGGCTGAATTTCATCATTTAGGATGATATTCTATTCAGAGGGAGTCAGTTGTGCATTCCAAGAAGTTCTATGAGGGAGAATCTCATCAAGAAGAAGCATAGCGGAGGATTGGTTGGACATTTTGGTCAAGATAAAACCCTTGCTTTGGTTAGTGAAAATTATTATTGGCCACAGTTGCAGCAAGATGTTAAGAAATTTGTACACAACTGCAGAGTATGTCAGATGGTGAAAGGAGTGAAGTAGAATATAGGGTTGTATCAGCCATTACCTGTACCAGAGAAGCCTTGGGAGGATATCAGTATGGACTTTGTTCTTGGTTTACCAACGACACAATGGGGACATGATTCAATTCTTGTAGTAGTTGACAAATTTTTAAAGATGGCACATTTCATTCCCTGTAAGAAGACTAATGATGCTATTCATGTAGAAGAATTGTTTTTCAGAGAAGTGGTGAGACTACATGGTTTGCCAAAGACCATAGTTTCAGATCGAGATACTAAGTTTGTTGGATATTTTTGGTGTACCTTATGGAAGAAGTTGAAGACAGATTTGAAGTTCAGTTCATCACATCATCCACAGACTGATGGACAGACAGAGGTGGTGAATAGGAGTTTGGGAAATTTACTGAGATGTTTGGTTGAGGATAAGCCAACAGGATGGGATTTGATTTTACCATAGGTAGAATTTGCATACAATAATTCTGTCAACAGGAGCACTGGTAAATCACCATTCTAGATTGTATATGAAAATAGTCCAAGAAATGCATTTGAATTGAGAAAGATAGATAAAAGAGAAATAAGTAGTGCTGAAGCTAAAGATTTTGCAGAACATTTGAAGAACATCCATGGGGAGGTGAGGAAGCACATTACCAAGATGAACGCGCAGTATAAGGCTATGACAAATGAGAAAAGGAGACATAAAAAATTTCAGATTGGAGATGAAGTCATGGTTCATTTGCAGAAGGAAATATTTCCTGTTGGTACATATAACAAGTTGAAAATGAAAAAGTTTGGACCATGTAAGATACTGAAGAAGCATGATTCAAGAAATGAATATGAGGTAGAATTGCCTAGTGAGCTGAATATTTCACCAGTGTTTAACATTTCAGATTTGACAAAGTATCATGAAGGAAGTGTTGAAGATGAGATCACAGCGGCATAGTGGAGTATTCCAGCAAGTAGTTCAGATACCAAGGAGATTGAAGACATACTGGACAATCGTGTTGGCAAAAGCACAAGGAACAAGACATATGAAGAAATATGGTCAAGTGGAAAGGATGACCTGTTGAAGATTCATCATGGTTGACAAAGGAGGAGGTTAACCATCTAGGTTTTCCTCTGCACACCTAAGTCGTGATAGGGTCACTTCTCAAATTACCCTGGGTGTCTGATGCAGGAGCATCCTAGGTGTAAGAGCAATCTTGCATCACCCAAAAACATTTCTATTTTTGAATTCAATAAGGGCTATCTTGTGTAGGGCTGCTATTTATGAAAACTTGCTATTTTTAGTAAGTTGGTCATACAATCTCAAAATGTTCTGATTTCACATGTGGAGGTTCATCTTAGTCATATCAACCTACCGGTAAAGTTTCATGGCTAGATCAGGTCTAGTTTTGAAGATATTGAAGATTTTCGGTATTGGCAGCAGGATACAGAAACTTTGATCTTAGCTTTGAAGGCTTTAGAGTCCCTGAAGGATACAAAAAATTTGGGTGACAAGTACTTGCATGAGTCAAGCCTATAGAGCACTTTGTGGCATTTCTAGAATGGGGTTATAATAGTCAATTAGGTCAACTGGTGATGACTTATGGTCTTCGGAAGTTGGGTCACCTGAAATGGCGAAAAATAATTTTCCTTCAAAATTTTTGTTTGGGTTTCAAAAGTCATTTTGAGCTGACTTTGATGTAATAAATTGTAAAATAAAATAATTCTAAGTTTGGTCGGCCCTAAGGGCTAAATTTCTAGAACCTTCTCGGGTGGTGGAAATTGCCTATATAATGAAGGCCCGCAGTGTTGTCTAGGGCAGTTTTGGGTAGATTTGGGTAATGATTCAAGGCTTTTCCTACAAAATATTGTAAGGGAATGCCCATGTGGCTTTGCATATTGTAATTTTGAAAGTTTGTAATTCCACATTTGTAGAGATAATAAGAAGCCAATTTTCTGTTCTTGCATATTGTTGTTGTTGTTTCTCTATTTTTGTTATGTGTTTGTGGTATTAAGGGGAGCACCCTTCATTAGATATTTGACTTGGATCTGGCTTTCCCCCTCTTCTACCCCATTTTCCACTTCTTAGCATTTTCCTAGCATTCTGGACTATGAACCTAAGATTCTTGTCCTCAGGGTCAAGGTCGACCTTTTTAGGTCAAGGTCGACCTCGACATTGACATAGTTAGGATCAACCTCGATCCTGACCTAGTCAGGAATAACCTTTTCCTTGACCCTAGGGTCTGGGATCCTTGGGGTTAGCTTCTGGTTTTGGGGTTTCATCAAAATCTTGCACTTTCCCTCTTCGGGGCCATTATTTCTCAGGTTAAGTGTCGAATTCTCAAATTAATATTTGAGGTGGACTTATCTCAATATTTGTATAGGATTCCTAATTTATTATTGGAGATTAGCCTTTCTCAAGTTTTGTGCCTAATGCTCAAATTAACTTTGGGGTTGGCCTTACCTCAAATTTTGTGACAAGGCTCTTAAATAATTATTTTATTTATATATTAAGGGTGGTCCCCTCCTAGAGTTTTGTGTCAAGACTTTTAATTTAATTTCCTCTCCATGTGCACCTCTCTAGAGTTTTGTGCCATGGTCCCTTAATTATTGTTTTCTACGAGGCCCCTCTTGTCCCCTAGATCACTATAAAAGGGAGCCTTCCTCTCTCATTTTATGCATCCACTTTCATGATCAAGCTCTCAAGTGAAAGCAAGAAGATCAAGCATTTAAGATCCAATTCATCAAGGAGATCCATTAGAAGCCATTGAAGGATTCAAGCTCTATGGAGCTCTCTTGTTGAAGATTCCTCCATTTCCATTGAAGCCTCTTCCAAATTCAAGATCCATTCAAGATTGGTGTTGAAGATCTAAAGACAATTGATTGGAGACATCCTACATTTGATTCTACATTCATCCATTCTTGTGGATTCAAGGATTCGAATCCTCCACAAGGGTTTCAACTCAAGCAAGGTGAACTGTTCCATTTACTTTGTTTATTCCAGCAATTTTAATTCAATTTCAAGGTTAATTCCTCAATTGAGGTTTGACTAAGGCAAACCCCTACCCCCCAACAAATAAAACTATTTTTCTTGCATGTACAGGTGTGGAATTTAGGATCTAAGATCGGATTTGGGTACCCTTTTTGGCGAACTTCCGAGATCTACGGACAAAGTCAAAATTGACCTATAGAATAAAAATGTAGCCTTTGACCTTTTATGAGGGTCAAAGTTGAGCTGATCTCATCTCAAAAAAGATTTCTAGGTTTTGTAGATCTCACAGTTTCAGTTTAGAATCACAGAAATCAACAATTTTTGAGATTGTTTTATAGGGTTTTTAGCTGATTCTTTTTTGGAGGTAAGTACTTTTATTTCTTAATTTCAATATTAATCATCTATATTTACTTTTTATATCAATACAATTTCATGTAAGTGTAAAATATTGGCTTTGGGGTCTTTTTTATGTGCAAATCATTGTTCTAGGACCTCATCCATATTTTATCCTTTACATTTTGGTGAACCTGACATACTTACCCCTTTATTTTGTGGATTTAGATGCCCTATTGTGTTAGATCTCCCTTTCTATTATCTTGTGTGTTCACCTTCACTTTATACATTTTGGTGAACCCGTTTACGACAACTCTTTCTTTTTGTTGTTAGATTTGCATTTTATGCTAGATCTTACATGCATATAAATCTCTTATCTTTGGTGCCCTATTATGTTTGATTTTCATTTGAATGCATTTGGATATATCTAGATCTATTTATTATCATGTTGCATAAATTGTTTCAAACATTGCATGGCGTTACACCTAGAAAGACTTCATTTATTACATGTGATCTCCATCATATTTCTCTTTATGGAGATGAGTTGAAGATTGATGTTAAATTTCCTCCTAATGAGCCTATTTTACCTTCTTTCCCCTCTAGGGATCAAGCTTTAGTGAATTATGGCAACCCTACAATGTGCTTTATTGGTAGGGATGATAATCCTCCTATTTGGGATGAACCTTTGGATGTGGATGTGGATTACTCTCTTCCTCATGACACCAGTGTAGATGATCCCTTGGATAAAAACATTGATTTATCCCCTCCTCGCAAAGAAGCTTTGATACAAGAGGGTGATTTATTAATAGATGACATATTGATAAATGATGATAACTCTTTTTTTAAAACACATGTAGACATTTTAGTGAAAGAAGATGATATCATAGATGCTTTACCTCCATTTGAGATTCCTTCTAGTGATGAGGCATTAATGGAGAATGATATGAATTCCCTTAATGCTCTCCCTTTTAGTGATGATCCTATGGAGAATCAAGATCTTACCTCATCTCCTCCTACGATGTCCTCTTTTCTTCCTTCTTGTGAATCTATTTGTAGTGTTGAGACAACTAAAATGGTTTATCCTAAACCCTTGTTGCCTGTCAAAGGTTGTCCTCACATTACAATCAAAGGTAAACCTATGGAGTCTTTCAATGATCAAGATTATATAGCTCACACATATCGTACAAGGAATAACCCTCAACCTAATCTGGTGGTTTCTACTTCTTTTCCACCTTCTCAACCTATTCTTCCTCCTCCACCTCGTCTTCCTAGTAAGGAGTATGATTTGATAACCCAATTGCAAAATACTCCTGCCAAGATTTATTGATGGGAGCTTCTTCAAACTTCACCTACCTACTATGAAGCCTTGGAAAAAGCTCTAGCAACTCTTCCCACTCCACCTCCTAATCAAGAGAACATAACTTCTTACAATGCATGCATGCTACCCCTGGTCCTCCTGACATTGTATTTACTCAAAAGGATTTGCCTTCTAAAGAAGTTCAGAATCAATATGATGGTCTTATGGTTGTTGTTTCTATCAATAAAAGTATCATTCATAGGACCTTGATTGATAATCAATATAGGCTTAATGTTTGTAGCATTGACATGAAAAAAGCAATTAATGCCGATCTTTCAACTATTCAACCTAACAATGTTCCTATACGTGGCTTTGATAACATTGCTAAGAATACTTTAGGAATCATTACCTTACCTATCAAAGTAGGACCAATCATCTTGAATACACCTATTCATGTTATGCCTGGACCTCTCAATTATAACCTTCTTTTGGGTAGACCTTGGTTGCATGAGATGCATGCTATCCCTTCCACCCTTCACCATAAATTCAAGTTTATACATAACAAAATGATGTATACACTTCATGTGGATGATGTGATTAATCCTTGTTTGAATATTCAAAATCAAACTATTTCTATTCCTAATAGTAATCCTTCTTCCTCTAATGCTCTACCTGAAGATGATTGGAGAACCTTGGATTTTAATCCTACCTTTATGGGAGAGTATAAGGTTAATGATCTTGATTTTATGAAGAAACAAAGAGAGTTTGAACAACAAGTTTTTACTTCTAAAACCCTTAGTAATAACTTTTTCAGTGCTTCTACCCACAATGAACCTGTCAAACCTACTAATGATGATATAGTAACTACTGAAGATCCATTGACTTCTTCTGATATGGCTTCTTGTTATGGTCCTGGTTATCATTTCCTTGTTAAACAAGGATTTAATGGTCAAGGATGTGGTAAACATAAACAAGGAATTCAAATGCCCTTACACACTGGGGGGCATGAGCATTCTTATGGATTAGGATTTAATCCTCAACAACAAATCAATGTTAACAACATCTCAAATAACACTTCAAAACATGATGAAACTATGAAGGAATTTGACCAAGAAGTTCTTTTGCCTAAACTCCTTCATGCTAAGATGATTACTAGACCTAAACGCAAAAAGAAACGTAGTCCACACTTGAAGACTCTTCCTTTTTTTTTATATCATAGATTTCATGATCACTCTACTAAAAAATGTCAAGCTTTACATTATAAGATTAGGCAGCTCATTGATAGTAAGGTTATTTATATATCATGTAGCAATGAGTTGTATTTCAATCCTGTTTGTTCCAAATAACATTTATGTTCTTATTATGGAGCTCCACATTATGTAAACAATGTTAGCCTAATCCTTGGGAGCTCGTTGTCTTGTATAGTGTTGCGAGTGACATAATAGGTCCCTTTCCATCCTTTTCCCTACACTTGGGGAGCAAGGATGTCATCTCCTCCATTTCTATCTTTCCGGGATTCACCTCTTTCCTTGGTTAAACAGTATCTATCTATTATGTGATATCCAATTATACATGAACATTTTGGTTTGCATTAAGGATCTTTTTCCTTGATCACAATAGATATCATTGTTTGACATTGAGTTTCCATTGTTGATAAATCTCTCACCTTGGAAATTGAACAGTGTGCTATCCCTCACAAGGGTTACTTTTTCACTTTTTGTATGATATCTCTTTGCATTCATCCCTTCCATGGCCTCATGGGAGCTGTGACCTACTTGGCTTAGACTAGGTGTTGTCTATGGATATTATCTTGATGCTGAAGAGGGCTTTATCCTTGTTCTTTTCTTTCCTTAACATGTCAAAATAGTATGTTTTTGCCATATTAAGGAGGGGGGGCATATATACGGCCTCCCTCGTTCTATATTATGTATTTTTGTTCTAACCTTTTGTTTTGCAGCATGCTAAATCTTAGAAGGTAACACACATAAGTTGCTAAATCCTGAAGGGACACACATTTCCAATTTCAAATATGCTAAATCTTCCGAAGGTAATGCACATAAGTTGCTAAATCCTGAGGGGACACACATTTTTCAAAATTTTCAATATGCTAAATCTTGGAAGGTAATGCACATAAGTTGCTAAATCCTAAAAAGACACGCATCTATATGCTAAATCTTCCAAAGGTAACACACATAAGTTGCTAAATCTTGAGGAGACATGCATTTTGTATTCCATGGTGATACAAAAAGGTGGATCCATGGGTCCATGGGTACTTTATAAAAGCTATCAGAAGACACACTACATACATGCACAAAGCCGCTAGAAGGTGCACAACATTATGGGGTGACTATCAAGTGTTTTCTTGGTGGGCCATCCTATACTTTGTGGTTCATAGTTAGATATACACATCTTACTGGGCGAGTTAGCCACTCCTCTCTCTCCTTTTCTCTCTTTTCTCTATTGATGTCTCTCTTATTGCAATCTTGGAGTTGACGAAGACTCAAGTCCCTGGGGGCTTGAGGATTTCCTTTGTCCCTTTGATTTCAATAAGATTATCTTTTTATTTGTGATCTCCTTTACTAAGAGTTTGCATCGAGTCCATACTCTTGCTAAAGTGGGGGCTTAATGTATCATCTTAAAATGGAAGCACTTCCATGGTAAGAGCATTTATCTCTCTGAGTAAGTGGTTTGGGGTCATTTTGAATGCCTTGAATGGATATTCGACTTGGATTTAGATTTTTCCCCTGTTCTACCCCATTTTCCACTTCTTCCTAGCATTTTGGACTATGAACCTGAGATTCTTGACCTTAGGGTCAAGGTCAACCTTTTTAGGTTAGGATCAACCTCATCTTTGACCCTAGGGTCTGGGATCCTTGGGGTTAGATTCTAGTTTTGGGGTTTCATCAAAATCTTGCACTTTCCCTCTTCTAGGCCATTATTTCTCGGGTTCAGTGTCAAATTCTCAAATTAATATTTGAGGTGGACCTTTCTCAATATTTGTATAGGATTCCTAATTTATTATTGGAGATTATCCTTTCTCAATTTTTGTGCCTAATGCTCAAATTAACTTTGGGGTTGGCCTTACCTCAAATTTTTTGACAAGGCTCTTAAATAATTATTTTATTTCTATATTAAGGGTGGTCCCCTCCTAGAGTTTTGTGTCAAGACTTTTAATTTAATTTCCTCTCCATGTGCACCTCTCTAGATTTTTGTGCCATGGGCCCTTAATTATTGTTTTCTACGAGGCCCCTCGTGTGCCCTAGATCACTATAAAAGGGAGCCTTCCTCTCTCATTTTATCCATCCACTTTCATGATGAAGCTCTCAAGTGCAAGCAAGAAGATCAAGCATTCAAGATCCAATTCATTAAGAAGATCCATTAGAAGCCATTGAAGGATTCAAGCTCTATGGATCTCTCTTGTTGAAGATTCTTCCATTTCCATTCAAACCTCTTCCAAATTCAAGATCCATTTAAGATTGGTGTTGAAGATCTAAAAACAATTGATTGGAGACATCCTACATTTGATTCTACATTCATCCATTCTTGTGGATTCAAGGATTCGAATCCTCCACAAGGGTTTCAACTCAAGCAAGGTGAATTGTTCCATTTACATTGTTTATTCCAGCAATTTCAATTCAATTTCAAGGTTAATTCCTAAATTGGGGTTTGACTAAGGCAAACCCCTACCCCCCAACAAAAAAAACCATTTTTCTTGCAGGTACAGGTGCAAAATTTTGGATCTGAGATCAGATTTGGATACCCTTTTCGGTGAACTTTCGAGATCTGTGAACAAAGTCAAAATCAACCTTCAGAATAAAAATGTTGCCTTTGACCTTTTATTAGGGTCAAAGTCGAGCTGATCTCATCTCAAAATTTTTTTTTTAGGTTTTGTAGATCTCACAGTTTCAGTTCAGAATCGCGAAAATCAATAGTTTTTGAGATCGTTTGATAGGGTTTTCAGCCGATTCTTTTTCAGAGGTACATACCTTTATTTCCTAATTTCAATATTAATCATCTATATTTACTTTTTATATCAATACAATTTCATGTAAGTGTAAAATATTTCATTTGGGGTCTCTTTTATGTGCAAATCATTGTTCTAGGACCTCATCCATATTTTATCCTTTACACATATAATATATTATAAGTTGAAAATAGTTCAAGTAAGTATTTTAACATTTAAGAACACACTCGATCAAAAAAATAAAAATAAAATCATGTCAGAAAAATTTAAAACTTATATTTAACACTGGAGGAGAGAGTCCTCTTCAAGAATATATAATTTTTTTTTAATGGTGTAGATTTGATAGGGAAAATTTGATGAGAACAAAAAACTATTGATTTTGGGTAACACCAAGTTTGGATAGTTATAATAGACAAAATATATACCAAAATCCAATCTTTATTTTTTTAAGCACTAGCTATACATGTCATCTAAAACATATTTTGAAATCAGAGGAGAAAAAGATTTTTTGCATATAGTTTTTTGGTGGGAACTAGACCCTAGATTTTTAGCATATTTCAGTAATAAAAAAATGGACTTCAAAAATTAAAAAAACTATGTCAAATTTTGTTCAATTTTTTTTTAAAAATATAAGCATAAACTTCATCAAATTTTACACATTTCATTAGTTTACATTATCTTCAAATTCTAAACACAAATGCCACTTTTATATCGTTAAAGTTGAAATTTTTTCTTGTTGTCGTCCTTTTCCTTTATAAAAGTGTGACATAGGTTTGTACTTTTACCCATCACATATCACATACCTTGTGATATAAATTATCACATATCAGGTGAAAAATAGTATCACCTATCTCGTGATACTAAAGGATATAATATGCTCGAGAACATTACGTTCTCCTTATATATCCTAGTTATGGTATGTGCATTGACATTAAGTCACATAATGTCTACCATAACTACTGATATCAAGTCACATGATATCAGTCCATTGAACATTATAAGACTATCACCTTACAATGTTAAATACAAGTGTTAGTTATCCAAAAAGTCGTCACCTTTTAGAAACATACACAGGAAGGGTAGGCCCATAAAATCATAGAGTCACACATATGACAAAAGAAGTTTACACATTAAATATCTTTAATATATTAGTACAAATCAATTAAAAAATTTACATTTCAATCATACCAAGCTTCTTCTTGAAGTGTTCAACTTTCACCTTGAGAAGAGGTTTGGTAAGAATGTATATTTTTTGATCCCCTATACTGATATACTCCAACTGAATTGTGTTCCTTTTTACCATGTCTCTCACATAGTGATAAGGAATTTCAATATGCTTAGATCTATCACGAAATAATAGATTCATTGACAGCTTAATACAAATTTGGTTGGACCATAGTAAATGATAGTTGGATTCAAAGGTTTACTGAATAGTCCCACAAGCAATTTCCTGAGCCATACTGCTTCTCTAGCAGCCATAGATGTTGCAATATATTCAGTTTCTATAAAAATTTGAGCTACTGATAATAGTTTTATGCTAATCCATGATATCATATCTGATCCTAAGCTGAAACAACATCTAGAGGTGCTCTTTTGATCATCCAAGCTTCCTACCTAATCTGAATCTATGAATCCATGAAGATCTAAGTCAACCTTCTCATATTTTAGGCCATAATTTATAGTACCTTGAAGATATCTCATTATATTCTTCACAACCATAAGATGTATCTTCTTCTAGGCTCACACATAAACTGACTCAAGGCATTTACAACATAGCAGATATCAGGTCTAGTATTAACCAAATACATCAAGGATCCAATCATATTCTCATAGAGAGTGGGATCTGCTGACTGAGAATCTATTGTTGCTTCCTTTAGTTTATGAAGGTTTGTTTCCATGGGGGATGACATAGGTCTATAGTTCATCATACTAAATCTCTTCAATATATCAATAGTGTACTTCCCTTAATTTAGAACAATACTATTTGATTTCTACCAGACTTCAAGTCCAAGAAAATAGTGTAATAGACCTAGGTCCATATCAAATTCTGAGACTAGATCTTTCTTACATTGTTTGATGAGGCGATAGTCTCCTGTAATCAATAGATCATCAACATATAATATTAATATTAATATATCACCTTTTCTTTGTTTGAAGTAGAGATTTGGGTTTGCACCATTCTTTGAGAAACCTAATCCTATGAGATAATTGTCAATTCTTTCATACCAGGCCCTGGGAGCTTGTTTAATTCCATATAGAGATTTCTTTAATTTAAACACATGTGATTTTCCATTTTGAATTTCAAATCCTTTAGGTTGTTCTAAGTAGACTTCTTCTTCAATGGTTCCATTTAAGAAGGTGGTTTTTACACCCATTTAATGCACTTTCCAACCTTTGGTTGTTGCAATGGCTAGGACTTATCTAATTGAGGTATATCGTGCAACTAGTGCAAAGGTTTCTTCATAGTCGATTCCCTTTTTCTGTGAAAACCTCTAGCTACATATTTTTTTTTATATTTTTCTATACTACCATCTAAAACATGCTTGATTTTGAAGAGCCACTTGGAAGAAACAAAAGATTTCTCTTTTGGCCTAGGTACTATCTCCCACACATTATTCTTCAGGATGGATTGATATTCCTCTGTCATGGCATCCTTCTATACTTGGTGCTGGAGAGCTTGTGTAACATTTGTAGGTTCTGATTTTATGATTTCACTCATCAAGGCTACATAGCTCGAGAATATCTTATAAGATCTTTTGTACTCTCGAGCTAAAAGACCCAGATGGAGTTGCATAAGTCTTTGCTTCTTCCATTGTTTTAGTAGCCCAAAGTGGTAAATCCTCTTCTAGATCTATGGGGGAAGTTTGAATTTCAAACTCAATAGAATTAATAGCCCTTTTAAAAGTTGTCTTCCTCAAAAATTATATCTCTTCTTAGTTCAATTTGTCTCTGACCAAGCACATATATTCTATAGGCTTTTGAAGTTTCACTATAGCCTACAAAAAGACCTTTTCTCCCAGAAGGTTCTAGTTTAGTTATTTTCTCTTTGGGTACATGAATGTAGATAGGACACCCAAATATTCTCAAGTGGCTAATGTCTAGTTTTATACTAGTGAAGGCTTCTTCAAGATTTTAATCATCAATATGGAAGTGATGACATCCATTTTTAATGTAGACAACAATACTAGAGGCTTTAGCCCAAAGTGAAGTTTGTATGTTTTGATCAAGTAGCATAGCCTTAGCATCTTCTACAATGGTTTTGTTTTTCCTTTCAACAAATCCATTTTGTTGAGGGTTGTAAGGTATGGTGAACTCCCTCTTAATCCCAACATTTTTATATTATCTATCCTTAAGGTTTTTACTTTTGACCTAGAAAAATTTTCAGTAAGGGATTTGAATTCTTTGAAATTTTAAGGATCTCTTATGATTCTTTACATTTAAGAAAATAGATCCATGTTTTTTTGGAGAAATTATCAATAAAGATTACATAGCAGAGAAACCCTCCTAAAGAAGTTACAAACATGGGTCCACATAAGCCTGAGTTGACTAATTCTAAAACATTATTTATTTTGCTAGTACTATTTTGGAAAGACCCCTTAGTGTTCTTCCCTAAGGCACATCCCTTGCATACCCCTGAATTGTATTGTTTGAGTTTTGGTACACCTGTGACTATTCTTTCCATAGAAGATAGGGCACAAAAATTGAGGTGTCCTAATCTACTATGCCATATTTCATTGGAGTGTACAACTTCATGAATTAGGGCTAGATTTGGTTCAGTACATAACTCATACAAATAACCTTGTCTATGACCTATGGTTTGATATTTCTTAATAGTAGAGTTCTTTGGTCATGCCAACACTTTACTATCCATGAATGCTAAGTATATATCCATTATCTTCAAGTCGAAATATAGAGACCAAGTTTATTTTTATGCTAGGGAGAAATAATACTTCGGTGAGTTGGAAGGAGATGCCAGATTTTAATTTGATGGTGCAAGTTCCAAGACATTTGACTAGATGAGTAGAGTCATCTCCAATTGTTACTTCCTCATCAGTTTCTTCTACCATGGAGTCTAGCAATTCCTTGAACCCTGTGATGTATCTTGATCAACTGCTATCTATAACCCAGGAGTTGGATTTATTTGATACTTGATTTGAGAGTGCAAAGTAGAATACATATTTCTCAAGTTCATGCTCCTTTTTGGATTTTCTTACTTTTTCATATGATTCTTGTTGCTTGGTTCTATTAGGACATCTAATTGCATAGTTCTCATATTGGTCGCATCTAAAACATTCAATGTGAGAAACATCTTTCTTAGATGTACCTTTCTCAGAATGGCCTTTCCTCTTCTTAAAGAATTTTTTCTTTCCTTTCTTGTGGGAGTTTGCATTCAAGACATGAAGATCTTCATATACATTCTTCTAATTGAATCCTTTCTTTGTTTTCCTTGATTCCTCTTGAAGGCAGTCTGATCTTAATCGGTCAAATTTTGGAAATTTCAACCTCACACTAATGCCTTGAATAAATGTTTCCCAAGAATTTGGTAGACCATCTAGGGAAATAAGTGTTAGCTCTTTACTTTCAATTTGGCATCCAAGTGTTGATAATTGATCCCTTAGAGTTGATATTCTCATAAAGTATGCATTGATATATTGTCCTTTGATCATACTTTATATGATTTATTTCTCTCTTAAGGGCCAAAGTCTTGCTGGAGTTATTTATTTCATATGTACTTTCAAGAGCTTTAAACATATGATATTTAGTTTTGTATTTTGTCAAAATTTGCACAATATGATCTCTAACTCCATCAACTATGATTTTCATTTCTTTTTCATTTCCTTCAATCCATGTTATTTTCTCAGGATCATTCTCCGGTTTATTTTCTTTCACAAATGACTCAACTTTATTTTCTTTTAATATCATCATAATTCTAAACCTCCACAATGAAAAGTTATTTCCTCCCTCTAGCCTATATTCAAGTCCAATTACAATATCCATGGATGAATGCAATGTTCTTTTGATTAAATCTGAATTTCTCAAGTTCAGTTGTTGATAGGATGCTTCCTAACTTGGCTCTGATACCATGTAAATGAAAACTAAACTTATATCAAATCTGATTGTTATAGTGAATTATGATATTAGTGATGTTCAGTTGAATATCAATCTATGTATATATAATAACTTTTTTTATATATAATTATAGAGTTCTTAACTGGTGGTCACTCATAATGATGGTTAAGGATTACATGAGGTCACTCATAATGATGGTTAAGGACCATCAGTTAAGGACCATATGAGGCCAAGAAGGATAAGGTATATGATAGACGTGACTCCTTAAGGAGTCACGCCTATCATGGGCATGACCTTTCTTTCCCTTCTTCCATCATGTAAAGACTCATTTAAAGTCGAGGGTTTACATTAACATATACGTCGATTAATAATGTGAGTCACTAATGAGTATGAATTAATAGTAATCAATTCCTTCACAATTCATTTTGTTAACTCAAATATTAATTATTATTAATGTTTATAATTATTATTATATGTCTCATAATAATAATGAATATCAACTTATATTAATAATAATAAATATCAATATATAGGGGTATGTGTAGGATCATGGTATGCCAAAAGTGGCAATGTGAAAAAATAAACTTTTCACTCATCCAAAAGTGCACTAATCCATTTGTTGACTTTTTAGTAGGCCTAGGTGTTAGTACACTTGGCCAAGCCAAAAGACAAAGCACAGGCCTAATCAGATATTTGATATTATCGGATATCTAATATCTGATAAAATTGAATATCTAATTTTTGCCAATATTTTATATTTACATAGCCCAGTCGCGTTCAACATTTTCACTTTGAAAACATTGAACGCATCTTAGGGCTTTTGTATATCTGATCAAATTCCATATCTGATTTTGTTAAGATCACCAGGTAAGTTCAATTTTAAGTTTTTATTATTTTTTAAAAGATATTAATAGTTTTTTATATAAAAATTAGGGTTTAAATGAGTTTTTTAAAAAAAAAAATTAATTGTAATTATCTATTTGTGTTCTAATTGTAATTATAAATGGACTCAAATCAATCATAAACCCTCCCAATGATCTCACAAATAATCCAAAACCACCTCCCAACAATCCCTCACTTTTAGAAGATGAACTAGTCTCAAACCCTCACCATTTAGAGGATCTCATAAGAGACAATTTAAATTAGCTTAGAGGATTTCAAACCACATATGTCAATATCCCCACCTTGCACTTCTTGTTTACCACATGGAACTCTATTATTGAAAACATGGAGAAACTTATAGAGAAACATAATGTTGCACTTCTTTGGCACAATTCCATGCATGCCCAGTTTGACGATGGGCTTGACTATGATCAAGTTATGAACCTAAACATAACAAAACATGACATATGTAATCTTTTTGTGGATCCCAACACTGGTCTAAAAGTGGACCCTAAAAAATCCAAGTTGTCAATTAAATGGTGCACAAATAATGCAATACGTGACAACTTTTGGGATCGCTTGTGGATGGTTTTTGATAGACCACCTCACACTAATTTGGATGTCCCATTTTATTTCATTAAAAAATTATATGCTGAATTTGTGCTCAGTCACAAGGTCAATTATTAGAGTATGAGACTGAACCAGGGTGTAGGCTTGGGTGCTCCTTAGGATAGGCCATGGGCACACCGGGTGAAATCCCATACATATGTCCCCCCTCATGAGATTTTACCACCTCCTAGAGTGCAACATCCTGATATTATTGTTGAGGCCAGCTCATAGACTATTCGAGCCATTCAAACCTTGAGTGATCTACTCATTATGTAGGGCATGACATTTTTGCCTCCTCATCCTGATGCTTTTGGCCCTTCCACATCCTCCATGAGCTCACATGTTTGTGTGCCCCACACTTGCATTATGTGCAAGAATTTGTGCTTAGGTCCCTTGAATAATAGTGATGCATATAACTACATCTTCAAGGTGGATGATACTACATAGCACACTACAAGGACTGAAGCACCTCATTAAGATGTTCATCAAGGGCATACAGAGCCATGGACTCCTACTATTATGGTAAGGGTAAACAGTTCACTTTTTACATTGTATTTAATTTTAAACGTTCATATTTTTAGTAGAATTTTCTTATAATAATTTCCCACTTATGTTTTTTTATGTGTTACATTTATGTTTAGTTGATGATAGAGGAGGAGATAGCATAGGTGGAGGGGTCCACGCTTTCAGCCATATCATTTGGCCTTGACACTTCCAGAGTACATATGTTTTAATGTACTCATTGGTTTCCTTAAATTATTATAATAGTATATGTACATGTGTTTTCTAAATTTTATGATAATCTTATTACATACTGATGCAGGTGTCACCAGTTTCCACTGGGGGGCAATGTGAGGGGGTGCAGGCATCAGGCATTGACAAGGGGAAGGTAATTAAGTAATTTAGTTTATTTATGCATACATGTATACTTGTCAGTTGTGCATACTCATTTTTAATTTACATGGTTTATTTGACAGAGAGTGGTGTATGATGATTTCGTGAGACCCTTTTGCCACGATAGAGTCACGGGCATCTCAATTCATAGTGATAGCCCCACGATATGTATATTTTGAAAGCTATTTGTGTGCATTTTACTATCAATTATATATAATATGATCAATTTATGATAGTATAAAATATCTGTTTGACTTTTGTAGGTCACCCCTAGTTTGAGGGAGGTAGAATGCCGAGGGTTTGTATCATTGATGACTCAATCGACATTTCCTAAAGAAAGTTCAACACAGGTAATTTTTAATGTTAATTCAATTTTGTAAACATATATTTGCTACCAAGGATTTAACATTAAATAGTATAACTCGTAGATCAATCTCATGTTCGTAAACATATACAGGTCAGAGTCGACATTGGTGGCATTTTTCCTTCGCTGCCAAGGACTTATATTAGGTCTCATGTCTGTGGGAGGAGATAGAGAGGCGAGGTACATGAAAGTTCAATTTCAGTTTAAATTTTATTTATTATTGTTGACTATGATTCTGAATTTTTATTTTTTATTTGTAGAAGCCATATAAATTAAGTAATCTAACTTGGGGTTTCACTTTTTTGTTTGAATGCAGGATCCATTAGAGCCAAAGACTACTTCAAAGAGCTAGATTTTGATGATCCAGGTGTAGAATAGGATGTCTTAGAAATATTTGTAGTTGAACTTCTTATTTTGAGATGTCATATGACACATTTTTAGATGGCGTATGCCACATTGTATCTAGATATGTTGATATGTAAATATGTATAGAATTATTGTTCATTTTGATGTATATGAAACTTGATATTTGATCTAATTTGTTAATTGTGTGTTCATTTATTCAATGTTAGCATGTAAATATGCTTGTGTGTATGTATGCATGTGTACGATTTATGCCTTAAGTATATTCATCTATATTCAAGTAAATTCTTCATAATGTAAATTCATGTGTATGGGCTACATGCACGACTTAAGTGAATTCATGTGGTATACTTTATAATCTATGTGCTACATGTATGCTTCATGACTTAAGAAAATTTATGTGTACACTTTATGTGCTACGTGTGTTCACATGTCTAATTCATCATTTAAGTGAATTCAAAATTTATGTGCTACATTTATTCATGTGTATCTGATGCTCTCAACCAAGTAAATTTGATGCAGATCAGCCCTCTACTATCCCCTCATGGAACTCAACTCAACTTGAGGATTCTACAAGCATCTTGGAATCTACTCAAGGAGTTAGTCTCAACTCAAGGGTCAAATAGAATGCTCTGACTTTAGAGAACCAAAACATCTAAAATTTTGAACAAGTTCACTTCCTCTAACCTCTCATCCCAACTTCTCTTGGCACCAACTCCATTATAGGCCTCTTAGTGCACCTAGAGCCTCCATCTTGTCATAAATTGAAATAGGTCTTCCACCTTGATTGTAACATCATATAACATATAAATATGATAAATATGGTCCATCTACTATGTTCCACCAATCTACCAATTTTGGTCAACTCATCTTTCACCAATCCACTCCAATAGCCCTTATAGGCTTGAAGTCTTCACCAGTCATAAATCAGCATTTTTCTCTAGAATTATTTAAACAGCTCAAGAAACTAATGATTGATCTAGATACCCTTTTGGATTCCTTAAATTCTCCCCAAGAATAAGGGTAGATCCCTTTGGACCAAATGCTAGATCCACTACCCTAGCACCCACAAACTAGGCCTAATTTCCTCCAAATAACAAAGCAACTTATATATGCACTTACTCCCTACACCTAAAAGTGTGAAACAATCTTTCTTAAGGTTTCAAAACACAAGGTTTTCAATTTTATAAGGTTTCACCACTCACCAAATTTTCTAGCCACCAAACCCTTGTTTCTAGGGTCATATACCTAGGGTCTACTCAAAAAGACCTTTGCAACTCTCGCCAAGATAATCCAATTGGCCTAACACATTATTATGGATCCTAATATCCATATTCCATCATAAGAAAAACTCTTCTCAAGGGTATTCAACTTCCATAATGACTGGTGTGAATATGGGCTCTGCTTCAATCAGTAAACTCCATCAATTAGTGTTCTCTCAACCATCACTTCACATATCCCTACATAAAACAATTATATACAAGGATATAATACATCAGTGACTTCTCCCACCAATAACATTTTTCATAGTGGGTGGGAGAGTCAATCCCTTAAGGAGACTACAATCCCTACACACTGACTGTACCCTTCAACTAGTCACAGTCACAGAACAATAGTCACTCACTTTTCTTTAAGAACAATAAAAAAACTAAAATTAATGCATGGAAGATATAAACAATAATCAAAGAAATGTATTGACTTCACTACCCAACCCAAATCACATTCAAGTCAAGCACATTAATTTGTTGTTGCAATAATTGTTCCACGGGATAGTTAACAACATGCAAAGAAAATCTTTGTTTATTGATTATAAAACATTATATTTTTTACTTCCTTACACTTCCAAATTGACATCCCCCATTCACTCATGTAGATCCCCTACAAAAAACACTCAAAATGCCTTCAAAACTTGACCGCAACCTCTATCTAACTATCTAACTGATTGGTAACAGTCCCAAACCGACTGTCATAACCAAAGTATGATTTAAAGATGTTCTCAAGTTGACAAATAATGCTGTCAAATCAAAAAATTCAATCTAATACCCCTTCTTATGAATTTTAAAAAGGTTTAAAATAACCTTTGTAATCCAAACTAACCTATAACCCCATACGAGTCTTATAGGCTTATTTTTCCAATATAGGAAAATTCCATATGTTAGCACTTCAAGTGCTTTTACATCATTTGATAGAATCTATTAGCCATTTTATATCCATTATAGACCTTATAGGTCCTTAGAAAAATCCAACTAACCTAGGATTAACTTAATCACCCATAGTGACCCCTACGTACATTTAGCCCTTCCCAATGTTGTTTAATGGCCTACAATGCATGAACCTTTACAAAGGATTATCAATCAATACAAAATATCAAAACACTTGCCTCTTGACACACCAATCAAAAGATCCATTTAAAGGCTTACTTTTCCTCTTGATAGACCAAAATTCTCGCCAACATACGCAATGGTGCTTAGTGGACCTTCGAAATAATTTGGTCTGACATGTTCACAAACATTCTATTGAATTCATGTTCCAAACGAGGTTGTCACTAGTGTTTACCCACCCAACAAGAGCTAATGGCACAGATGATTCAGTGCTAGGACAAATGGTTTGGAAGAAACTAGTGGTCCAACTTTCAACTGACCCTCACTACAAGTTTTGACATCAAGATTGAGACTGGCATGCCAATTTCAAAATTTTTTGAATCTCCCAGAATGGAGAGAGGTTATTTTAGGCCATAGAAACATGGTCCGGTAGTATCTCATAGTTTTTCAATACCTCTCATGGGGTTCGAGATACGAGCCTCAAAAGATTGCTGCCCAATCATGCTTAGTGCATCTTGGGGATAATTTGGTCCAACATGGTTTGAAATATTCTAGTGACTCAGTGGTCAAAAGGGGGTTGTCACTAGCATTTAACCACCCAACCAGAGCTAATAGCATAGTCCATTTGGTGTTGGGACTAACGGTTTGGAAGAAACCTAGTGGTGCAGCTTTCAACTGACCCTCACTACAAGTTTTGGCATCAAACAAGATTGACATTCCAAATTCAAACAAATTTAAATCTCCTAGAATGGAGAGAGGTTATTGTAGGCCTCAAAAAAATGGTCTTTTAGTAGCTCACAGTTTTCTGATACCTCTCATGGGGTCTGAGATATGAGCCTCAAAAGATCATTGCCTAATCATGCTTAGTGCACCTTGGGGACACTTTGGTCTAACATGTTCACAAATGTTCTAGTGACTCAGTGGTCAAAATGGGGTTGTCACTAGCATTTACCCACCTAGTCAGAGCTAATGGTGTAGCCCATTCAGTGTTGGGATGAATGGTTTGGAAGAAACTCAGTGGTGCAACTTTCAACTAACCCTCACTGCAAGTTTTGGCATCAAGAGAGACTGGCGTGCCAATTTCAAACAAATTTGAATCTCCTAGAATGGATAGAGATTATTGTAGGCCTCATAAATGTTGTCCTATAGCATCTCATGGTTTGGCAATACCTCTCACGAGGTCTAAGATATGAGCCTCAAAAGATCGTTGCCCAATCGTGCTTAGTGCACCTTGGGGACACTTTGGCCCGGCATGGTCCCAAATGTTCTAGTTACTCAGTGATCAAAATGGGGTTGTCACTAGAATTTACCCACCCAACTGGAGCTAATGGCATAGTACATTCAGTGTCAGGATGAATGGTTTGGAAGAAACCCAGTGGTGCAACTTTCAACTGATCCTCACTACAAGTTTTGGCATCATGCGAGACTGGCGTGCCAAATTCAAACAAATTTTAATCTCCCAGAATATAGAGAGATTATTGTAGGCCTCAGAAACATGGTCCTGTAGCATCTCACGATTCACCAATAACTCTCACGAGGTATGAGATACGAGCCTCGAAAGATCATTACCCAATTATGCTTAGTGCACCTTGGGGACACTTTGGTCTGACATGTTCGTGAACGTTCTAGTGACTCAGTGGTAAAAATGGGGTTGTCACTAGAGTTTACCCACCCAATAGAGGCTAATGGAACAATCCATTCAGTGTCGAGATGAATGGTTTGGAAGAAACCTAATGGTGCAACTTTCAATTGAGCCTCACTGCAAGTTTTGGCATAAAGCAAGATTGGTGTGCCAAATTCAAACAAATTCAAATCTCCTAGAATGGATAGAGGTTATTGTAGGCCTCAAAAACATGGTTATGTAGAATCTTACAATTTTTTGATACATCTCATGGGGTTCAAGATACGAGCTTTGAAAGATCACTTCCTAATCATGCTTAGTGCACCTTGGGGACACTTTGGCCCGGCATGGTCCCAAATGTTCTAGTGACTCAGTGGTCAAAATGAGATTGTCACCAGTGTTTACCTACCCAACCGAAGCTAATGGAACATTCCATTTGGTGCCGGGATGAATGGTTTGGAAGAAACCTAGTGGTGCAACTTTCAACTGACCCTCACTACAAGTTTTGGCATCAAGCGAGACTCACGTGCCAAATTCAAACAAATTTGAATCTCCCAAAATAGAGAGAGGTTATTGTAGGCCTCAAAAATGTGGTCATGTAGCATCTCATGGTTCATCGATACCTCTCACAGGGTCTGAGATACGAGCCTTGAAAAATCACTACCCAATCGTGCTTAGTGCACCTTGGGGACACTTTGGCTTGACATGGTCTTGAACGTTCTAGTGACTCAGTGGTCAAAATGGGTTGTCACTAGCATTTACCCACCCAACCAGAGGTAATGGCATAGTCTATTCAGTGCCAGGATGCAATCCTTCAACACTATCGCTTCACCCCAGTGAATCACCATTTTACTTTAGACACATTTAACCAATTTTGACTCAATGAATCCAACTATTACATCATTTGATGATACAAATGTACATGGAATTAAGACAATACAAATGTAAGAATAGAAAATTAGGACGATACAAATTTAAGGATACAATAATCATAGTAAGGAAACACAATTTTTGTACTTTACATGGCATTAAGATGATACAAATGTTGGCTCTTAATATTTGCAAATCAACCCCATGGGCTCTTTTATATTTCAAATTTTGCATCTAATTTTTTATATACAAAATTTGGCATCTAAATATGCACATTACATTCGATTGTTGTTTTTATATATACAAAATTTTGCATCTAAATATGCACATTACAGTCGATTGTTGTTTTTATATACAAAATTTGGCATCTAAATATGTACATTACATTTAATTGTTGTTTTTATATACAAAATCGTAGAAACACAACTATATATAAAAAATAAGTGTCCTTTCCGCTCCTAAAGTGTATAACTTTAACACATGGTACTCGATGACATCTACATTTGAATTCCTACATTCAGAAGGCAGAAGAAAAGTTAATAGAGAATATAAGAAGTTTATATAGGTTGAAAAATAGATTATGAATGTATAAGTAACTAAATGAACCATAGGACATGACTAGCCAATGCATAGTGAATTTTACCATCATAAAAGATGGGCTAATCAAATGCACACCTTGATCTTCTATATCTATCATATATGTATCCAATTGCATTTACAATCCACATACAAAACCAAGTTTATTGGTTCAAATAAATAAAGAAAAAAAATACAATTTATTTATTGAATGTAATCGTAATAAACATGGAAAACCTTGCAACTTGAGTTGAACTTACCTACTGAAGTGTGGGTGAAGGGTCATCTCTCTTCTTGAGGGTATTCAATATTACTTCATGATCAATGGTACTAATAGTTCAAAGTTCCTTTGTCTTTGGTTTTCTTTGATGTTTCAACAACTTAACATTGGCTACCATAACAAGGTGTGAATACATGAGAATGGTTTTGAGCTTCTCATAGTCTTTAAACATAGGAATTCCATAATTTATAACCATATATGTGCGCAACCATGTTCCCACAATAATATGTGATCTTGTTGGATAGGTGAACATATGATCATTTGTCACCGGTTGTGCAAGTTTCTACTTTCCTCGTACACAATGTGCTAACCAATAATCCAATCTCTCATCATTCCCTTGTGGTGTAACCAACTCAAAAACATGTCCTGGTTGTAGAAGATCTGAAAGATGGTCATAGTTAAGTGAAAAATCCATGTCATCATTTATTACAGAGACTATGATAAATAAAGGAGTTAGATAATGTAGAATCCATGTATCAACCCACTCACTTGACTCACACTAATCCCAATCACACTGAAGACACCTCAGACAATAACAAGCCAACTCTCATGTCCAAATGGTCCATGTACTAGTCTCTGATATTCAAAATGAATGCATTTTTGAAGAATTTTTCACAATTTGACAATCCAACATATCTCCTATTATGCCCAACTCAACCAACCAAAAGAATCTACGCACCACTGAATCAAGAGTCCCCTTGTGACAATGTTGAAGTACACCAATCAACAATATAACGAGCATCAAGGAGTCCTGCACTTGAAATCTTTAATTTCTCCTTAACTAGAGCTCTCTTTATGCATGCACCTACTCCATCATGCTCCCCCTTTCCATGACCGGCCTAAAAAAAATCCAAATATGAGGTACACCTCTTTCAACATGCATTCTACATAACCAATAAAACATATGAGCATTTTTGAATTGACCTGTGCAGTTATATGACCAAATGAGATGTCTATCCATAGTAATATTATTTTCCCGCACCCACTCAAAATAATTCTCAAAGCATAATGTTGGACATACTTGGATGAGTGATATCTATCATCGCTCATATAAAAATGGTACTCTCTGATTATCTTCTGGTCATCTTCTGTACTATCAGGGGAATGTCTATATGTTATGTGCACAAATATAGAAACCTAAATAGAATTGTAATATTGAGCTTGCAACTCATTTTTTGGCTGCAATGTATAGTTCTCTATAAATTCAACAACCAATATAATAGTGCCAATTAGGAAAGTGTCCTTACACATCCTGAATTGTTGATCCAACCACTAAGACCTGTGACTATGCCTTGCATACTTGTAAAAAAGTATTCTTCCTAAAATCTGAAATAAAAATCAGCTACATTGCATTCTTTTGTAACCAACTCACATCTAGAGCCTTCACCTCCACTTTTCAATGTATATTTAATGGTTTCATATACCTTTTTATGGACAATTGTCTTTCCCAAATTCTGTTCGCAACCCTCATGAAAACATTCAACAAACTTCACTAGCCCACCACACTCTGAGCACTTGTCACTTAAGCAATCTTTTCTATAAAATAAATATCCATCATCTCTAGGACATAAAAAATGATCTAGCAAGTCTCTTGATGATTTTGGAAGAGAATTTGCACCACACTCCTCCAACATTTCACTAGTACACAAAGTACAATGAAGAGATCCTAGTAGTTCATGGTGCATCGAAAACTCCACATGATATTTGCAACAACAAGTATTTCAAATCTTAAGAGGCACACAAAAAAAAAGGCTTGAGGGCTTCAAAAGCTCTTTGTGATATTTGCAATGTTGGATGTGTCTCACAAAATTTTTTGAACAACATTGTTTGACTCACCTCCAAATAATGTTTGGGATGTGGGGTGCGGTCTCAAATGCCAATTCTCAACTTCAAGACATCCTTCACATTTGGTGACACTCTTGAGTTAGATTACCAAAATAGTTGAATTGGATCCTTCACACCATCGGTGAGATTCTTATCACAATGTGAAAGCCTCCCACCATAAGCCCATGTATCATGGTGAAGAGGATCATCAAGTCTTTCTCTTCTTGCAAGTGCTCTATCTAAAGTTTTATAATTTAGGTTCAAGTCAACACAAGTTTGTCTCATCAAATGAACCTTTCTCAAATGATGACTTACTAAGGAGGTTGTAATAACCCTCCTAGCAGATTTCTTATCTTTTTCCTTGGTAGTCTTCCCAATTGAATTGAGAGCACTAAAAAGATTTCTCACAATAATATCATTCCTCTCCTTTTTCTTGTTCACACTAATCTTCAATTTGACTAGTATACGTCTCATCTTCTGCATCTTTAACAATTGCACAAACATTTTACATTGCTCAACCAACATCTTGTGGCTAAAAAATTGATCAAAAAGTTTTGAAACCCACAACCGAATGGTTCTTTCTGATCTCTTTCCATCAAAATTGTTCATTATGTTCTCATCAATTTCAAGTAACCATTTAGTTGTTCTTGAAGGTCTTAATTTTGAATTTTTTCTTTCTTCCTCCCAACGGACTTCATTTCTCAAATAATTTGGAGATGTGCTATGTTGATTTGGTTCTTGTGTACCATTATCATTGTCAATTCCTTCATATTCAATCAGTGGATTGTCATTGTCAATGTCCACACTTCCATTGTCCACATCAACATGTTCATTTTCAAAACCTACATTTTCATCTTCAATCCCTACATTCTCATTTTCAATATTATTGTCATAAATCATTTCAAATTCATGTTCTTCTTCACTTGAAACCACATTTATGGGTGGGCCTATGCCCACATCTTCATTAATATTTAACATACCTCAAGTCTCTTTTTTCGATGGGCAACCCTATCCATTTCTATACACTTCAATCTCTCCATTTTTGAGTTTCCTCTTTTGTTTATGCTTTCGACGACTACCAATACCCACCTTGAGACCAAAAAGGTGATGCAAAAACCTTTGGTAATAGACAAATTCCAACCAAGAAAAGAGAAAAAAGTGGATTTTTGTCTTACTAAAACTGCAATCCCATGATTCTCTACTGAAAAATGTGCGTCTCGAATAGGGACCCAGAGAATAAACTTTTTGCTTTTCAATGCCAATAAAAAGAATCGGATATCCGAAAATATCTAATATCCAAAATTTCCCGCCCAAATTTTGTCAAACTCAATCTCTCTCCCTCTCTCCTCCTACTCCCCTACTCTCTCTCTCTCTCTCTGAGAAGGGGGGAGAGAGAGAGAGAGAGAGAGCTACAATAGAATAGTATCCCTTGTGCATTTGTTTCATGCCCCCACAAGCAAACAAAATGTGCCAAGCAACATACCTCATATCATTATGTCCATAGATTTCTGAAACATCATCACTTACATGGTGAACAATATAAAACTCTTGCAAACATATCACAAAACTGTTAGAAACAAAAATAATCTAGTCTTTCTTATGTACCAAAACACATGTTTGGTATAAGCCTCCTTCCTTCATTAGGTTCACTACTTCATCCTCCTTCTCACAAACTCCTTGTGAGATCTTTGTCCTTGTAGATAACTCTAATTCTAAGGTCTCTCCATGACCATCTCCTCCTTCATCTTCATGCCCATGTCCTAGGCATTCTTCCACCACTACTCCACCCTTCCTTTTCCATTCTTCAACTACTGCATCTATCTCATCCCATAAATCCATCTCTTCTCCAAGTCCTTGAACACCTCTCTTATTGCTACCTTATATAGGCTTCTCACCATCAACTCTTTGTACCCTCTTAGTGGGTCCTCCATTTAGTATTTTCTTGTCTGCAAAAAGCCTTTTGACAAGCCATACCAACCTCTTCCTCATCCTCTTATGCAAACTTGTGGCTACTTCCTTCAACTCTATCTTCAAGAGTTTGAACTCTTCAATTGATAAGGTCCCTGTCATCTTTGAGACCTCTCGTAACTCATCCTTCCAATGCCATACTTCTTTGCATGCAACCATTTCATCACTGGCTTCTTACATAACCTTATCTTCTATCTTTTCAATGGAAATTTGTAATGGACAGTTGATTGTCCCCACTTGGATTCCTTCATCCATGCACTCATCCATTGCCTCAACAACCTCTACAAATCCCATCTCTTTCTTTGTCATCTCAACTTCTTGAGCCTCTTCTTTTTCTTGCCCACACATCACCATCTTCTTCTCTGTCTTATCATCTTCATGTTCTGACTTCTTCATGTACATCTGCACTTGCATCTCTATTTTTCCTTCAACTAAATCAGTCACCTTAGCTACTACCTTCTCTAGGATCTTCCCCTGATCCACATCTCTTTGTGCCCCATCATAGGCATGATGCCCCAAATCACTTGCTACCTTTCTGCCCACATTACTTCTATCATTTGACTACCCTTTACTCTCCAAGAGACCATTCCACTCCAAAACACCAACACTTCTTGTCACTATCCATGACACTTCTTCATCTTTCAAGGGCTACAATACAACTCTCCTTCCTCTATCCAAGAATGTATAAGTGTTCTTTGCTCCATCATGGAGGGTACACTTCTTGATATTCCATGCTCTCCCAAAGTTCAAATGGCAATCCACTATTGGAATGATGTCACACCATAGACTATACTCATATGGCCCAATGCTAAAGCGCACTTGTGCTTGATCTGTCACCTCAACTTGGTCTTTCATATTTATCCCATGTTCCCTATATGGTCTCTCATGTAGTATCCTTGGAAAATTCAAATTTTGAACCATCTCAATGGAAACAACATTTAAAAACACACCACTTGAAAATATAACTTTACAAACTTTGTTCCTACACTTACAATGTGTCTTGAATATACATGGTTCCTCAATGTAGCTTGAATCCAAATTTGCATTGATGATCACCATATCTACTATATCCATTTGATGTCAGAAAAAAATTTCTCCACTCTTTATCTACAACCTAGGATTCATTCAACTTTGAATCACCACATTGGAATGGTCTCAAAGGATAACTCAACTTTAAGGGTTCAACAAGGGATTCTAGGTCTTTAGAATCTTAGATTGTATCCTCCTCTTCTCCCAAAAGAATCTTCCATCTCTGATAATAGTTGATGCAGAGGTCATATGTAAGACTCTCATTTCCATCCCTTGATTGAAATTTATCCAATTGTGAGACAACTTCTCACATCAAATGTCTCCTCAAGGAATCACCTTCTAGGCTTCCCCAAATGCACCCAGTGCCTTCCATACACCAAATCTTCACATAAGCCTTCCATCTTCATTCTAACTCTACAAAACATCTTATCATGGTCTATACACTATGTCCCACCAACCCAGAAAACTTGGAAAACAAATCCTTCACCCAACTCTCACCATTAGCCCTTAAAGCTAACAATCTTCACCAATCATTAATTGGCCCTTTTCTCCATAATTCCCCAAACAACTAAGGAAACTATTGATATATTTGGATACCCTTTTTTATTCTTTAAATCCTCTCCAAAACTCAAGATATACTTCTTTAGACCATACCCAAGATCCAATAACCTAGCAACCCCAAACTAGACCTAATTCATCCCATTTACAAAGCAACTCATAACCCCACTCATTCCCATGACTCCAAAGTATTAAAAAATCCTTCTTAAGGTTAAAAAACTACACATTTTATATTCTTCAAGGTTTCACCACTCACCTATGGTCTTAGCCATTAAACCCTTGTTTCTAGGGTCACACACCTAGGGTCTGCTCAAAAGGACCTCTACAGCTTTCTCCAAACCAAACCAATGACTCTAACACATCATATTGGATATGAAAAACCATGTTCTATCACCAAAGACCCCTATCCTTAAGGATATCCACTCCCATAATGACTGGTGCAAATCTAGCTCCTGTCAATCCACAAATCACCACCATTTTGTGGCTCTTCAAACACTCTTCTCCAAATCCCTACATATGATGAGTATGATAATACAACATCATTTTACTCTCCCTCCAATCAAAATGACTACAAGGGGGTGGGAAAGTGACAACATCACAAGAAACTTCAACTCAACAGTGCTGATTGTGTCTAACAAGTCACTGTTTCTAGAAAACTAGTCAGATTACTCTATCTTAAACACACAAAAATAGTGAAATGAATGTGTGGAAAGGTAAGTAAAAACCAATTCAATGTCCCTACCTCAATAACCAATCCAAAATCATATTTCAAACCACCATTGGAGTTCACTATTCCTGACTGTACCCACGGGACAACGTATTAATTTGCAGAGAAAAGTTTATTTTTATTAAATGGAATCTCCTTACAATTGTCTTCGCCTACACATCCATATCCACACCTCTTCAACACATGCTAACTATCCCTATAATATCCATACAAGGCCATTTGAAGCCATGTACAACCATAACAGTCAATTAGAATGACTGTTATCGATTGGTTATAGTTAAGGTTTGTTGTCTAGTTGACAACCAAGTGTCAACTTTGACAACCTTTTACCACTAATTCCTTTATAACATTTTGTTAACCTTTTTAAAGTTTTATTATCCCATCAAACCCCTTAGAACTCCTAAACCTCTCTACAAGCCTTACTAGGCCAATTTTACCAACATTGGCAAATCAGACACTTTGGCCCTTGTTTTAGTGCATTTAAAATATTTTATTGGCTCTATTGGCCATGTTACATTTATTATTGACCTTATAGGTATTTCTATTACTCCTCAAATATAGGATCACCATAATTACCCCTAGTGGCCCCCCTAGGTGCACTTTGACCTTATTATAACATTCATCTCCTATTACGTGCCTTTATAAATTTAGGCTTATTGCACTTTGTCGCATCAAATACAAAATGGACCACAAGTCCAATTACATCCATTATTTGATCTTGTAGACCATACAACCTTCATGAGGCTTTCAAATGAATTTCCTTTCATGCATTTTCTAGGGTGCCCTACACCATACTCCCAAATATCAAACCAATCCAAGTCCCTTTGATTGGGAGTTTCTTTCTCTTCATCTAGTCCTTGTCCACTTCTTGTTCAAGACCTGCAATATAATAGTATCCCTTGTGCATTTGTTTCATGCCACTACAATTAAACAACATGTTCCAATAAACATCCCTCATATCTTTGTGTCCATAGATGTCTTCAACATCATCACTTACATGATGAACAATATAAAACTCCCACAAACCTATCAAAAAAGTGTTAGAAACAAAAATAATCACTTGTCTTTCTTATGCACCAAAACACATGTTTGGTATACCCCTGATTCCTTCATTGGGTTCACTACTTCATCCTCCTTCTCACACATTCCTTGTGAGATCTTTGTCCTTATAGAAAAATCTGATTCTAAGGTTTCTCCATGACCATCTCCTCTTGCATCTTCATGTCCCTATCCTAGGCATTGTTCCACTACAACTCCACCCTTCCTTTGTAATTCTTCAACTATGGCATCTATCTTGTCCCATAAATCCATCTCTTCTCCAAGTCCTTGAACACCTATCTTCTTGCTACCTTGTATAGGCTTCTCACCATAAAATCTTTGTACCCTCTTAGTGGGTCCCACATTTAGTAGATTCTTGTCTGAGACAAGCCTTTTGACAAGCTAAATAAACCTCTTCCTCATCCTGTAATGCCAACTTGTGGCTACTTCCTTCAACTCTATCTACAAGAGTTTGAACTCTTCAATTGACAACATCCCTATCATCTTTGAGACCTCTCCCAAATCATCCTTCCAATGCCATCCTCCTTGCCATGCAACCATTTCATCAATGGCTTCTTTCATAGCCCTATCTTCTCTCTTTTCAACAACAACTTGTAATGGACACTTGACTTTCCCCACTTGGATTCCTTCATCCATGCACTCATTCGTTTCCCCAACAACCTCTATAAATCCCATCTCTTTCTCTTTCATCTCAACTTCTTGAGCCTCTTCTTGTTCTGGCCCACACATCACCATGTTCTTCTCTATCCTATCATCTTCATGTTTTGACTTCTTCATGTACATCTACACTTGCATCTCTATTTTTCCTTTAATTGAATCAGTCACCTTAGCCACTAGCTTCTCTAGGATCTTCCCCTAATCCACATCTCTTTGTGTCCCATCATAGGCATGATGCACCAAATCACTTGCTACCTTTCTTTCCACATTGATTCTATCATTTGACTTCCCTTTACTCTCCAAGAGCCCATTCCACTCCAAAACACCAACACTTCTTGTCACTGTCCATGACACTCCTTCATCTTTCAAGGGCTACAACACAACTCTCCTTCCTCTATCAAAAAATGTATAAGTGTTCTTTTCTCCATCATGGAGGGTACATTTCCTAATCTACCATGCTCTCCCAAGGATCAAATGGAAATCCACTATTGGAATGATGTCACACCATAGGCTATCTCATATGGCCCAATGCTAAAGTGCACTTGTGCTTGTTCCATCACCTCAACTTGGTCTTCCATATTTATCCCATGTACCCTATATGGTCTCTCATGTAGTATCCTTGGAAAATTCAAATTTTGAACCATCTCAAAGGAAACACAATTTGAAGACACACCAGTTAAAATTATAACTTTACAAACTTTGTTCCTGCACTTACAATGTGTCTTGAATATACATGGTTTCTCAATGTACCTTGAATCCAAATCTGCATTGATGATCACCATCTCCACTATATCCATCTAATGTCAGAAAAAATTTTCTCCACTCTTCATCTACAACCTAGGATTCTTTCAACTTTGAATCACCACCTTGGAACGCTCTCAAAGGATAACTCAAGTTTAAGGGTTCAACAAGGGATTCTAGGTCTTCAAAATCTTAGATTGTATCCTCCTCTTCTCCCAAAAGAATCATCCATGCTCTGATACCACTTGATGCAAATTTGGTATGTAAGACACTCATTTCCATCTCCTGATTTCAATTTACCCAATGGTGAGACAAATTCTCACATCAAATTTCCCCTCAAGGACTAACCTTCTAGGCTACCCCAAATGCACCTAGTGCCTTCCATACACCAAATCTTCACATAGGCCTTCCATCCTCATTCTAACTCTACAAAAAAAATTATCATGGTCTATACACCATGTTCCACCAACCCACCAAACCTAGACACACAAATCCTTCACCCAACTCTCATCATTAGCCCTTAAAGCTAGTAGTCTTCACTAGTCATTAATTTGCCATTTTCTCCAAAATTACCCAAACAACTAAGGAAACTATTGATTGATTTGGATACCCTTTTGGATTCTTTAAATCCACTCCAAAACTTATGAAATAATTATTTGAACCATACCCAAGATCCAATAACCTAGTAACCGCACACTAGGCCTAATTCATCCCATTTACAAAGAAACTCATAACCCCACTCATTCCCATGACTCCAAAGTATGAAAAAATCCTTCTTAAGGTTACAAAACTACACATTTTCAAGTCTTCAAGAATTCACCACTCACATATGGTCTTATCCATTAAACCCTTGTTTCTAGGGTCACACACCTAGGGTCTGCTCAAAAGGATGTCTACACCTTTCTCCAAACTTATCCAATAACTCTACCACATCATATTGGATATGGAAAACCATTTTATATCACCAAACACTACTATCCTTAAGGACATCCACTGCCATAATGACTGGTGCAAATCTTGCTCCTCTTAATCAGCAAATTACCACCATTTTGTGGCTCTTCAAATACTCTTTTCAAAATTATTGCATATAATTAGTATGATACAAGGATAATATTACATGGTTGTAATCTCCCACCAATCAGAGTGACCACAGGGGCTGGGAGAGTTATAACATCACAAGAAACTTCAAATCAATAGTGTTGACTGTGTTTAACCAGTCACTATTTCTAGAACACTAGTAAGATTACTCTCTCTTAAAAACAACAAAACATTTAAATGAATGTGTGGAAAGGTAAATAAAAACCAATGCAATGTCCCTACATCAATAACCAATCCAAAATTATATTTCAAACCACCATTGGAATTCACTATTCCTGACTGTACCCATAGGATAGTGTATAAATTTGCAGAGAAATTTTTATTTTTATTGAATGAAATCTCCTTAAAATGGTCTTGGCCTACACATCCATCTCCACACATCTTCAATAGATGTCAAAACTCTCTATAAATATCCATACATGTCTGGTTGAAGTCCTGTACAACCGTAATAGTCAGTTACAATGACTATTATTGATTGGTTATAATTAAGGTTTGTTGTCTAGTTGACAAGCAAGTGTCAACTTCAACAACCTTTTACCACTAATGCCTTTATCACATTGTATTAACCTTTTGTAAGGTTTATTATCCCATCAAAACCCTTAGAACTCCTAAACCTCTCTACAAGCCTTACTAGGCTATTTTTGCCAACATGGACAAATCACACACTTTTACACTTGTTTTAGTGCATTTACTACATTTTATTGGCTCTATTTGCCATGTTAAATTTATTATGGACATTATAGGTCTTTATATTACTCCTCAAATCTAGGATCACCATAATGACCCCTAGTGACCCCCTAGGTGCACTTTGACCTTATGATTCCATTCATCTCCTATTACATGCCTTTATACATTTAGGCTTATTACACTGTATTGCAACAAATACAAAAAATACCACAAGTCCAATTACATCCATATTTTGATCTTTTAGACCATACAAACTTCATGAGGCTTTCAAATGACTCTCTTTTCATGCCTATTCCAAGGTGGCCTGCACCAAACTCCCAAGGATCAAATTAATCTAATTCCCTTAGATTGGGAGTTTCTTTCTCTTCCTCTAGTCTTTGTCCACTTCTTGTTGAGGACCTATAATAGAATAGTATGCCTTGTGAATTTGTTTCATTACCCTACAATTAAACATGTGCCAAGAAACATCCCTCATATCTTTGTGTCCATAGATGTCTGAAACATCCTCACATACATGGTGAACAATATAAAACTCCTGGAAACCTATCACAAAAGTGTTAGAAACAAAAATAATCATATGCACCAAAATACATGTTTGGTATACTCCTCCTTCCTTCATTGGGTTCACTACTTAATCCTCCTACTCACACACTCCTTGTGAGATCTTTGTCCTTATAGACAACTATGATTCTAAGGTCTCTCCATGACCATCTCCTCTTGCATCTTCATGCCCCTTGTCCTAGGCATTCTTCCACCACTACTCCACCCTTCCTTTTCCATTCTTCAACTATTGCATCTATCTCATCCCATAAATCCATCTCTTCTCCAAGTCGTTGGACACCTGTCTTCTTGCTACCATGTATAGGCTTCTCACCATCAAATATTTGTACCCTCTTAATGGGTCCTCCATTTAGTAGTTTCTTGTCTGCAAAAAGCCTTTTGATAGGCCATACCAACCTCTTTCTTACCCTCTTATGTGAATTTGTGGCTACTTCCTTCAACTCTTTCCTCAATAATTTGAACTCTTCAATCATCAAGGTCCATGTCATCTTTGAGACCTCTCACAACTCATCCTTCCAATTCCATCCTCCTTTACATGCAACCATTTCATCAATGGCTTCTTTCATACCCCTATCTTCTCTCTTTTCAATAGTAACTTGTAATGAACACTTGACTATCCCCACTTGGATTCCTTCATCCATGCACTCATGTGTTGCCTCAACAACCTCTATAAATCCCATCTATTTCTCTATCATCTCAACTTCTTGAGCCTCTTCTTTTTGTGGCCCACACATCACCATGTTAGTCTCTATCCTATCATCTTCATGTTCTGACTTCTTCATGTGCATTTTCATTTGCACTTGCATCTCTATTTTTTTTCAACTGAATCAGTCACCTTAGCCACTTCCTTCTCTAGGATCTTCCCCCGATCCACATCTCTTTGTGCCCCATCATAGGCATGATGCTCAAAATCACTTGCTACCTTGTTGTCCACATTTATTCTATCATTTGACTACCCTTTACTCTCCAAGATCCCATTCTACTCCAAAACACCAACACTTCTTGTCACTGTCCTTGATACTACTTCATCTTCCAAGGGATGCAATACAACACTCCTTCCTCTATCCAAGAATGTATAAGTGTTTTTCTCTCCACAGGGAGGGTACACTTCCTGATCTACCATGCTCTCCCAAGGATCAAATGGAAATCCACTATTGGAATGATGTCACACCATAGGCTATCCTCATATGGCCCAATGCTAAAGTACACTTGTGCTTTTTCCATCACCTCAACTTGGTCTTCCATATTTATCCCATGTGCCCTATATGGTATTTCATGTAGTATCCTTGGAAAATTCAACTTTTGAACCATCTTAAAGGAAACAAAAATTGAAAACACACCACTTGAAACTATAACTTTAAAAGCTATGTTCCTGCACTTACAATTTGTCTTGAATATACATGGTTCCTAAATGTACCTTGAATCCAAATCTGCATTGAAGATCACCATCTCTACTATATCCCTTTGATGTCAAATTTTGTTTTCTCCAGTCTTCATGTAGAATCTAGGATTCATCCAACTTTGAATCACCACCTTGGAACGCTCTCAAAGGATAACTCAACTTTAAGGGTTCAACAAGGGATTCTAGGTCTTTAGAACCTTAGATTGTATCCTCCTCTTCTCCAAAAGAATCTTCCATGCTTTGATACCATGTGATGCAGAGGTGGTATGTAAGACTCTCATTTCAATCCCTTGATTGCAATTTATGTAAAGGTGAGACAAATTCTCACATCAAATGTCCCCTCAAGGACTCTCCTTCTAGGCTGACCCAAATGCACCTAGTGCCTTCCATACACCAAATCTTCACATAGGCCTTCCATCATCATTCCAACTCCACACAAAATATTATCATGGTCTAAACACCATGTTCAACTAACCCACCAAACCTGGACAATAAATCCTTCACCCAACTCTCACCATTAGCCCTTAAAGCTAGTACTCTTCACCAATCATTCATTTTCCTTTTTCTCCAGAATTCCCTAGACAACTAAGGAAAATATTCATTTATTTGGATACCCTTTTTAATACTTTAAATACTTTCCAAAACTAAGGATAGACTTATTTGGACCATACCCAAGATCCAATAACCTAGCAACCCCAGACTAGGCCTAATTCATCCCATTTACAAAGAAACTCATAACCACACTCATTCCCATGAATCCAAAGTATGAAAAAATCCTTCTTAAGGTTACAAAATTGCACATTTTCAAGTCTTCAAGGTTTCACCACTCACCTATGGTCTTAGCCATTAAACCCTTATTTCTAGGGTCGCACACCTAGGGTCTACTCAAAAGGACCTCTACACATTTCTCCAAACTAATACAATTAATCTAGCACATCATATTGGATATGAAAAACCATGTTGTATCATCAAAAACCACTATGCTTAAGGAGATCCACTCCTATAATGACTACTACAAATCTGGCTCCTCCCAATCAGTAAATTACTACCATTTTGTGGCTCTTCAAACACTCTTTTCAAAATCTCTACATATAATTAATATGATACAAGGATAATATTACATGGTTGTACTCTCCCACCAATCAAAGTGACCACAGGGGCTAGGAGAGTTAAACATCACAAGAAACTTCAAATCAACAGTGCTGACTGTGTCTAACCAATCACTATTTCTAGAACACCAGTCAAATTACTCTATCTTAAACACAACAAAATAGTGAAATGAATGTGTGGAAAGGTAAGTAACAACCAATTCAATGTCCCTACATCAATAACCAATCCAAAATCATATTTAAAACCACCATTGGAATTTACTGTCCTTGACTGTACCCATAGGATAGTGTATTAATTTATAGAGAAAAGTTTATTTTTATTGATTGAAATCTCCTTACAATGGTCTTTGCCTACAAATCCATGTCCACGCCACTTCAACACACACCAAAACTCCCTATAAATAGCCATACAAGACCGGTTGAAGCACTTTAAAACTGTAATAGTGAGTTACAATGACTGTTACCGGTTAGTTATAGTTAAGGTTTGTTGTCTAGTAGACAACCAAGTGTCAACTTTGACAACCTTTAACCACTAATGCCTTTATAACATTGTGTTAACCTTTTTAAAGGTTTATTATCCCATCAAACCCCTTAGAACTCCTAAACCTCTCTGCAAGCCTTACTAGGCCATTTTTGCCAACATAGGAAAACCATACACTTTGGCACTTGTTTTAGTGCATTTACGACATTTTATTGGCTCTATTGGCCATGTTACATTTAGTATGGACCTTATAGTTCTTTACATTACTCCTCAAATCTAGGATCACCATACAGACCCCTAGTGATCCCCCTAGGTGTACTTTGACCTTATGATGCCATTCATCTCCTATTACATGCCTTTATACATTTAGGCTTATTACACTATATTGAATCAAATACAAAATGGACCACAAGTCCAATTACATCCATGTTTTGATATTTTGGACCATACAACCTTCATGCCTTTTCCAAGATGCCCTGCATCATGCACCCAAGGATCAAATAAATCAAAGTCCCTTGGATTGGGAGTTTCTTTCTCTTCCTCTAGTCTTTGTCCACTTCTTGTTGAGGACCTGCAATAGAAAAGTATCCCTTATGCATTTTTTTTATGCCCCTACAATCAAACAACATGCTCCAAGTAGCAGCCCTCATATCTTTGTGTCCATAGATGTTTGCAACATTATCACTTACATGGCGAACAATATAAAACTCCTGCAAACCTGCCACAAAAGTGTTAGAAATAGAAATAATTAAGTCTTTCTTATGCACCAAAACACATGTTTGGTATACCCCTCATTTCTTCATTGGGTTCACTACTTCATCCTCCTTCTCACACACTCCTTGTGAGATCTTTGTCCTTGTATAAAACTCTGATTCTAAGGTCTCTCCATGACCATCTCCTCTTTCATCTTCATGCCCCTATCCTAGGCATTCTTCCACCACTACTCCACCCTTCCTTTGTCATTATTTAACTATGGCATCTATCTCATCCCATAAATCCATCTCTTCTCCAAGTCCTTGAGCACCTGTCTTCTTACTACCTTGTATAGGCTTCTCACCATCAACACTTTGTACCCTCTTAGTGGGTCCTCCATTTAGTAGTTTCTTGTTTGCAACAATCTTTTTGAGACACTATACCAATCTCTTACTGATCCTCTTATGCCAAATTGTGGCTAATTCCTTCAACTCTGTCTTCAAGAGTTTGAAATCTTCAATCTCTAAGGTCCCTATCATCTTTGAGACCTCTCGCAACTTATCCTTCCAATGCTATCCTCCTTGGCATGCAACCATTTCATCAATGGGTTCTTTCATAGCCCTATCTTCTCTCTTTTTAACAACAACTTGTAATGGACACTTGACTGTGCCCACTTTGATTCCTTCATCCATGCACTAATTAGATGCCTCGACAACCTCTAGAAATTCCATCTCTTTCTCTATCATCTCAACTTCTTGAGCCTCTTCTTTTTGTGTCCCAGACATCACCATCTTCTTCTTTGTCCTATCATCTTCATGTTATGGCTTCTTCATGCACATCTGTAGTTGCATCTCTATTTTTCTTACAACTAAATCAGTCAACTTAGCCACAGCCTTCTCAAGGATCTTCCCCTGATACACATCTCTTTGTGCCCCATCATAGGCCTGATACCCCAAATCACTTGCTACCTTATTGTCCACATTTCTTCTATCATTTGGCTACCCTTTACTCTCCTAGATCCCATTCCACTCCAAAACACCAAAACTTCTTGTCATTGTCCATGACACTTCTTCATCTTTCAAGGGCTGCAACACAACTCTCCTTCCTCTATCCAAGAATGTATAAGTTTTATTTTCTCCATCATGGAAGGTATGCTTCCTAATCTATCATTTTCATCCAAGGATCAAATAACAATCCACTATTGGAATGTTGTCACACCATAGGCTGTCCTCATATGGCCCAATGCTAAAGTGCATTTGTCCTTGTTTCATCACCTCAAATTGGTCTTCCATAATTATCCCATGTTCCCTATATGGTCTCTCATGTATCATCCTTGGAAAATTCAACTTATTAACCATCTCAATGGAAACAAAATTTGAAAACATACCACCTAAAACTATAACTTTACAAACTTTGTTCCTACACTTACAATGTGTCTTGAATATACATGGTTCCTCAATGTACCTTGAATCCAAATCTGTATTGATGATTACAATCTCTACTATATGCCTCTGATGTTAGAAAAACTTTTCTCCACTCCTCATGTACAACCTAGGATTCATTCAACTTTGAATCACCACCTTGGAAAGCCCTCAAAGGATAACTCAACTTTAAGGGTTCAAAAAGGTATTCTAGGTCTTTAAATTATTAGATTTTATGCTCCTCTTCCCCCAAAAGAATCTTCCATGCTTTGATACCACTTAATGCAGAGGTGGTATGTAAGACTCTCATTTCCATCACCTAATTGCAATTTATCTAATGGTGAGACAATTTCTCACATCAAATGTCTCCTCAAGGACTCACCTGATACCACTTAATGCAGAGGTGGTATGTACGACTCTCATTTCCATCTCCTAATTACAATTTATCTAATGGTGAGACAATTTCTCACATCAAATATCTCCTCAAGGACTCACCTTCTAGGCTATTGCAAATGAACCTAGTGCCTTCCATACATCAAATATTCACATAGGCCTTCCATCCTCATGTTCGACACACCCACCAAACCTAGTCAAGAAATCCTTCTCCCAATTCTCACCATTAGCCCTTAAAGCTAGTAGCCTTCACTAGTCATTAATTTGCATTTTTCTTGAGAAATCCCCAAACAACTAAGGGAACTATTGATTTATTTGTATACCCTTTTGGATTCTTTAAATCCTCTCCAAAAATCAAGATAGACTTCTTTAGACCATACCCAAGATCCAATAACCTAGCAACCCCACACTAGGCCTAATTCATCCCATTTACAAAGAAAATCATACCCCACTCATTCCCATGAATCAAAAGTATGAAACAATCCTTTTTAAGGTTAAAAAACTACACATTTTCAACTCTTCAACGTTTCATCACTCACCTATGGTCTTAGCCATTAAACCCTTATTTCTCGGGTCACACACCTAGGGTCTCCTCAAAAGGACCTCTACACCTTTCTCCAAACCAACCCAATGACTCTAGCACATCATATTGGATATGAAAAACCATGTTCTATGACCAAAAACCCCTATCCTTAGGGACATCCACTCCCATAATTATTGGTGCAAATCTGGCTCCTTTTAATCAGCAAATTACCATCATTTTGTGGCTCTTCAAATACTCTTTTCCAAATACCTGCATATGATTAGTATGATACAAGGATAATATTACATTGTTGTACTATCACACCAATCAGAGTGACCACAAGGGGTGGGAGAGTTACAACATCACAAGAAACTTCAAATCAATAGTGTTGACTGTATCTAACCAATCACTATTTCTAGAACACTAGTCAGATTACTCTATCCTAAACACAACCAAATAGTGAAATGAATTCTTGAAAAGGTAAGTAACAAAAAATTTAATATCCCTACATCAATAACCAATCAAAAATCATATTTCAAACCACCATTGGAATTCACTGTTCCTGACTGTACCCACAGGACAATGTTTTAATTTGCGGAGAAAAGTTTATTTTTATTGAATGAAATCTCCTTAAAATGGTCTTCGCCTACACATCCATCTCCACACCTCTTCAAAACATGCCAAAACTCCCTCTAAATATCCATGCAAGGCCAATTGAAGCCCTGTACAACCCTAACAGTTAGTTACAATGACTGTTACTGGTTGGTTATAGTTAAGGTTTGTTGTCTAGTTGACAACCAAGTGTCAACTTTGACAACCTCTTACCTCTAATGCCTTTATAACATTGTCTTAACCTTTTTAAAGGTTTATTATCCCATCAAACCCCTTAGAACTCCTAAACCTCTCTACAAGCCTTATAGGCTAGTTTTGCCAACATGGGCAAATCACACACTTTGGCACTTGTTTAAGTGCATTTACAACATTTTATTGGCTCTATTGGCCATGTTACATTTATTATAGACATTATAGGTCTTTATATTACTCCTCAAATCTAAGATCACCATAATGACCCCTAGTGACCCCCCTAGGTGCACTTTGACCTTAATATGCCATTCATATCCTATTACATGCCTTTATACATTTAGGCTTATTACACTGTATTGCATCAAGTAAAAAATGGACCACATTTCTAATTACATCCATTTTTTGATCTCTTAGACCATACAACCTTCATGAGGCTTTCAAATGACTCTCTTTTCATGCCTTTTCCTCACATCACATCAAATGTCTCCTTAAGGACTCACCTTCTAGGCTATCACAAATGTACCTAGTGCCTTCCATACATCAAATCTTTGCATAGGCCTTCCATCCTCATTCTAACTCCACACAACATGTTATCATGGTCTATACATCATGTTCCACCAACCCACCAAACCTGGACAACAAATCCTTCACCCAACTCTAACCATTAGCCCTTAAAGCTAGTAGTCTTCACCAGTCATTAATTTGCATTTTTCTCTAGAAATCCCCACATCTAAGATCACCATAATGACCCCTAGTGACCCCCCCAGGTTCACTTTGACCTCAATATGCCATTCATATCCTATTACATGCCTTTATACATTTAGGCTTATTACACTGTATTGCATCAAGTACAAAATGGACCACAATTCCAATTACATCCATGTTTTGATCTTTTAGACCATACAACCTTCACGAGGCTTTCAAATGACTCTCTTTTCATACCTTTGCCTCATATCACATCAAGTGTCTCCTCAAGGACTCACCTTCTAGGCTGTCACAAATGCATCTAGTGCCTTCCATACATCAATTCTTCACATAGGCCTTCCATCCTCATCAAATGTCTCCTCAAGGACTCACCTTCTAGGTTGTTGCAAATGCACCTAGTGCCTTCCATACATAAAATATTCACATAGGCCTTCCATCATCATTCTAACTCCACACAAAATTTTATCATGGTCTATACATCATGTTCCACCAACCCACCAAACTTGGACAACAAATCCTTCACCCAACTCTCACCATTAGCCCTTAAAGCTAGTAGTCTTTACCAGTCATTAATTTGCATTTTTCTTGAGAAATCCCCAAACAACTAAGGAAACTATTGATTGATTTGTATACCATTTTGGATTCTTTAAATCCTCTATAAAAATCAAGATAGACTTCTTTAGACCATACCCAAGATCCAATAACCTAGCAACCCCACACTAGGCCTAATTCATTCCATTTACAAAGAAAATCATACCCCACTCATTCCCATGACTCCAAAGTATGAAACAATCCTTTTTAAGGTTACAAAATTGCACATTTTCAACTCTTCAAGGTTTCACCACTCACATATGGTCTTAGCCATTAAACCCTTGTTTCTAGGGTCGCACACTTAGGGTCTCCTCAAAAGGACCTCTACACCTTTCTCCAAACCAAGCCAATGACTCTAGCACATCATATTGGATATGAAAAACCATGTTCTATGATCAAAAACCCCTATCCTTAAGGACATCCACTCCCATAATGACTGGTGCAAATCTGGCTCCTTTTAATTAGCAAATTACCATCATTTTGTGGCTCTTCAAATACTCTTTTCCAAATACTTGCATATGATTAGTATGATACAAGGATAATATTACATGGTTGTACTATGCCACCAATTAGAGTGACCACAGGGGGTGGGAGATTTACAACATCACAAGAAACTTGAAATCAACAATGTTGACTGTATCTAATTGAATAGGGGTAAAATGGAATCGCCTCTATTCACATGTAAAGGGGGAAATATGAGATCTATTCTCAAACCCAAATTCCCCAAAGAAGAGATCCGATTTGATCAACCAAAAGGTTAATACACAATCAAATCAATTTATGGTGAATATGGAAAAGAAAGAGAGTAAATTTAATATTTCCCTATGGAGGATATTGTGTTTGGAATAATTGAAATATAAATACTAACCTCAAATTAGGGCAGATTTGGAAAATGTTGAATTCTGATGTCTGTGTACACTTTTGAGAAAATCTAAAACCTAGCTTGGACTGTAAATGTTGAGACAGAGAAAACCCAGAAATCTTTCTCCAAGATGGCTCAGCTCGGGTTTGACCCTCATAAAAGGTCAAATACTACATTCTTTATTTGAAGTCCGATTTGAATTCTGTTCGCAGATCTCAGAAGTTTTCCAAAAAGGGTATCCAAATTCACTCTTAGATTCAAAATTCTACACCTGTACCTGCAAGAAAATGGGGGTTTTTGTTGTATGGGGGGTTTGCCTTGGTCAAACCCCAATTTAGGAATTAACCTTGAAATTGAATTGAAATATATTGTGCATAAACAAAGTAATTGAAACAAATCACCTCGCTTATGTTGAAGTCCTTGTAGAAGATTTGAATCCTCAAATGCACAAGTAGGAATGAATGTAGGATGTCTCCAATCAAAGGTATTTGATCTTCAACACCAGTCTTGATTTGATCTTTGCATATGAGAAGGCTTGCATGAATGGAGAAGGATGGATCTTCAAGGGGGCTCCAAAGAGATTGAATCCTTCAATGGCTAACAATGGATCTCTTTGATGGATGGATGCTTGAACACTTGAATGCTTGAAGACTTGCTTGAATTCACTTTCTTGCACATGAAAGCTTGCACATGAAAACTTGAGATGAGATGCTTGATTGCAAAAATTGATGATTAAAATGAGAGAGGAAGGCCTCCTTTTATAGTGAACTAGGGCACACTCCTCTAGAGGGGCCACCTTGGAGGATTAAATTGCAATTAGGTCTTCACCTTTAGAAAATATACCTAGATTAAATGCAATTAAAGGATTTACCATCCCGAAACCCAAAATGGCCGACCTGGAGGCGGGAAAATAAATCTCCCAAAAGTCCAATACCTGGAAATCATGGAAATTGAAGATTTGAAGAAAGGGGTCAAAGTCAAGGTTGGACCTAACCTAGTCAAGTTTGAGCTTGACCCTGACCTAGTCAGGTTCAAGCTTGACCCTGACCTAGTCAGTTTCTACCTTGAATCTGACCCTGGTCCCAATTTGACTCAGAACCAAGTCAGGAGGTCCCGGGGATGCCCAGAAACCTAGAACTGATGCCAGAATAGGATAGAATGTCAGGGATAGACATAAAATCCTATGATTACTATGATGAAGGCTAGGAGGATCTATTTCTAAATCCTACCTAGAAAATAGACCCATGCAAGAGGGAAATTCAAGAGAATCCTTAAGATCCTAATCCTAATTTCACCTAGAATGAAGAAATCAAGCGCAAGGAAGAAGTGGAAAGCAGGGAGAAAAGCCAAATACATGGAAAGACCTAATCAAGGCACTTAACATGAACCAAAAAAACTTTCTCAGAGGGCTAAATGCTCTTATCATGGAAGTGCTTCCATTTTAAGATAATACATTAAGCCCCCACTTTAGCAAGACTATGGACTCGATGCAAAGTCTTGGTAAAGGAGATCAAAATAAAAAGATAATCTTATCATAATCAAGGGACAAAGAGAAAACTTAAGCCCCCAAGGACTCAAGTCTTTGTCAACTCCTAGATCACAATAAGAGAAACATCTCTAGAGAGAGAAAGAAGGTGTGATTGCCTCACCCAATGAGAACTTATGTCCCATTGTGAACCACACAGGAAAATGGTGGAACTAGAAAGATGGAATTGAACCGCCTAGTGAATGTGCTACTCACTAGTCAACCCATCAAGAATTTATCCTTAGGAATATCCTATCCCATAAGACTAAAATCAGAAAAAATAAAAACAAAAGAGATCCAATCTTAAGGACACTATCGACCTTAAGGGATCAAAAGTTATGTGTATTTGAAATTGGAGGGATCAAGAGATCCTAAAATATAAATCTGTGCTTTAAGGATTAGTTACTAATCCAAAAAGGGATAAGAAATATCTTGAAAAAATGTGTGTGTATTGAAAAGTGCGTGTGTGCAACATGTGTGTAGAGCATATGCCCCCATGTTAAATTCATTGTTGACACTTTAATAGGAGCAATGACTTTAATAGAAACATAAACAAGTCCACTGATTATGTTTCCATGTCGAGATGCCCCCAGACGAAGACAAATCAAGGGAAATATCATAGAAACATATAGAGAACACAGAAGGGATCTACCTACCATGAGGTTAGTATAATCATAAGATAACATATATATGATATTATTGCAAATGAATTGACATCATTCCCCAAGGAAAGTAGAACTACAATCACAAAGGAGGAAAGATCACATAAGATATATGAAGGAGACCCTTTTCAGACCATGACATGGAGACCAAAAAGAATTAGTGCTACCATATCTTGAATCCAAGCAGATTACACAGGGAAACATTTATGAACAATAGCACAGTTATAAAATAACATTGAACAACACATAGAAGAATAGAGATACATAGATAAGATTTTGAACAATAGTTTTGATTCCTTCATCACCTTGCACCAACTGAGTAACAAGGATCATATAAAAGAATCTAACAACATTTAGCAAACACATTATGGGAGAAGCATAGTACAGTAGGAAAACACACAACAAAGCTACCACGAAAGACAAGCTGATGAAGTGTGCTGCCTACTTTCCCCATGTTGTTGTATATCATTTAGGGAAGGTGGTTGAATAAGGTTAAAATGTATTCAACATCATTCATTTGTTTTAAGGGGGGAAATATGAGATCTATTCTCAAACCCAAATTCCCCACAAGGAGATCCGATTTGATCAACCTAGAGGTTAATACACAATCGAATCAGTTTATGGTTAATATGGAAAAAAAGAACAAATCTAATGTTTCCCCTAGGTAGAAAATATGTTATACTTGAAATTGAAATAATTGAAGTGCAAATACTAACCTTGAATTAGGGAAGATCTAGAAAATGATGAATTCTAGCTTCTGTATGAACTTTCTAAAGATTCCATCACTTGTTCTAGACTAGAAATGTTGAGGCGGACAAAACCCAAAAATCTTTTCTCCAAATTTACATAGGTCAACTTTGACCTTTTAAAAGGTCAAAGACCACATTATTTATTTGAAGTCTGATTCCAATTCTGTTCACAGATCCTGAAAGATTGTTGAAAAGGGTATCTGAATTCACTCTCAGATATGAGATTTTGCACCTGTACCTACAAGAAAATGGGGGTTTTTGGTTGTATGGGGGGTTTGCCTTGGTCAAATCCCAATTTAGGAATTAACCTTGAAATTGAATTGAAATTGTATTGTGCATAAACAAAGTAATTGAAACAAATCACCTCGCTTATGTTGAAGTCCTTGTAGAGGATTCGAACCCTCAAATCCACAAGAATGCTTCAATGAATGTAGGATGTCTCCAATCAATGGTATTTTGATCTTCAACACCAATCTTGATTTGATCTTTGCATATGAGAAGGTTTGAATGAATGGAGAAAGATGGATCTTCAAGAGGGCTCCAAGGAGATTGAATCATTCAATAGCTAACAATGGAACTCCTTGATGGATGAATGCTTGAACACTTGAATGCTTGAAGACTTGCTTGCACTTGAACACTTGAGAGCTTGATTGCCAAAACTTGATGATGAAGTGATGTGAAAACTTGATGTCAAAATGAGAGAGGAAGGCCTCCTTTTATAGTGATCTAGGGCACACTCCTCTAGATGGGCCACCTTGAAGAATTAAATCCCAATTAGGTCCTCACATTTAGAAAATATACCTTGATTAAATACAATTAAAGGATTTACTGTTCGGAGCCCGAAACAACCGACCCGGAGGTGGAGAAATAATTATCCTGAAAGCCAAACTGCCGACAGATGACAATTTGAAATCTTGGCAGGAAGAGGTCAAGGTCAAGGTTGACCCTGACCTGGTCAGGGTCAACATCGACTTTGACCTCAAACCCTAACTTTGTCAGGATTTACAACAGAGGTTCCAGAAGATGCCAGAAACTTAGAAATTGATATCCAAATAGGACCTAGTGTCAGGAACAGACAGAAAATCCTCTGTTTGATGTGATGAAGGACTAGGAGGTCTCATTTTTGAACCTTGCCTAGAAAATAGAGCCATAAAAGAGGGAAAATTAGGAAAGTCCTCAAGACCTTAACCCTAATTTCACCTAGAATGAAGAAATCAAGTGCGGAGAAGAAGTGGAAAGCAGGGAGAAAGCCAAATACACGCAAAGACCAAATCAAGGCACTTAACATGACCCCAAACCACTTACTCCGAGGGCTAAATGCTCTTAACATGGAAGTGCTTCCATTTTAAGATGATACAGTGGGTAACTCGCAAGAGGGACTATATACAAAATAGTAGGAATGATAGCCAGTTCCAAACAAGGATCCTCTTGAGAATCACTATGTTCAATACTAGGTTTAAGAGTTAATTGTGATGAAAGCATATTAGGTAAATCAATGTCAATGTCAATAGTCTCATATTCATCATTAACATCATCAATATCATCAAGAGTATCTTCTTCATCCAAGTTAATTAAAATAGGATCTAAGATACAAATAGAATCATAATCATGCATGTGAACATCATTATTAGTAACAACATCTTCTAACACATTATGCATAGGTTTATCTAAAGAAAGTAGAGATCTTTTAGCTTTAGCATGAGCACAATGCTTTTTACGATGTTCATTAGCAAATCAATTACGTTTTGATTTATTTGAAATAGGTTGAGAACTAGGAGGAACAATCACAAGATCCTTCACAGGTTCTTTAGGAAGATCAATAGGATTATCAACCATAGGAGAAACAATCATAGGATCTTTGATAGTTTTGGTAGAAGGGACTTGATTAACAAAACTAGAAGCCATAGTTAAAGGAGGTATCGAAGGTGTAGGTAAAAGACCATGATTAAGATCCATAGAAGGTATGCTTAATTGAAGAATTTTACGATGTTTATAAGATTGATATGATTGAAAAAGATTATCAGGGCGAGGAGGACATGAATTAGGTAATGAAGGCCAAAAGAAATCTAGAGTAGCACAATCTCTAGGCCTAGAAGGTTGATATAGACTATGATTGATCATCTTCACTTCTCCATCATGAATGAACTTAAGACACTTATGGATAGGTGAAGCAACAACATGCATGGTAGTCAACCAAGGCAAATCTAGCTTAACTTGAAATTGATCAGAAGTAGGAACCACAGCGAAGGTAGTGTTCACAAGTTTTCCAAAAATTTCAATCGGCAAGGTAATAGAACCAAATGATGGATAAAGAAAACCATTGCAATTTTGAATCCACACATCCGATGTATCATAAAAATCACATTGTAAGCTTTTCATAAAAAGATTTTCTTCAGTGATAACATTAACTAAGGAGGTAGGATCAGCAAGACAACCTCGAGTAGGTATCTGAGCAATCTTAGCAGCAATATAAAGGGGACCATCAGGAGCTTTAATAGACTCAGAGCCATCAAAGGTAATCAAAATTTCCCAAGGTCTTTTATTCTTAAATTGTTGTCAAGGTTTAGGTTGAGGTTTCATTTTAGGTTTAGGTTTTGGTCGATGTTGAGATTGAACTTGAGGTTGAATCAGAGTTTGAAGTGGAGGTTGAGGGTGAGGTGGAGATACAGACTGATCAACATGCTCCACTTGATTAACAACATGATTGAGATCATCCATCTTTGAATCATACACAATTTCCATAGCAAATGGTTGAGCAATAGTATTAGTATCATGCGTAGGTAAAGGGTTCGTATAAATTTGAAGGTTCTGATTAGGAGGAGAGATAGATTGATTCCCACTATTATCTAGATTATCAACAGATAAAACTTTAGAATCAATTATATCTTGAACCTTATGTTTTAAAGAATAACATCTCTCAGTATCATGACCATTCTGATGATGATATTGATAGAAAGCATTTTGATCAAAAGATTTAGATGCAATTGTAGTAGGTAAAAGAAGTCGAATAGGAGGTAAAGTAATCATATTAGCAGCTAAAAACTTATTCATAATAGCATGTAAAGTTTTAGAAATAGGAGTAAACATATGATTTAATTGAAAAGAAGTGGATGCAGAAGTGGCATTATGAGATGCAATAACAACTTGATTAGCAACTACATTTGCTTGTTTGTTTATCTTGACATAATTGTTGAATTTTTGAAACTTGTTTGGGTTAGGAGTAGCATCACTCTTATCAACTAGAACATGAGCCATTGGAGTGTTACTCTCAAATTGACTCACTTGTAATTGATAATGATGAAGTACTGCACAAAGTTGTTGAAAAGACTTAAATTCAGTAAGCAGAATCTTATCTCTAATATCCTTTTGCAAATTTGAAATAAACATACATTGAATATCAATATTAGGAACATGATAGGAAATTAGAGCATGCAAATGATTAAATCTACCAATAAATTCAGTTAATTTTTCTTTAGCACTTTGTTTACAATGCATTAAATTAGTCAAAGACACTTGCAGGCCAATATTATTTTGAAATTGTTGAATAAAGGAATTAGCAAGTTGTGGAAAGGAATCAATTGAATAAGGAGGCAAGGAACAATACCATTGTAAGGCCTTGTCACGAAAGGTTCTAGCAAACAGTTTGGCTAAAATCCTATGGTCATGAGCATAATCACTACAAAGGATTTGGAATGTTTTAACATGATGAACAAGATCTCCTTTTCCATTATAATTCTCAAGATGAGGCATCTCTCCTTGTTGAGGAATAGGAGTATGAATAATATCCCGGGACAAGGGACTTCCCATGTCACATGTAGGAATACTAAACTTGTTTTGAGTTAAGGAAGCAAGTTGTTGTTGTAAGGATGATACAGTTTGAGCCAAATTGATGATTGTTGAATCATTAGAGGAAATAGGAGTAGCAACATTAGACACACTAGGTAAAGTGTAAGAAGCTGTAGGAATAGAGGACACAACTGGAGGAACACTAGGAACTACAGTTAGAAGTGGATTGGAATAAGTAAAAGGAACATTATGATATGAAGGTTGTGATGGAGGAAGGGACACAGGAGGAACACTCATAGGAACAGAGGGAACCGTCATAATTACTAGAGAAGGAGTATAGATAGGAATGCTAGGTAAAGGATTAGAAGGAGGTTCAACACTAGTGATAGGAGGAATGAACCCTAATTCTTGAGCTTCTTGAGCTAAAGGTTTAACATTTGAATGCACAAGATGAGTAATACCACGCAAGAGGTTAACACCTTGATCAATATCATGGAGAAGTTTGTTAAGAGCCTCTATAGCTTGAATGGAATCTTGATTATGGTTTTCTTGAAGAAGCCAATTACCCATTTTATCAAGTTCAGTGGAAAGTTTTTGGACTTGTTCAGGAGGAACTCTTAAAGCATCATCCTCATCATGAGATGAGTGAGAAGAGTTTTTCTCCATAGTAGGATTGGAATCATGAAGAATCAAGTTATCATTCGGGATCCTAAGGAAAGGAGAAGAAGATTTAGGCTCAAAGGTACCCATGAGTCTATGACTTCATCTAACTAGAATGTTACAAGAAGGACTAGTGGTATTAAAGCTCATAAACCAATGTAATGCAAATGAACTAAACTAAGAACATATAAAGCATGAATATGAAATCTAATTAGCATGCAAGATCTACCACGAAGGAAAAATCTAATACTAACAAGATAAAAGGAAAGCACAATAAGGAATCCAATTCCACAAAAGAAAAGAGAGTAAGTATGTCGGGTTCACCAAAATGAATAGGGGTAAAATGGATTCACCTCTATTCACATGTAAAGGGGGAAATATGAGATCTATTCTCAAACCCAAATTCCCCAAAGAAGAGATTTGATTGATCAACCAAAAGGTTAATACATAATTGAATCAATTTATGGTGAATATGGAAAAGAAAGAGAGTAAATCTAATATTTCCCTATGGAGGATATTGTGTTTGGAATAATTGAAATACAAATACTAACCTCAAATTAGGGCAGATCTGGAAAATGTTGAATTTTGATGTCTGTGTACACTTTCAGGAAAATTTGAAACCTGTCCTGGATTGGAAATGCCGAGACAAAGAAAACCTAGAAATATTTCTCCAAGATGGCATAGCTCAGGTTTGACCCTCATAAAAGGTCAAATACTACATTCTTTATTTGAACTCTGATTCAAATTCTATTCGCAGATCTCAGAAGTTTTCCGAAAAGGGTATCCAAATTCACTCTCAGATTTGAAATTTCACACCTGTACCTACAAGAAAATGGGGTTTGTTTTTGTATGGGGGGTTTGCCTTGGTCAAACCCCAATTTAGGAATTAACCTTAAAATTGAATTGAAATATATTGTGCATAAACAAAGTAATTAAAACAAATCACCTTGCTTATGTTGAAGTCCTTGTAGAAGATTCGAATCCTCAAATCCACAAGTAGGAATGAATGTAGGATGTCTCCAATCAAAGGTATTTGATCTTCAACACCAATCTTGATTTGATCTTTGCATATGAGAAGGCTTTAATGAATGGAGAAGGATGGATCTTCAAGGGGGATCCAAAGAGATTGAATCCTTCAATGGCTAACAATGGATCTCCTTGATGGATGGATGCTTGAACACTTGAATGCTTGAAGACTTGCTTGAATTCACTTTATTGCACATGAAAGCTTGCACATGAAAACTTTAGATGAGATGCTTGATTGCAAAACTTGATGATTAAAATGAGAGAGGAAGGCCTCCTTTTATAGTGAACTAGGGCACACTCCTCTAGAGGGGCCACCTTGGAGAATTAAATCCCAATTAGGTCCTCACCTTTAGAAAATATACCTAGATTAAATGCATTAAAGGATTTACCATCTTGAAACCTAAAATGGCCAACCCGGAGGTGGGAAAATAAATCTCTCAAAAGCCCGATACTCGAAAATCATGGAAATTGAAGATTTGAAGAAAGGGGTCAAAGTCGAGGTTGGACCTGACCTAGTCAGGTTTGAGCTCGACCCTGACCTAGTCAAGTTCAAGCTTGACCCTGACCTAGTTGGGTTTGGGCTTGACCTTGACCTAGTCAGGTTTGACCTCAAGTCTGACCCTGGTCCCAGTTTGACTCAGAACCAAGTCAGGAGGTCCCGGGGATGCCCATAAACCTAGAACTGATGCCAGAATAGGACAGAATGTCAAGGATAGACATAAAATCCTATGATTATTGTGATGAAGTCTAGGAGGATCTATTTCTAAATCCTACCTAGAAAATAGAGCCATGTAAGAGGGAATTTAGGAGAATCCTTAAGATCCTAACCCTAATTTCACCTAGAATGAAGAAATCAAGCACAGGGAAGAAGTGGAAAGCCAGGAGAAAAGACAAATACATGAAAATACCTGATCAAGGCACTTAACATGACCCCAAACCACTTGCTCAGAGGGCTAAACGCTCTTATCATGGAAGTGCTTCCATTTTAAGATGATACACTAACTAGTCATTGTTTCTAGAACACTAGTTAGATTACTCTATCTTAAACACAACCAAATAGTGAAATGAATGCATGAAAAGGAAATTAACAAAAAATGCAATATCCCTACATCAATAACCAATCCAAAATCATATTTCAAATGACCATTGGAATTCACTATTCCTGACTATACCCATGGAACAATGTTTTAATTTACGGAGAAAAGTTTATTTTTATTGAATGAAATCTCCTTACAATGGTCTTCGCCTACACATCCATCTCCACACCTCTTCAACACATGCCAACACTCCCTCTAAATATCCATACAAGGCCAGTTGAAGCCCTGTACAACCATAACAGTTAGTTACAATGACTGTTACTGGTTGGTTATAGTTAAGGTTTGTTGTCTAGTTGACAACCAAGTGTCAACTTTGACATCCTTTTACCACTAATGCATTTATAACATTGTATTAACCTTTTTAAAGGTTTATTATCCCATCAAACCCCTTAGAACTCCTAAATCTCTCTACAAGCCTTACTAGGCCAGTTTTGCCAACAATGGCAAATCACACACTTTGGCACTTGTTTAAGTGCATTTAAAACATTTTATTGGCTCTATTGGCCATGTTACATTTATTATAGACCTTATAGGTCTTTATATTACTCCTCAAATCTAAGATCACCATAATGACCCCTAGTGACCCCCCTAGGTGCACTTTGACCTTAATATGCCATTCATATCCTATTACATGCCTTTATAGATTTAGGCTTATTACACTGTATTGCATCAAGTACAAAATGGACCACAATTCCAATTACATCCATGTTTTGATCTTTTAGACCATACAACCTTCATGAGGCTTTCAAATGACTCTATTTTCATGCCTTTTCCAGGGTGCCCTACACCACTCTCTCCCTTAGGTATAATACAATCTAGAGAAATAAATAATAATATAATACAATACTAATATGAAAATTTATATTATAATACTAATGCTATGATATTTTCACTTAATATTAATATAAAAAATATTACAATATATAACTCAAAATTTAAAAAAATACTCAACTCAATTAATATTAACATAAAAAAAAATTAATATGTAACTTGAAATTGAAAAAACCAGTCAAAATGAAATGTTGAATTAGGCGGGAAATTTTGGATATCCAATATTATCAGATACCAAAATTTTTTGGATATACAATTAGGCTTGGTATTTTCCTTGGGCAATGCCAAACATGAATGGTCAACCCATTAGGCATGTTCAACATATTTGTTTTGATCTTGAGACTTTGACCATGTACCTAATGATAATTTTTTCACCCGAAATTGATGAAATGAAAAGGGTTTCTTAAAGACATTATCAACTTTCCATCAATATAATTGCTATCAAATTTTGAGTTTAATAAGTATTACTTATTTTTTAATTGAGTTATCTTTAAAGTCGTAATTGACATACTGATTGAAAAACAACTATAACTTTCAAACTGTTTAACCTTTTTGAATCTGAAACATGCATCACATTCTATGCTTCGTCTACTATAAGAATTTTTTTTTTTCAATTTTGTAAATTTTAGAATTAGTTAAGGTGGTCAGACACGAGAGTTCTTTTATTCTAAATAAGTTGTTACAGAAAATTCATAATTAATTATTTATTTAGAAAAAAATTACAAAAAAATACGTGTCACAGCTGGGCATGAGTCTACTACTTATATCTAGAATCTTGGGAAAATATATCATCATTTGATTGTGATTAAGGTGGTCAGACATACATGTACTTTTTGTCTTTTCCCTAAAATTTTCATACTACTGCATTGAAATCTAAAATTTTGAACAATTAGATTAAATTTTTTTTCGACAATGGCTAGTAGTTTAGAAACTAAATTCAATTTCCTATAGATTCTATTCTTACAACTTTTCCACATAAGGTTGATAAGATGTTCAACTTTTTATGTCAAGTTGACTAACCCTGATTTTCTAATTTTTCATTGCCACTTAAGGCCATAGTTTGGTATACCATGATCCTACACATACCCATAGTTAATAATAATAATAATAACTTATAATATAAGTAAACATTAATATATATAATAATAATAATATTATTATCATATATATATATATATATATATATATATATATATATATATATATATATATATATATACATATATATATCTATATGTATATATATATGTATATATATATATATATCTATATATATATCTATATATATATATCTATATATATATATATACATATACATATATATATACATATACATATATATATACATATACATATATATATATATATATATACATATATATATATATATACATATACATATACATATATATATATATCATATACATATACATATACATATATATATATATATATATATATATATATAGATATACATATACATATATATATATATATATATATATATATATATATATATATATATATATATATATATATATATATATATATATATATATATATATATATATATATATATATATATATATATATATATACAGATATATGTATGTATGTATGTATGTATGTATATGTATATATCTCAATTTATCTATTATATTAATATTTTATCTAAACAAAGCTACTATAATCAACATTAATGACAAAATGCCATTCCTCATCCTCTATTGTTTAAAGTAAATTTGAATCCATGCCCTTAAGATGTACAATTTTATGGGTAGAAAAAGTCTCTTGGAGTAGTTGTGGCATCAAATCAATCATGAAGGCAACATGAGTCCTACGGTGAAATGGGCACAAGTGAATGGTGAAAAATGTGGGAGATTCAACTTTTTTGGATTCAAGGATCAAGGGTTGGGGATACCTCATAACCAATATCACTTTTCAAGGATTGAGAATCAAGAGTATGGATTACTCCATACTCCATGCTTAAGGTAAACAGATAAGGGTTCCACCACATCTTTGACTCTAAAAGGATATAAATGTGTGAAGGAAGTTATATGGAGAGTTGAGGATAAAAAATACCAAGGAATTTGTTCCACAAGGCATGCAAATAATAATAGGTTGTCACTCATGATCCTAATAACATAGTGAAAAGTGTCCAGGACAAAAGTTCAAGGATACCAAAGAAAAGGTACTCAAGTGAGGGATGATCTAAACTTCAAATCTTAAAGGTAACTTTACGCAAAGGTTTGAGAGTCAAGAATCTAAGGAAAAGCATTTCAGGAAGGAAAATAGTGAATCACCACCAAAGGCAAGGGAAAGTGGAGGCTAGAGGAAATGGACGTTGAAAAGGAAAACTCTGAAATCCTGACAGGAAAAAGGGACAAAGGTGGGAGTTAAGGGAAAAGGTATGTTTGGATGGAAAAGTTTAATATCCCAATAGGGAGAAATGAAAAGATGAAGTTGGGGGAAAAGGCATACCAGAAAGGAAAACCCCAAAATCTTGACATAAGCACTATTTTTTGAAATTTGAACATAAAATCACCACACTTAAAATGTTTTGGGACTTTTACAACTTCCAACATATGATTGATGCATGGAAAAGATAGAGAACAAAACTTATGGAAACTTTGACCAAGGGAGACTCATTAAGGAAGTTTCTCAAATTGATTATAAACAATGAGATAACAAGGCCAAAATGCATAAGAGGGCTATGACTTCAAAGAAAAATAGATAGTCAAATGGGGTGCCAAAAGGATCATTCATCTTTCTTAGCATATGAAAGACTAAGCAAATAAGATATGACTATCCTAAACTTATTTGAAGTGCATCAAAAATTTCTCACACAGATTCTCAAATAGTGATTGATCGGGTTGAAAGGTGATGGAACCAATTTGTAACCTGATAGTTAATGGATTTCCCTTCTCAAATAATAAATAAATTGACTCTTATTTTTCCAAAAGATATGAAGACAAATTGATAATAACAGTTGGGTAAACTATTGGTTAGTTTCCTTCTAAATTTTAAATGAAGGTACAACTCCTTTGTAAGATTTAATATTTTGATTTTGCAAAATTTGAATGAGATATAATTTTAACCATAAATTAAGTTTGAGGCACACAGACCATTTAACTTTCTAGGAAACCAATCATGATTGACATCAACACATACTAGAATACCAATGTGAAAATCTAGATTATAGAGTTAAAAAATTTGTTTAGATTCTAAGATGAAGAAAGTTACTTATATCAATATCAATCTCTCTCAAAGGAAATAATATCCATAAAAGCTCAAGTTCACAAACTTAAAAGAAAAAATAGCACACTTTCAATTTCAATGTACACAAACATTGATACTCTTAAAAACATCACCAAAATTTTCAAATCTCACTTTTTACATTACAATATAACAAGGACCAAAAATTCTGACCCAACTACATTCCATCCATTACATATTTATAACAACTCAAAGATAACTGTCTAGGGTTCTTTGTAATTGATTCTTTTAAAAGGAATCATTTAAATAAAGTCTTTAAAACACAAATGAAAAGAATAAAGTACAAATTTTTAAACAAGGGAAAAAAGTTTGTGGTGGCATTTTTTTTTGGTCCTTGTTGGCCTCATCGTATTGATCATGCTATTGTTGAGCCGCCACTCTAGCCTTGTAATCTACAAATGCTTGTACCATAGTTGGGATTCCACGTGGATTAGGAATGAAAAAATTTGAGCTCTAAGTCTCCACAAAGCTCTAATGGCCTGTATAGTGTCATTCATGGTAGAGGTCTTCGGATGGTTCACATACCATGACAATACATAATTGCTACTCACCAATTTGCTGAAATTTTATTTGACAAAATTGGCTCAACTTGATAGGGTGTTTATAGTATTTTAAAACTCTTCTTTTAACTAATAAAAAATGGCTTTTCCCTCATTATCATCCTGCTTTACTTGGCATCCAATATCCTTGAACTCTTGGGTGATATCTGCTATTGTAATACCCCAAAAATGGGCTATAGGTTCATTAACCTCCTAGATCTACAAATTGAACAAAATTGACATCAAAGTCCTAACCTAAGGCACATCTGGACATCATCGAATCCTAATTGATTATCCTAAATTCTGCATCGGGGAACATTCCTAGTAATATTCCTATTTATTTAATTATCTTTAATTTAAGGATTATTTGGTGATAAATCTTATTTATCCTAAAGTTTGATTAATTGAATATTCTAAATATTTAATTAATTAGATTTAATTCTGCCACTTAATTATTAAATTAAATTTAATTATTTTTATTCCTAAATTGTATTAGTTAAATTTAACAATAAATCAAAATTCCTATCATTAATTGATTAAATTCTTATTTAATCAATTAAAGCAAGTTGTCATATTTAATGATATTATTTTTGAATAAAAGTTTGATTTAATAATTGATTAACCCATAAATCAATTGTTTTAATTTTCAAAATCAGTTAAGTTGAGAATAAATCACTTTATTTATTAAATTAATTCATAATTATTGTGCACATTCAAAGAGCAGTTAAACTCTAAATCAGAAAATCAATGCAAGTTGTTAACTTTTGGAAACTCAACATCTATTTTGAGTTCAAAGCTGATCTAAACTTCCGATTTGAGTTAAAAAGCTATTTTTGCATGATTTTGCATGATTTTATGAGTTATCTATTTCTAATTTCTTGTTAACTCAAAAATCAACCTGAGTTTATCAAGAGTGATTTATGGCCTTTCCCATGCACCTCCAAAGCCCTGGATTTCTATAAAACCATGGCTTAGCTCTTCATAATTCATCTCACAATTTTGCACACTTGCGCTGCCAAAATCAATCCATGAATTTGCACAATCACACTAGCGAATTGGTATTTGAAGGATCAAGTTTCTTGCGAATCAACCATGCTTGTGAGATCAATCTTGTTTTCATATCATTCTTAGCTTAATTTGCATATCAAATTCATATAGGTTAGATTCATGTCAGTTTTTCATCATCATAATTACATAGAAAAACCAAAAATATAGCTTAATTTGCATCCAATTCATGTCTAGATTTTTCATTCAAATCCTTCATTTAGGTGTCATCAAGGTCACTGATCTTAGTCCAATCTGAGAATATATACTTGCACTTGGTTAGTTTAGTTTCCATTCAATTGCACGATTTCGTTTATTGCTAACCTCTAATGTTTTACTAAAGTGTTGTGTCCTGCAGCTGGGTACAAAACTCACACACATAGCTATCATGCGGTTTCAATCCTTTAGAAACTTGTTATGTTCCTTCTTGTTCTATTGCAAGATGGTGTTCTTCTATTTGATGCTTTCTCTCCAAGTTACACATTGTATATCATTGGCATTCGTGAATATGCCTTCAGTTGCAGCCTTCTATATTAACAATCTCCCTGACATGTCCTTCAAGTTTCTTGTAGCATGGATTCTTCTCCCTTAGTGTTCTCAATTTTAGAATTGATATTGTTTCTTGTTGAAACCATGTCACCATACACTTTCCACAAGTTTCCAACTAAAAAAATTCTATTGGCTTTTATTCTGGTGAACCGACTCTATAAAGTTTTGCCAAAGAAAGTATCATTTTGCACTTTGACTATCACTTATTTTCCACTATCAGAATCAAGGTCAAAGGAGGCTTCAAGTTTGTTTCACCAAGGATTTCAAACTAGAGTTCCATGACTCTCTGCAAGTTGTGTGGGTAGTCCGGGGTTGCCGAGCTGAGAAGACCTTTTCGAGTTTTTATGACTTGGCCCAGGTCATGGAATATGATATATAATTATAAAAGTATATAATTTTAAGGGTTTTTTCATTTTTCTGAGTCATTGTTGAGTTGTAGCTAATTTATGCGTCAAATCAGCCTTTCCAAGTCCAAGTCTAGGAACTCTATTTCAAATAGCCAACGAGCAATTCCCTTTTTACTCTTCCTTGTCCCACCTATCTTTTTCAGTTCTTACTATCCTCATAGCTATGACCGAGAAAATGTGAGCATCCCTATTTATTCTTGGGGGTCCTAAATATACTTTTTTCATATCAAAGTCAGTTGGAGTAGTCTAACTAGGGTCCTTTTGAATAGTAGGTTGTGCAATCTCTACAAACAAATATTTAGATTCTTCATCCTCTACTAACCTGGCAGTGATTTTCAATTATTTGGCCTTGAGGTTCAATTGTAACAATTTCCCTATGATGTTATCTATCAGTAAGTCTACAATTACACTTATTTTCTCTTTCAAGGTAAAGTAATCTCGAGCCAAGAGGGAGAAGATGTAGAACCAAGGTCATCTTTCAATGACTTAGGGGTAAGCTTAAGTTCACTTTTTACTGAAGGGGTTTTGGTTATGCTTTGTAAATTGAAAGAAAAAGGAGGAATAGCCTTATCTTTTTGAGGGGTCCTTTTAGGCTCTTGTGAAGGTTTAGAAGGATCGACTTCCAAGGTTTTCACTTCCCTTTCTTGATCCACTCCCTTTTCCTTTTTTTGTCTTCACAACATCCTCTTTTTCTTTCTCATTTTTTGTGTTATCCTTTTGTCCTTCAATCTCTTCAATATATTTCAGTGGGATCTCCCCACAAGTCTTCTTTTGGGAATTTCCTTTCTCGAGAGGTTTTTACCCATCTCCACTTCCTCCTAGGATAACAGTGTGCTAAGCTTTAGAAGGGGTTACATAGGAGGTAGTTTCACTTGAGTCACCTTTTTTGGATTTTTAATTTTTTAAGACATCTATCATATCTCAGATGCAACATTGAAGCTCATGCTTGTTGATAGTTCCACAAAATTTCTTTGAACAAGCCCTCCTTCTAGCGCCAATTTTGTTCATGTGGGTTGTGTGAACAATCTAACATGCAGAATGAAACATTAAGTATCCTAGGATAGAACACCAAGTATATGATCGTCTCTTGAACAAGGAAGATTAGATGCTAAACATGTAGCAATGTGTGATCAATTAAGGAAACCCTAAGGTTCCTTATAATGTGAACATAACTCAATTTTGTGATGTGATTTGTTGGTAATCACTTGAGGACTCACATTCTTCATTCAATGGATGATCCATCAACTTTGCAATACAAATGATTTATCAATGATGGCTCTTGAACAAATTCTAACAAAAAAAAATTCTCAATGATTTATCAATGATGACTCTTCAACAACTTCAATGATGCTTGCAATGCCCTGCCAGGGAACCCAATTAAATCAAACAGATAAATAAAGTATGGGAAAAGGGTTTGGTTGAAATATATTAAATTTTATGAAAACACTAAAGATGGACAATTATTTATGTCATCAATACCTAGAGTATTGGGATGTGAATTGATATATATATTTAAAAATAATCTTTTTCTCATAAGCTAAAATCAAATACTAATTTGTCCAAATGATTTTTTGATTTCAATTTGGTATAATTTCAAGGGTTTTATCAAGAATTCTAATCATACCCTAACCAGTAGAATTTCATATTTCTTAATAGTTTGTGTATAAAATTTCTCAAGGAAGTACCTAGGGTTTCACATATTTAAACAAACAAGAAATTTTCCATACCAATCAAACCCAAAAGCTTTTTCTTCTCAATTTCACTAACATGGAAAAAAAACCCATCAACAATCTGACAAATATTGAGAATACAATCTTTCCAAAGGAGTGATTTACAGGAGCTTTCAAGTCCTACCTCAAACAACATCTGAATTCAAAGACAAGAAGAATCAAATTCAACCTCCAAAATTCCATGATTTCAATAATTTCTCAAATTCACCCAAGAGAGCTCCTCCAAAACTTGAAAGACATAATTAAAAAAAATACCTAGAAACCCCTCATAAAGAAAGCCTATTCCTTGTAGGTTTTCTAAAATATGCAAACCCTCAAAAATATAACTCAACTCTCCACCTTGTTCCATGATAAAATAACTTAAAAATAAATAATACACTTTTTAAAATAAAACTCGAACTCAACTTTTAACTATAATTATAATTTCAATTTCACTTAAACCAAAAGTGCAACTAGAATTGCATATAATTATTTTATTAAACAATAAATACTTTAGCGCAAGTCAACTATGCAAACTAATAAATCAAATATTAAATAAATCAACTATGCCCTTTAATTTATAATATGATTTAATAATTAATTAAATCCTTAACTCCAAATTAAAATCTTTTAATTTAATCATTTAATTAACAAAGGGATATAATGAACCTTAATAATTAAATATTCTCTTTATCTAATATTTCCATATTTATAAAATATAATCATTCCAATCTCATGATTAATCTTAATTTAATTATTTAAATCAAATAATCCATACAAGAAAATCCACTTGACTCCCAAAACCCAAAAAATCAATTTACTCTATATCAAACAAACACCAAGGAAGGGATCACGAATTCACGTCACCTTAATTAATTCGGATGGGTAGAAACAGATACTTGCCTAATAATTAGGACAATCAATGGCTTGGCTTGGGATTTGGATTTGTATGTTATCTCCCCTCTCTTACCATTGAGATTTTGTGAGAGGGCACACTCATCTTGGAAATTCAGGGAAGTTGATGCCCGGTACCTGTAAACCTGCATAAAAGACAAGCATGTACATAAATGTATAAATATAAACAAGCAATGGCAGGGATCAACCGATCATGTGGATCTCACAAGAAAGTAACTACGACTCTGTCCCTCAACCACATTAGGAACGTCAAAGATAAATACAAAACATACACATCAACCATACACATGCAAGTATGGGGTTAGCAAAACCATAAGCATCATTGATATCCTAACATATAATTCATCATCCTAAAATAACCATAACATATAGAAAATCAGACTATGGGAGGGGCATTACAATGCTATCTTCTAACGATGCATAAATGATTTTCATAATGTCAATACACATTTAAATACCTAATGATGGTGCAATCCAAATGAACATTTTCAATTGACGTTAAGTGTTTGCAATAAGTTTGGACCAACCTTACACTATTACTTGAAATCAAGTACCAAAAGGTATAAACATAAGTTTCACCATAATTAACCAACAACAATATTTTCCATTCATCTACTTAAATACTTCTACTAAACATAAACAAAATCCTAATCTGAGTAAGGAAATGTAGAGACCATGTAGTACTCCAAAACAACACAAGCAATCCACCATGATACCAATGAATCTACAATTATTTTGGTAGCGTTATAGCGATAATTTCTCCAAGTCTCCCTTTTGCAAATGAGAAGAGCAAGCCTTATATAGTTTCTCCAAGTACAATGAATAGCCAATTGATTTGAGATCAATGGCCAAGATTGATCCAACACAACCCTAATTAGGGTTTTTCTTAACTACCAACTACAAGGATTAAATGTTAACCAATTACAATTGGGCACCATATTGTGGGCCAATGGGAAAATTACATAGCTTTGATGGACCGATTTTAAAATTTATTAGGTGAAGACATTAAATGCACTCCACATGCCAACTTGGAATGACTTGATTGGATGGGACACATGAAACTAGAATATTTTGATTGGTTGAAGATGAGTTGGCACCACCTCAACATTCTTATCCCTCAATCTTCATCAATTCATTGTAAGGAAGAGATATCTCTTGATACTCAATATTTCTAAGCCTTCAATTAATTGTGATGGTTTTCCCTCATCTTCATGAATTTACTCCATCTTATTCATCTTGATCTTCTAGAAGTGATGAAGTGCTTCATGTAGTTTGATCATTCTAATTGATCTTGGATTTTTGAAGGAAAATCAAGTTTTTAAGTCTTCTCATTCATAGATTTGTTCATTTTCCTTGTACAACTTTCTCTTTAAATTCTATCTTGATGACTTGAACTTGAACTTAGATTTGGATCTTGATTTCCCCATTATGTTTCCTTGTCCCATCAATAATTTCTCCTCTAAGCCTTGGGATATCCAACCTCTTGATAACTCACTTGTAGTTGCCTTGTTGGAATCTCCATATTTATCTCGACATTGCACCCATGCTTGAACATGAAGAAACTTGACCTTTATCTTGTCAATGACTTGAACTTGGACTTGGATTTGCATCTTGTCCTTCATTTTCACTTTTGATTTCCAATTCCAAATCTTCTTGCCAGCTTGATAAATAGCTTGTGAATTGTTGATGCTTGGGGTCTCTATTATTTCCTTGACGTAGTAACCATGAAGAACTCATGCTTGAATCCAGATATTATTTTTGGGCAAAAACAATCTACATGATGAAAACCATCCACTCTTCGAATTCATGAACTCTTTCATTGCCCCTTAATCTATGCAACAAAAATGTAATGTTGGCAATTTCCTCCCTAAAATGAGACACAAGCAAATTCTTTGGGAACTGTGATTTGCATATTTTACATGCTGCAAATGATTCTCTAACAATCACATTCCTGTAAACCTATTTCATTTCAGTGAACCATCCCATCAATATGGAGAAATCAAAATCATCATATTCTTCCCTTTCTGGAATTCTAAGGAACATACATATACTATCACTATTTAGGGTAATAAGTACTCTAGTATCATCAATTATTTTTATCTTCCTAGTCAATCAATCATAATGATTAATACATTCTAGTAGTAAGTCTGCACACTATTTATTGCCTATGACAAACTAGGTTTCCATTTAACACATGATGATAAATAACAATGCATTAAGAACTCAGAGAACTACCACATGCTTCATTAATAATAACCAAGTACATCTAGCATAAACATAATAGGACCATTTCTCTCCCATCTCTATCCTCTGAGAGGATACATAAACTACCCAAAGGGGTACGATTGAACCGTTTACTTTTCGGTCACTAACGATAGAGGCTAACAACTTTATTAACATAACAACCCCGTACATATTTACTGACAACACACACTTCACTACGACTGGAAATGTCGCCACTTCAATGAGACCACTTTACTTTAGTCTATGTAATTTAAATTAGGTATGGATATGGGCCTATTACCCTTCGTCTAAATTCTCCTAAGTTAATATGCTCCAACTTAGTGTCACCTACCTCTACTATTGTACTCTCTAGACCAAAAAGATGTTCATAACCAAGGTATTTAAACTTCATCAACTAATTTACTCAACTAACCTCTTGTTTTCCTTGATCTTATATTAGAAGACAAAATACTTAGCTCAAAATGAGCAAGCTTGTTACAGGAACACCTACCACCTTTGTGTATTGCTACCACAACCTCCCCAAATATGCAAAATGGGAGGGAGATGAGATTTTTGAACATCCCAACCTGAAATTGCTCTAGGACAAGAAATTAGGGATGGTAGGACTGTGATGAACCTAAATTTTTGCCAGGTTTTAAATTAAATAAATAAGAAAATAAAATTATAAATAGTTGTTAAATATTATTTAATTTAATAAGATTGCCTAGGTAGGCATATTTACAATCTTTTTTATTAGTTTTTTATTTATTTTTATTTGTTTTTATGGAGCCAAATTGATGTGTTTTGGCAGTTTATAGTTTGATAAGTAGGAGATATTTTCCACAGCAAGTCCAATTGTGATATTGCTATCAGGATTCAACTATATAGTTTTCACATCAAACACATTGACCGAAATTTCATGAGTAGTGGTTCACAAGAATCCATCTCTCATGAGAATGAATAGAATACTTAGCACTCATTGTAACTAGGTGACACTCATAGAGGTGAAGCATTGGACCTTATTGGGAGGCCACCCATCTCATGGTTAAGCGTTCTTGAGTTGGAGTAGTACAAAGATGGGTAGCCTCTCGGGAAGGATGAATGCTTAACCTCTGTGAGTATCACCTAGATGCAATGAGTCCTAAGTATTCCATTCATTCTCACAAGAGATAGGTTCTTGTGAATCACTACTCATCAAATATGGGTCAATGAGTTTGACTCAAAAACTACATAATTGAATCCTGATAGCAATATCATAGTAAATAGTTTAATTGGGTTTTCCTTTTGCAGCCAACTTATTTGAGGTGGCTATATATAGGCATGATTTGGTCTTTCCCAACATCAACAGTTTTAGCAACTCCTGCATTAAACGAATGCAAATAGAGACTTGGACGAAAACCAAGGTGTTTGCTCCTGGTAGAGCACCACCCTTACCAACAGTTCATTTAGTCTTTCTTGTGAATGCTTTACATTCTTAGACATTATTATAGCTAGTGATCTGATCCTGACTGTAAGCCATACTACTAAATAGGGAGGAGCACAATACAAGTCTTTTTAGGAGTAATAAGTCAGAAAGGAACAAGGAGGATCACACCAAATCATAACTGAATTATTCACATTAAATCTGGAAAAGAGGATTTGATGCAAGAAAAGGAACGCATTCTGCCTACAACTGCGATATTGGATTTCTCCTTTGTTATTGCCTATAGACACGGTCGAGCAAAAGTATTAAGAGTGATTATTGTTCCAATTCAGGGTGAGTAAAGTTAGCAATGTCATTCTGGGAGTTAGATCAAACTATGGGTGGAGTAGAGTAGCTGAGGTCAATACATCGTTCTCAGACATTTTCCAAAATGGCATTTTGATCATATCTTAATCAGTATGGAACTGTGATTCCCTATGGTGTGATTTATTGGGTTCCTTTAAAGACCTGAATACTGATAAGCTATATATCTAATATTTTTTTCTGGGAAGGGGCACATCTTCAGTTATACCTTAGTCTATTACTATTCTTATTGAGATAAATATTGTAATCATGAATGTTGTTTTATGTTGAATATGAATAGGTCTATCCTTGAGCTATTGTCATTCAGTTAGTGTCTAAATATTTGAGAGATTTTTTAGTTGATTTATCTTTAGATTTGAAGCTAGTTGAAATCTGAGTTGGCATCTTTCTATTCATCACATTCAAATCATGACCTTATGCTTAAGGCCCTATTGAGGATGATATTGTTCCTCACAAAGAGGCTATACAATTACCATTTAGTTTGACAACACCAATTTCCATTTAGGATCTTTAGGTGTATAAGAAATTTATAGATTATTAGCGTTGAAATTAAAAATTGTAACTTTTAGCTCATAGGAGTAGCGGAATTGGTTAAAATCTTTTGATCCAGGTTCATGAGGTCTTGAGACCAACTCCCACTTTGATTCATCCAATGGCCATGGCTTATGGGAAATTTTTGCCTTCCCCAAGGGTTACTCTTGCCTCAACTCACCTTGTTAAAGAGACGTTGGGTTGGGTTGCAGGGACACCTCGGGCTACCAACAAAATATTTTAATTCATTGTCTTGAAAATTTAAGTTGATATCTAATTAAATCATTTTCTGATCTATGATGCATTTTGCACTCTATTTTTATCTATATATGATAAAAATCAATATTATATTCTCTAAATTCACTAGTATGCATGCTTTGAAGAATTCTTTTACAAATTGTGTAATTAATATTTAGTAATGTTTTTTTAAGGTTTGTCAAGTTTTGAACTGTAGTATTACCATAGTTCCACAAAGTTTCCTGATGGGGGGATGTAGGGATGGGCTTCAAGGATCAGGGAACCAAGGGCCTAAATTTGTGGATATCGAGGGGATGGCAGGGGAACAATGGTGGGGTGGTGGTGGAGGGGCGGTGTTGATTGTAAAATAGATGTAAATCAAAATCTTCAAGCCAAAATATGCAACCTAACATCTCTATGAGTGCCCCATGAAAGGCCAACTAGTTTTAATGAAGTGAAAGGTTACATTCAGTATGTAATGGCATGTGCCATGGGTATGTGTAGGTTCATGGTATACCAAACTATGGCCTTAAGTGGCAATGAAAAATCAGAAAACCAGGGTTAGTCAACTTGAGGTAAAAACTTGAACATCTTATGAACCTTATGTGAAAAGGTTGTAAGAATAGAATCTATAGGAAATTGAATGTAGTTTCTAAACTATTAGCCCTTGTCTGAAATTTTTTTAATCTAATTTTTAAAAATTTTATATTTTAATGCAATAGTACAAAAATTTCAAGGAAAGGATAAAAAAAAATGTGTATGTCTGACCACCTTAATCACAATCAAATGATGATATATTTTCCCAAGATTCTAGATATAAGTAGTAGAATCATTCATGGATGTGACACATATTTTTTTGTAATTTTTTTTCAAATAAATAATTAATTATGAATTTTCTGCTACAACTTTTTTAGAATAAAAAAATCTCGTGTTTGACCACCTTAACTAATTCTTTAAAAAATTAATTTTTTTTCCTTATAGTAGCCGAAGCATAGAATGTGATGCATGTTTCAGATTTCAAAAAGGTTAAATGGTTTGAAAGTTATAGTTGTTTTTCAATCAGTATGTCAATTACGACTTTAAAGATAACTCAATTGAAAAATAAGGAATAATTACTTATCGAACTCAAAATTTGACAATAATTATATTGATGAAAAGTTGATAATGTCTTTAAAAAACCTTTTTTGTTTCATCAATTTTAGATGAAAAAATAGTAGTCAGCTACATGGTCAAAGTCTTGATATCGAAAACTATCTCCTAAACACGCCTAAAGGGTTAACCACCCACGTTTGGTATTTCCCAAACAAATACCAAGCCTAATCAAATATCCAAAAAAAATTATTTTTCGATAATATCAGATATCCGAAACTTCCCGCCCATTTTGAAATTTCAATTGCACTACTTTTCTCAAATTCAAGTTTCATATTAAATGTATTTTTTTTATGGTAATATTAATTGTGTTGTGTATTTTTGTCAATTTTAAAATACATTTTACAATATTTTTTTTAATATTAATATTAAATAATAATAGCATAGAATTAATATTATAATAATTTTTTTTATATTAGTATGTATTATATTATTATTATTTATTTATGTATTGTATAATAGTATAATATTAACTTATTAAATATTTATATTATATGTTCAATATTATACCTAATGGAGAGAGAGAGAGATGGGAAGGGGAGAGATTAGGAGAGAGAGAGAAGGGGAAGGGGAGAGAGTAGGAGAGAGAGAGAAGGGGAAGGGGAGAGAGAGAGAGAGAGAGAGAGAGAGAGAGAGTAGGATAAGAGATCCTTTTAGTGCTCAAATTGGAGATTAGTGTGAACAAGAAAAAGGAGAGGAATGCTATTATTGTGAGAAATCCTTTTAGTGCTCTCAATTCCATTGGGAAGACTAAAAAAGAAAAAGATAAGAGATCTGCTAGGAGGGTTACTACAACTTCCTTAGTAAGTCATCATTTGAGAAAGGCTTATTTGATGAGACAAACATGTGTTGACTTGAATCTAAATCATAAAACTTTGGATATAGCACTTGCAAGAAGAGAAAGACTTGATGATCCTATTCAAAATGATACATGGGCTTATGGTGGGAGACTTTCACGTTGTGATAAAAAGCTTACCGATGCTGTGAAGGATCAAATTCATCTATTTTTGCAATCTAACTCAAGAGTGTCACCAAATGTGAAAGATGTCTTGAAGTTGAGAATTGACATTCGAGGCTGCACCCCACATCCCAAACATTATTTGGAGGTGAGTCAAACAATGTTGTTCAAATTTTTTTGTGAGAAACATCCAACATTGCAAATATCACAAAGAGCTTTTGAAGCCCTGAAGCCTTTTTTTTATGTGCCTCTTAAGATTCAAAATACTTGTTGTTGCAAATATCATGTGGAGTTTTCAATGCACCATGAATTGTTATGATCCATTCATTCTACTTTGCATACTAGTGAAATGTTGGAGTGTGGTGCAAGTGCTCTTCCAAAATCATCAAGAGACTTGCTAGATCATTTTTTATGTCCTAGAGATGATGGATGTTTCTTTTATAGAAAATATTGCTTAAATGACAAGTGCTCAAAGTGTGGTGGGCTAGTGAAGTTTGTTGAATGTTTTCATGAGGGTTGCGAGCATGATTTTGGAAAGACAGTTGTCCACAAAAAGGTATATGAAACCATTAAATATACATTAAAAAGTGGAGGTGAAGGCTCTAGATGTGAGTTTGTTACAAAAGAATGCAATGTAGCTGATTTTATTTCAGATTTCAGGAAGAATATTTTTTACAAGTATGCAAGGCATAGTCACATGTCTCAGTGGTTGGATCAACAAATCAGGATGTGTAAGGACACTTTCTTGATTGGCACTCTTGTATCAGTTGTTGAATTTGTAGAGAACTATAAATTGCAGCCCCAAAATGAGTTGCAAGCTCAATATTACAATTCTATTCAAATTTTTATTTTTGTGCACATAACATATAGACATTCCCCTGATAGTACAAAAGATGACCAGAAGATAATCAAAGAGTACCATTTTAATATAAGCAATGATAGATCACACCCATCTGAGTTTGTCCAAAATTTCTTTGAGAATTATTTTGAGTGGGTGCAAGAAAATAATATTGCTATGGATAAACATCTCATTTGGTCAAATAACTGCACAGGTTAATTAAGAAATGCTCGTATGTTTTATTGGTTATGTAGAATGCATGTAGAGAGAGGTGTACCTCATATTTGGATTTTTTTTGAGGCCGGTCATGGAAAAGGGGAGCATGATGGAGTAGGTGCATGCGTAAAGAGAGCTCTAGTTAAGGAGTAACTTAGGATTTCAAGTGCAAAAATCATTGATGCTCGTTCTATTGTTGATTGGTGTACTTTAGCATTGTCATAGGGGTGACTCTTGATTCAGAGGTGCGCATATTCTTTTGGTTGGTTGAGTTGGGCACAATAGGAGATATGTTGGATTGTCAAACTGTGAAATATTCTTCAAAAATACATTCATTTTGAAGCTCAAATGCTAGTACATAGACTGTTTGGACACGAGAGTTGGCTTGTTATTGTCTGAGTTGTCTTTAGTGTGATTGGGATTAGTGTGAGTCAAGTGAGTGGGTTGATACATGGGTTCCACATTATCTTACTCCTTTATCTCTCACATTGTCTGTAATAAATGATGACATGGATTGTTCACTTGACTACAGCCATCTTTTAGATCTTCTACAACTAGGACATGTTTTTGCATTGGTTACACCACAAGGGAATGATGAGAGATTGGATTAATGGTTAGCACGTTGTGTACGAGGAAAGTAAAAAATTTCACAACCCACGACAAATGATGATATGTTCACATATCCAATAGGATCACATGTTGTTATGGGAACATGGTTGCACACATATATGATTAGAAATAATGGCATTCCTGCGTTTGAAGACTATGAGAAGCACAAAACCATTCTCATGTATTCACACCTTGTTATAGCAGCCAATGTTAAGTTAAACTGAAACATCAAGGAAAACCAAAGACAAAGGAACTTTGGAATATTATTACTATTGATCATGAAGCAATATTGAATACCCTCAAGCAGAGAGATGACCCTTCAGGCAAACTTCAATAGGTAAGTTCAACTCAAGTTGCAAGGTTTTCCATGTTTATTACGATTACATTCAATAAATTAATTTTTGTTTTTTTCTTTATTTGTTTGAGCCAATAAACTTGGTTTTGTATGTGGATTGTAAATGCAATTGGATACATATATGATAGATATAGAAGATCAAGGTGTGCATTTGATTAGCCCATCTTTTATGACGATAAACTTCATTTTGCATTGTCTAGTCATGTTCTTTAGTTCGTTTAGTTACTTATACATGTTCATAATCTTTTTCTCAACCTATATAAAATTCTTATATTCTCTATTAAATTTTCTTCTACCTTTCGAATGGAGGGATTGGAGTGAAAAGGACACTTATTTTTTATATATAGTTGTGTAATTTGCATATTTAGATGCCAAATTTTGTATATAAAAATAAAAATCGAATGTAATGTGCATAGTTAGATGCCAAATTTTGTATATAAAAATAACAATCAAATGTAATGTGCATATTTAGATGCCAAATTTTGTATATAAATAATTTGATGCAAAATTTGAAATATAAAAGAGCACACGGGGTTGATTTGCAAATATTAAGAGCCCACATTTGTATCGTCTTAATGTCATGTAAAGTGCAAAAAATGTGTTTCCTTACTATGAATGTTGTATCCTTATATAATTTATATCATCTTAATTTTGTATCCTTACATTTATATTGTCTTAATTCCATGTACATTTGTATCATTAAATGATGTTAAAGTTGGAGTCATTGAGTCAAAATTGGTCAAATGTGTCCAAAGTAAAATGATGATTCCCTGGGGTGAAGGGACAGTGTTCAAGGATTGCATTCTGGCATTGAATGGACTATGCCATTAGCTCCAGTTGGGTGGGTGAATGCTAGGGACAACCCCATTTCAACCACCGAGTCACTAGAACATTCCGGACCATGCCAGACCAAAGTGTCCGCAAGGTGCACTAAGCACGATTGGGCATCAAACTTTTGAGGCTCATATCTTGGAATCCATGAGAGGTATTAATGATCCATGAGATGCTACAGGACTACATTTCTGAGGCCTACAATAACCTCTCTCCATTTTGGGAGATTCAAATTTGTTTAAATTTGGCACGTGAGTCTAGCTTGATGTCAAAAGTTACAATGAGGGTCAGTTGAAAGTTGCACCACTATATTTCTTCCAAACCATTCATCCCAGCACCAAATGGAATATTTCATTAGCTCCAATTGGGTGGGTAAATGCTAGGGATAACCCCATTTCAACCATTGAGTCAGTAGAACATTCTGGACCAAAGTGTCCCCAAGGTGCACTAAGCACGATTGGGCAGTGAACTTTTGAGGCTCGTATCTCGGACCTGGTGAGAGGTATCAGTGATCTATAAGATGCTACAGGACCAAATTTCTAAGGCCTACAATAACCTCTCTCCATTATGGTAGATTCAAATTTGTTTGAATTTGGCACTCCAGTCTCGCTTGATGCCAAAACTTGCAGTGAGGGTTAGTTGAAAGTTGGACCACTGGATTTCTTACAAACTGTTTGTCCCGACACCGATTGGACTGATCCATTAGCTTGGGTTAGGAGGGTAAACACTGTGGACAACTCCATTTTGACCAATGAGTCACTAGAACATTTTAGACCATGCCGGACCAAAGTGTCCCCAAGGTGCACTAAGCAGGATTGGGCTGTGAACTTTCGAGGCTCGTATCTCAGACCCCATGAGAGGCATCAATGATCTGTGAGATGCTACCAGATCACATTTATGAGGCCTAAAATAACCTCTCTCCATTCTTGGAGATTTAATTTTTTTTGAATTTGGCACGCCAATCTTGCTTGATGCCAAAACTTGTAGTGAAGGTCAGTTGAAAGTTGCACCAATGGGTTTCTTCCAAACCATTTGTCTTGGCATTGAATGGACTATTCCATTAGCTCTAGTTGGGGGGGTAAATGCTAGGGACATCCCCATTTCAACCATTGAGTCACTAGAATGTTCCAGACCATGCCGGACCAAAGTGTCCCCAAGGTGCACTAAGCACGATTAGGCAGAAAACTTTTGAGGCTTGGTTCTCAGACACCGTGAGAGGTATCGGTGATCTGTGAGATGATACAAGACCACATTTTTGAGGCCTACAATAACCTCTCTCTATTCTAGGAGATTCAATTTTTTTTGAATTTGGCACACCAGTATTGCTTGAGGCCAAAACTTGTAGTGAGGGTCAGTTGAAAGTTGCACCACTGGATTTCTTAAAAACCATTCATCCCGACACTAAATGGAGTGTGCCATTAGCTCTATTTGGGTAAGTAAATGCTATGGACAACCCCATTTCAACCACTAAGTCACTAGAATGTTCCAGATCATGCCAAACCAATGTGTCCCCAAGGTGCACTAAGCACAATTGGGCAGTGAACTTTCAAGGCTCGGTTCTTAGACCTCGTGAGAGGTATTGGTGATCCATGAGATGCTACAAGACCACATTTCCAAGGCCTACAATAACCTCTCTATGTTATGGGAGATTCAATTGTTTTTGAATTTGGCATGCCAGTCTCGCTTGATGCCAAAACTTGCAATGAGGCTCAGTTGAAAGTTACACCATTGGATTTCTTCCAAGCCATTCATCTCGGGACCGAATGGACTATGCAATTAGCTCCGGTTGGGTGAGTAAACACTAGGGAATAGTAGTGGTTGAAGTTTTTAATTGAATAAATCAATGAAAATAAAGTTCCTTGTATTTCTATAGTTCTCTGTCTTGTGGAAAAGTCCAGGAAACAGTGAATTGATTAGAATAAATCTAATGTGATCTTTTCTTGGTTGTGATATAGGAATTGTGTCTTTTGTTTGTTTACAAGTTTATGTAACTATTTTTTTGTTTGGAATATCATTAAGATATTAGAATTGACTGATGTCGAGGACATGACCGGCATTTTAGGCATAGTCAACATCTAAGTTTGTAGCCAGCCTTATGTAGTGACCCTCCCACCCCTGTGGTGACTGTAACTTTGTGGGAGAGGTGTAAACATGTATATTTCCTTGTATATTAGTTGTTGAATGTAGGGAAAGTGGAAGAAGAGGAGAAGAGGCAGAGACAAGCCTGGTAAACATACAGTTAAAGGGTGCATTTGAAAGCACCAGTATTGGTTGTGGAATACCCGATGAAGGGAGAGGGAATATGATAATTGAAGATGTCTATAGGGATGTATTGGAAGGGTTTAGGATCTTTATAGGGCTTTAGAGTTGTAGGTAAGGGTAGTTTCCCTAAAACCTAGGCTATTGACCCTAGAAACAAAGTTTATTGATTTGGGAGCTTGATGAATGGTGGGACTTTAAGAGTTTGAAAATCTTCTATTTTGGAAGGTCTAAGAATACTTTTTCAAGTCCTTGAGTCCTCGAGATAAGCGGGGATAGGAATTTCTTCTTTGAGCAAGGGCTAATTAGGCCTAGATTGAGAGCTAGAGGGTGGAGAAAGTCTTCACTAGTCAAATGATGAAGGATTGAGATTAAGATGAATTTAGTAAATCTAAAAAGGGTATTAGAAAATGTAAATATCTTGTTAGGTTGTTCGGAGAGTTCAAGAGTAATTTTTTGATTTTAGTGTTTATAGGGCTACTAGATAGGCCTAGAAAGGTTATATAATAGAAATGGTTGAAGTTGAGGTGATTGGAGTGAATGGGAAGTTGGAACATGGTAAATAGACCATGATAAGATGATCTATGGTGTTGGGATCAAGGTGAGAGGTCTAGTTGGAGTTTGGGTATGGTGGAGGCACTAGGTGCACTAGGTAGCACTCTATTTAACCCTTGAGTTAAGACTAAATCCTTGAGTAGATTCCAAGATTCTTGTAGAATCCTCACGTTGAGTTGAGTTCCATGAGGGGATAGTAGAGGGCTCTACATCAGATTTGTTTGGTTGAGAGCATCAGATACACATGAATACAATGTAGCACATAAATCTTGAATTCACTTAAATGATGAATTACACGTGTGAACACACGTTGCACATAAAGCGTACACATAAATTTGATTAAGTCATGAAGCATACATGTAGCACATATTTTATAAAGCATACCACATGAATTCACTTAAGTCATGCACGTAGCCCATACACATGAATTTAGGTTATGAAGAATGTACTTGAATATACATAAATATACTTAAGGCATCAATCGTACACATGTGTACGTACACACAAGCATATTTACATACTAACAATGAATAAACGAACACACAATTAAAAACTTAGATCGAATATCAAGTTTCATATATATCAAAATGAATAATAATTATGTACATATTTGCATGTCAACGTATCTAGATACAATGTGGCATACACCATCTCAAAATGTGTCATATGATATCTTAAAATAAGAAATTCAACTACAAAAGTTTCTAAGACATCCTATTCTACTTGTGGATCATCAAAATGCAGCCTCTTTGAAGTACTCTTTGGCTCTGATGGATCCTGCATTCAAACACAAAAGTGAAACCCCAAGTTAGATTAAAATTCAGAATCATAGTCAACAATAATAAATAAAATTTAAACTAAAATTGAACTCTCATATACCTCACCTCTCTATCTCCTCTCACGGATAGGAGACCTAATATATGTCTTTGGTAGCGCAGGAACAATGCCACCAATGTTGACTTCAACCTGTATATATTTTCGAACATGATATTGATCTATGAGTTATACTATTTAATGTTAAATACTTCCAATAGAAAATATATGTTTACAAAATAACTGAATTAATTAACATTAAAACTTACCTGAGTTGAACTTTCTTCAGGAAATGTTGGCTGAGTCATCAACGATACAAACCCTTGGTGTTCTACCTCCCTCAAACTAGGAGTAGCCTACAAAATTCAAATAGATACTTCATACTATCATAACTTGATCATATTATATATACTTGATAGTAAAATACACACAAATAACTTTTGCAATATACGTACCATAGGGCTACCACTACGAATGGATATGCCTGTGACTCTATCATGACGATAGGGTATCACGACATCATTAGATGCCACTCTATCAAATAAACCATGTAAATTAAAAATGAGTACGCACTACTGACAAGTATACATGTATGCATAAAAAAACTAAATTACTTAATTACCTTTCCCTTGTCAATTTCAGACACTTGCAACCCGTCACATTTCCCTCTAGTGGAAACTGGTGACACCTGCATCAGTATGTAATAAGATGATCGTAAAAATTAGAAAACAATGTACATATACTATTATAATAATTTAAGGAAACCAAAGAGTACATTAAAACATATGTACCGTGGAACTGTCAAGGCCAAATGATATGGTCAAAAGTGTGGACCCCTCCACCTATGCCATCTCCTCATCTATCATCAAATAAACATAAATGTAACACATAAAACAAATAAGTGGGAAATGATTATAAGAAAATTCTACTAAAAATCTGAATGATAAAATTTAAATACAATGTAAAAAGTGAATTGTTTACCCTTACCATAATAGTAGGAGTCCATGGCGCTATATGCCCTTGATGCACATCTTCATGACATGCTTTAGTGCTTGTAGTGTGCTATATAGAATCGACCACCTCAAAGACATAATTATATGCATCACTACCATTCAAGGTAGCTAAGCAAAGATTCTTGCAAATAATGCAAGTGTGGGGCACACAAACATGTGAGCTCATGGAGGATGTGGAAGGGCCAAAAGCATAAGCACGAGGGGGCAACAATGACATGCTCTGGGAAACCAACATAACACTCAAGGTGTGAATGGCTCGAATAGTCTGTGAGCCAGCCTCAACAATAATGTCAAGATGTTGCACTATGGGATGTGGTGAAATCTTGTGAGGGGGGACATATGTGCGTGATTTCACCCATTGTGCCCATGGTCTATCCTAAGGATTGTCTAAATCTACACCCTGGTTTAGTCTCATACTCCAATAATTCACCTTGTGACCGAGCACAAATTCAGCATACAATTTTTTAGTAAAATAAAATCGGACATCCAAATTGTTGTGAGGTAGTCTATCAAAAACCATCCACCAGCGATCCCAAAAGTTGTCACGTATTGCACTATTTGTGCACCATTTAATGGACAACTTGGTTTTCTTAGGGTCCACTTTTAGGCTGGTTTTAGGATCCATAAAAAGGTTAGCTATGTCATGTTTTGTTATGTTTAGGTTCATGACTTGATCATAATCAAGCCCATCATCAAACTGGGCATGCATGGAATCACGCCAAAGAAGTGTAGCACTATGTTGCTATGTAAGTTTCTCCATGTTTTCAATAATTGAGTTCAATGTCATAAACATGGAGCGCAATGTGGGGATATTGGCATAGGTGGCTTGAAATCCTCTAAGTTCATTTAGATTATCTCCTATTAGATCCTCTAAACGGCGAGGGTTTGTGATAGGTATGTCTTCTGAAGGTGGGGGATTGTTGGGAGGTGGTTCTAGATTGTTTGCGGGATCATTAGGAGGGTTTTTTGATTCCATGTTTGATTACAATGAAAAAAAAAGAGATAATTATAATGAATTTTAAAAAACAATAAAAAAAACTCATTGCTACCCTAATTTTTATATAAAAAACTATAAATTTCTATTTAAAAACATTAAAAATTTAAAGATTTGACTTACCTTGGGATTAAAGAAAAGTTGTATAGGATATTTCAAAGCGGATATCCGTTTGCCCTAGCCATGTTCACATTTTCACAGTGAGAAAATATTGAACGCGGCTGGAGTATACAAATTTATATTTGCTGGCAAATATCAGATATCCGATTAAACCTTTTTTTTGGCTTTTGGCTTGGCCAGGTGTACTGACACCAAAGGCCTACTAAAAAGTCAACATATGCATTTGTGCACTTTTGGACGAGTGAAAATAATTTTTTTTCACATTGCCACTTTTTGGCATACCATGATCCTGCACATACCCCCATATAGAAAGCAACCCAAGGACATCCCCAATAGAGGTGGCAGAGGTGATGGAAGTGGTGGTGGTGTGGGGGGACGTTTCCTCCAAGTCTCATATTTTTTATTTTATTTTTTTTTGGGGGGGGGAAATGCATCCTTGGATATTACCCACTTCCAATTCAATTGAGAAAATATTTAACATCAACTTGAACAATAACTTCAGTAGAATAGGCATAGCATCAACTATTTGAAAAATGGTGTGCATAAAGTTTAAACCATTATGGGACGTAAGCTCCCTCCCCCCACCCCACCCCCACAACACCACCATCTCTGCCATCTACACCAAAGATGTCGCCAAGTCGCTTACTATATGGCACATACCATTGCATACTAATTGCAACCTTTAACATTGTGAAAATTAGTTTGCATTTGATCAGGCACTCATAGATGTTATATTCCAGATTTTGCATTGAAGATTTCAATTCACCTTGATTTGTATATTAATGTCGCCCCCTCCCGTCTCTCCCCCCGAAAAAAATACACCATTGCTCTGATGTTGTACTCCTGCCATCTAGAATCTAGGCCCCTATTCTCCCCGTCCCCATGTCAAGAAACTCAGTGGAACTATGGCATAAAACCATTACTTATAAGCTGCTACAAATATGCTCCAAACTAATCCAGTGGCATTTCTCTTCAACTCAATGAGAAAATATGAAGGAAGTAAGCACTTTAGTTGATATTGGAAGATATCATTCTAATTTTGATCATTTTTCCCCTTCTTATCTAGTGCAACCCCAAGTTCCTGAGATAGGTACGATAGGGGCTAGGGGGACGAGTTTTTGGGATGAAAAATTTAAATCTAAATTTTGGGGACAAATAGCGGATGACAAAGGGGATGACTATATAACAATAGGGAAAAGTAAACTATGTAGATAAATTTAAAATATTCATATGAATACATGGATAAAGCATACACTTATACATAATAGAACCTTAAAATATAAGAATTAGCATAATTCATATGCCAAATTTTTGTTACTTTGAGAGTCAAAGTCAAATTTCCTCTAGAAATCAAAGTCAATGTCCCCTAGGTGTCTCAAACATTTTCAGAATGGGGACGGCTGAAAAAAATACTGGGAACGCATCCCTGGGTAATGCTGCTCTTATCTCCTTGCCTGATACACGATAACTCCTTTTGATGGTTCACTCCTTGCCTGCTTGATACACTAGATAACTCCTCTCGGTAGTTCTCTCCTCACCTATACACTAGATAACTCCTTTCATTGACCTTGCAAAGGCATTAGTAAAAAATATCAACATTGACAACTATTGAGAAAGAGGACTCAAGCGTGAGACAATATTTTGATTTAAAACATGACAAAGTATGAAAAAATCTGCATGCGAACAAGTTACAACAACTAGCATGTGGACATAGATTATTATTAGGCTGTGGAAGCATGTGAGTGGTCTCGTGAGGTGTGCACAACAAAGGGCTAATGTGGAGGGACATAAATAATTATTTCCTGCACTTGGACTACTTGTACTCTCCAGGAAGATTCCTGCAGAATGTTCTTAGTTCATAGTTTTAAGGAATTTTGGGTTCACTTTTGTGAGTAATCTCTTATTTTATTATATTTGAATGTTTTTAATTTTCTAGTTCTAAGACTTTTTGACATATTGTTTAAGTAAACTCTTGATTTCTTAAATTAACTTCCATCCTATTTCTATTTTCGGAATTTCCATCTCCTTTAGAAACCCCCATTGATGGTATCTTAGCTAGTTGGAATTTGCAATCTTGTTGACTGACTTTGGTCATTCATGAATACTAATAAAATTTCATTCTCTTCCATCTTTTTAGAATTGAGTTGAATTTATCATATCACTTGATGTCGCCATTTAAAAATTTCAAATTGTTGTAATGAGTTTCGGTCCAATCAAAAAGCAATTCTATATGGAATATATAGATAATAGAGGAAACAATAAAGAGAAATAAGGATGAAGAAAACTTATATTCAATAGAGAAGTAATCAAGCTTCTTGAAATATGCATACGTAAATTAAAGTCAAGGTATCAAATGGTAAGGATAGACATTTATAGTTTCAATTTTCAATATTTAATTCTTTAGTTCTTTTCGAGTATGTATATGGAAGCAGCATAAAATCTTCAATCCAATTCAGGGACAAATGAGGCACTTGACGAAGCTTTGTTTAATTTATAGAAATTTATAACTACATGATAGTATTCACATCAGAGTAATCTAATCAAACAATTATTTGGCAAAACTTCAATTGATTTAAATCCAAATAATATAAATCCTATATAAAGTTTGAAAATAAATTTCTAAAATCCTATCAGTTAAAACCAATGAGACAGAAAACATAAAATCTTCAATCTAACAAATTTCTTGAGACAAGGTTTATGGAAACAAGTATGTCCATATTTTTTATCAACATTTCCATTCACACTCCATTACTCATCATTAGGATGAAGAAAGGAGTAGGTGGGTTGCACCCTAGAACTCCATAATAGAAAACTCAATAAAGTACAATAATGCCATTAAAATTAGCAAAAATAAATAAATGCATTTAGCCATTGCCAACAATTAATTTGTAATAATCACTCATGAAAAATTGTTAAATGCTACTACAACTTAAGCAATGGCTAGGGAATTTATTATTTAACAATTAATAGCATTTAATAATTTTGAATGAGTATTCAGTGAGCATGAATGAGTGATAGAAATGAAGTGTTACCAAAATAAACACCTCGGTTCAATTTCCCCAGGAATAGATAGGCTTTCTTCTATTCTTGCATTGATGAATCAAGAAGTGTGTTAAAAAAAGTGTTTGTGATGCATGATTGGGGACTGGGACCCCATTTCTATCCCGAAGACTTGGGAGTTACTTATCTCTCAATTGATCAATCAAAGAAAAACAATGAGTGAATGTTAAAACTTAGTGGTGGAAATGTCTACTGTTTTGTTATCTCCATACTTCCTTTAATGGCATCAATGTACTTTATTATAATTAATTATAGAAGGAGCTCTATTACACATCAATGTACTTTATTATAATTAATTATAGAAGGAGCTCTATTACATAATGTACATGTACTACTCTTTGTTCTAACAATGGATGAAGTAGTATAATACCAAATATTGATTAAAAAAATCTTGACACCATTCTTACAAAAAAACCATGCTAATAAACTTGTCATATTTGAGAATGAAAAAGAGAAGAATAGAAATCAAGATAACTAAAAAATGATGCTTTTAGATTATGGAAAGCTTCACATCTACTTCCAAGGATATATAAAAATCTTTTTCTCATATGTATAATTGAAAGGCTTGCATCTTGGAATGGATCCATCTTCGCCTGTTGTTATTTGTGTGCATCTACCCATCCTGAGAACAAAGCAATTTATTGCTTCAAAATACTTACAACATGAGAACATTTACTTACAAATAAAATAACATATGCACTATTTGGAAAGGGGTTGTTAAGCTCCCACCTGGCAATATCTCCTCGAAGAATATTTAATAAAACAGTGTCTGATATATCATCAGCATTGCGTTCAGTTGCAATTTTGTCTGCTTCTACCATTGTAGCACCTCTATCCAAAGCCTAACAAGTAAAATAAGCTATCACAAAAAACCAAATACACCTTTAAAACAACAAGGCACAAATAACATACAAATCAAATATTGTTCATCCCAATCAAGATGAATGACATAAAAAATGCTAGATTAGAACCTTCTTGCATGAATTTAAGCACATATATGTTTAAAAAAATAGATATTAACATTTTACGTAATATGAAAACACCTCTTGCATGACTTTAAGCACATATATGTCACAAAAAATAAACAATAACATTCTATGTAATATGAAAACACAAGTGAGAGTTAGAAAGAACAATACAAACCTAGTGGCGATGAAAAACTCCACAAAATGTACAGTTGTTCTTAAGACTTATCTCCTTTACAAATTCATCCATAGTCCAACCATACAGAGACTTGTATGAGACAACCTTCAATGGCAGGCCATACTAAGAACCAAATTCACATAGAAATCAGTACTCTCAAAAATATCAGACCGAAGTAGTTTTCATATTCATCATTATAATTTATATGTGAACATGAATTAAAAAAAGAGAGTTCCTATACACAACACAACCACAAATGACATTTAAACTGCTTCCAAACATTCAAAGAAATTTAATCTATGGAAATCAAGATTGTTTAAGGCTGCTGACATTTTGTTTTAAAATGGACAATTTATGGCTATTTAATTGAATAGGGAGGAAGTATTTTAATTCAGGAAAATACATAGAGACCACTTGGATTGATCTAATGTCTTTCCAAAAGACAACTTGATGGTATACCTGAATTGTAAAATAGAGCTTTTATGACTAGAGTTGATTTGCAGAAGAATATTGATAGGAACAAAATCTGCAAGTAAACTATTGAAGAAATATCACCCTCGAGATTAGATTATAGGGGATAAAGGTGTAGGTATTCAAACAAGGAGAAGAGAATCTAAGACTAGCGAACATGCTAATATTTTCTTACTTTCTGAAATATGACCTAAGAGTTTTAATAAAGTAAAAAATCATGAATTTTTTATAAGGTCTATGGAGGAAGAATTAAGTCAAATAGCTAAGAATAAGACTTGGGAGATAGGAACTAGACCTGAAAATAAAAATGTAATAGGTTCTAAACTAGTTTTTAGAAACAAATTGGATGAACATGCTAAGATAAAACAACATGAAGAAAGATTAGTTTGTAATGTGTATCCTCAAATAGAAAGTGTGGATTTTGGTGAAACTTTTGTACTAGTTTCTAGGGTTGAGGAAACCAAAATATTTCATGCATTTTCAGCATTTAAAGGTTTTTAAAATGTATCAAATGGATGTTAAAACCGTATTCCTAAATGGCAATCTTGATGAAGAGGGTTATATGGATCATCCCAAAGGGTTCTAAAGAAGAGAGTTCCCTAACCATGTCTACAAGTTAAAGAAAGCACTCTATAGTTTGAAACAATCTCCTGGGCTTGGTACTCAAGGTTGGATCAATATCTTTTTATAAATGGATTTAAAAGAGGTTCCGTTGATAGTAATTTCTATGTTAAGGTTGATAATGATGATGTTCTTGCTGTACTTGTTTATGTCCATTACATTGTATTTGGTTTTAATGATGATGATATAAGCCAAGGTTTCTCAAAGCTAATGCAATAAGAATTTGAAATTTCAATGCTTGGAGAATTCTCATATTTTCCTGGAATGCAAATTTCTTTGTTTGAAAAAGGTGTATTTTTGTCACAAACTAAGTATCCTAGAGAGAGGATTAAGAAATCTCATATGAAAGATTGTAAACCTATGGAAACACCAATGGCAGTAGGATGTAAACTATCTAAGGCTAATGACTCACCTAATGTTGATCAAACAAGATATAGGTCTATGCTTGGTAGTTTTCTTTATCTAACTTCTTCAAGACAGGATATTACGCAATTTGTGTGTCTTGTAGCATGATTTCAATATTCTCCTATGGAATTTTATGTTAATGCAACTAACAGGATTTTTCAGATATGTTAAAGGCACATTGGATTATGGTCTTTGGTTCCTAAACATGATGATTTCAAATTTTTTTCTTATACTGATTCAGATTGGGTAGGTTGTCTTGAAAATAAGAAAAGTACTTCAAGGGAAGCGTTATTTTTGGGTAACAATATTGTATGTTGGAATTGTAAAAAATAAGAAACCATTTCTCTTTCTACTACAAAGACCGATTATATTGCAGTATGTTCTTGTTGTGAATAGGTTCTTTGGATTGTTAAACCTTTGTCAGATATGAAGTTGAATGTTCCTAAACTGATTCCTATTTTTTGTGATAATCAAAGAACCATCAATATTTCTAAGAATCCTATGCATTCATGTACAAAGAATCTTGATATTTTTTATCATTTCATAAGGAAGAATGTGTTGAATGGTGATGTGAGTATGTGCAAGATAATTGTATGCCAAAAAGTGGCAATGTGAAAAAGAAGTCCTAAATGATAGACTCTTTGAAAACCAACTATAACTTTCAAAAAATATAACATTTTTGAAATTTGAAATATACATCACATTCTATGCTTCACCTAGTACAATAATAATAAACAATAATTTAAATTTGATGGAGTTTAGACTAAGTTAAGGTGGTTAGACAAGAGAGTTTTTATATTTAGGAAAATTTGTAGCATAAAAATCATAATTAATTATTTACTTGGGAAAAAAATACAAAAAAATATACATCACATCCAGACATGAGTCTACTACTTTTATCTAGAATCTTATAAAAAAAATTATAAATTGATTTTGTTTCATGTGGTCAGACATACACCTACTTGTTATCTTTCTAGTCTTGATTGATAGACTTATTGAAAAATAGCTATATCTTCCAAATTCTATAACATTTTTGAAATCCAAAATACGTGTCACATTCTATGATTTTCCTACTACAAGAAAAATAGAAAAAAATTTCAATTTGATAAATTTTAGACTAAGTTAATGTGGTCAGACATGAGAGTTTTTGTATTCTCAAAAAGTTGTAGAAGAAAAATCATAATTAACTATTTACTTGGAAATAAATTACAAAAAAGTATGTGTCACATCCGAACATGAGTCTACTACTAATATCTAGAATCTTGTAAAGAAAATTGTCATTTGATTATGGATCCAAATCATTGTTTCTATCTGGAGGTTTGAATTTCTGATTTTGCTTTCTTGATGGTGTTTTTTCCTGTCAAAGCCAGATGTTCTGTTCTGCACTCTAAGAGCTCTATTTTGTGCATCTAGACTCTATTTTGGATAAAGAATATATCATTGGAAAGCTTGTTTAGAGAGATTTCCAGTGTTGTAAGTCATTTTCCCAGATTCTACTCCAGGTATATCTTTTTTTTTTTTGCATTTCTGCACTCTGGTGGATATCTTGGATGTTACTAGTCATGTGATCTCTTCCCTTTAGGGGATGGATCTTCTTAGGTTGTTCTTTTGTTTCAACAACCTTCACTCTTCTTTGAGCAGTGTATACTTCACTTTTGTAGCATTCTTTTATGCACATACACTGAGATAAAGTGTCATTCTATTACATGCTTAGAATCTTGAACATGTTTTTACTATTTGTACTTGCACTCCATTATAAAGTGTCATGGGGGGTTTGATTTTTTCCCTTATTTTCCATCTACCTTTGTCCAGTGAGTTCTCCTTCCATGACATTAGCCTCAAGGTATCTTTATTTGTGTTTGTACTTTAACTACACCTTCGATGTTCTTAGTTCTTCACGATGCAGTTCTTATTGGCACTAATTTTGGTGTACCTATCACCTCTCCCTTGTTAGCATTATTGGGGGGTTTCTACTAATCGTTCTTCTGCTTTCTTGGTTTGATAGTGTGAGATATGTATTTAGTATTTGTTCCTATGTACTAGGTGGATGCAGTGGCTGGGTACCTATGCATTTCAGTGAGATGGATCATTTATCATATAGACACTCTTTCTTTCCTATTTTTAGAAACACTCTTCCATCATTCATTGATCAGCTCTTTAGGCTTTGGTGGTTTATACCATCTGTATCTTCGAGTTTGGTTGTTTACCTTTGTTTTCCTCCTGATTTGAGTAGAGTCATTTGAGGGCACTCATACAGATTATAGTCTTCTCTACCTGGTCATGTTCTATTTCCATGGAGGATCTTCTGATCAGTAGTTACTTCTCAAGATAGAGTTTTCATCTTCTTGCTTCAGTGATGTTCTACATGTTCATTCTTGTTCCTATTTTCTGGAACATTCCTAGTTTTGGAGGCTTCTTTAGTCCTTTAGATTAGTCTTTGTCTCTTTTTGGAGTAGAGTTTTTCCCATGTGGTTTTCTCTATTTCTCTGCTTTATAGAGACTCTCTTTTGTACTTTGGTACCTGAACAAGCATTTTGTTGTTGGGACCCATTTTTTTTCAGTATTGTAATTTCCTTTACTTTCTTCTTGCATTGTTTGTAGCTGCATTGTTTCTCATCTTAAGAGGGGATGTTAGAGTAAAGTATTAATTTAATTGTGTTAATTAAATTAACTTTGCTCCCTTCTTAAGATGTCACCATTTTTGCTTTAGTTTATTTAAATATAAACTTGCATGCATTAGTCATGTAATAATTAAACTAATTATTACATGCACTTTTTCTTTTTAGGGTTTGTCTTTCAAGGCTTTCAATCTTCTTTATAAGGTTGATCCATTATATATTTTATTCATTCATTAATTGAGGATATTTTCTTCTTCATTAGTATATTCTATTTCTAAGTGATAGAATGAGAAAATAATGCTAAAGGAAAAACACTTCAAGAAGATCCTTCTAAAATTTTCATTCCCACTTGGTGTCTTGAGGCTTCATGACTTTATTGGTGGAGAAGATATCTTTATTCATTCATCATCAATTGTTGAAGAATAAATCCTTATTGATGAAAATCAAGGTATAATCTCATCATTTTCTTCTTCGATTCTTTCTCTAGGTAAGAAGATCCTTGAGTCAATTATGTTCAATAAAAATTTATCCCCCTATCTAAAAAATGATCTTATGAATACTAAGGAGAATACTTGTGAGGAAATTTCTTGTGACATAGTCTTGCATTCCTGGTTAGTAGAAACTATTTCATTAAAAAGGCTACATAATATAGATTACGACATTGAAATTCACCTTGCACATAAAGATGATGGTAATATGGATGAGCCAACAATAGTTTGTGGAGATGATACATTAGGAGGTACACGATGTTCAAGTATAACTAAGACTATTGAAATCCATCTTGAAGGATTGGACAAGGAAAGTGTTAGTATTGAAAACTCTAAAGAGTTTTAGAAGAATTTTGAACTCCTAGAATTTAATCTTTTGAAGGGATCAGGATGTAAGGAAATGTGTTGTGAACAAGTTAATTGAAAAATGTGAAGATGAATTTAATTGTGATTCTCAGTCAAAAGACCACTCTATACATGAGTATCAATCTCCAAGTAGTACTCTTCATTTTTTGGACTCATTGGCACATGTATATACCAAAATGGAAAAAGTTATTGTGGCTCCTTATCATGATAAAGAGAAAAAGAATAATTAATAGGAGACTGATGAAGAAGGCCAACTTGTGTAAGTCAAGTCCAATGAGAAAATATTTTTGGATCCAAATCATTGTTTTGAAGGTAAAATTAGAATCTTTAGAATGGAAGAAAAATAGTGTCAAGTGTCAAGGAAGAATCAAAGAATCAATATTGAAAAATCAAGGGAAATCAAAGAACAAGTTTTGCCTCATGATACTTTCACTAGTATACCTGAGATATTGGGTAAGGACTCTTCTTATTTTTGTGATCTTTTCTGTACTAATCCACTGATTAAAAAGGAGTACACAAGCTATCTAGTTCCAAATGTAGATCATCAAAGGGATATTGAAAGTCTTAAAATTCTAATACTTTAACTCATTAAAGAAGAAGTCATTAATGAAAGACAATAGGAAATTGATTTGATTCTTGATTTAGATGGTTTTGATGAGTGATGATTATTTGGAAATGTTACCTCACCTAGTGCAATTGCACATCCTAGACATATGGGGACTAGAATTCAAAGAGAAATCTTATAAAGTGATTTCGCAATTACTTGAGAGTTCTGCTTGTGGCTACACCATGGCATTCATTTTCCCCTGCTTGTCAATGAGTTTTTATAATTTACACCTTGATTTATTTTGATGTAGGCTTCCCCTACCATGTAAATATTTTAGGCGGATTTTTTTTGTTGTGTCAATCTCATTTTTGTCTTGCTTTCAATTTCTCCAATTAATCCCTATATTGTCTACTTTGTGACTTTGTTACCCATGGATAACACAGTAATATTTGCAAAGATTAAGGATTCATCCTACATACCTTATGGTCCTTGTCTCTAGTTAGAGCCAGTTGTTTCCTTTATCTCAACACATCCAAATTTGAACTTATGCACTATTAAATAACATCTTTGTAAAAATCCAATGTTCTTCCTAGTAAATTGTCCTCAAACTTCAATAGAAATCTCAAACTTAAACTTTCTTCAGCCAAGGTTATTAGCAATTTTTCAAAGAAATTTTTACTTAGATTCCAAGGAAAAAATATCAAATTTAAAAAGGCTCCCTTCTCAAGCTTGAAAAATGAATTTATGAAAAATCCATTCTCTATCAAAAGTTATAGAAAGTTAATCCCTTCTCTATTTTTGCACAAAAAATCTTAAGTTTCAATAACCTACCAAATGAAAAAATGTAAAATAACTTTAAAAAAATGTAAACTATATAACTTAATTAACTATTCTCAAAAAAAGGTTGACTAACCTACTAAAATTTGGAGAGGTTAATGAAATTTGTATATTTTTCAAAGGATTATTAACATCCCCATTGAAGAACTACCTTTGGAAATTCTGGAACAAATGTAACTAGAAGGTGTGAAATCAGTGTTAGCCAAGTGTAGAAGGATAGATAATGTGTTCTATTTGTTTGTCAAGGAATGCAATCTCATTGAATGCACAATCTATACACAATACAATTGTTGAAAAGACTTTAGAAACTTTAATATGTTAACTTATATTTTAAATCAACATATCCAAATAATATGTGAACTTATTTATTACATTATATAATATATACTATACAATTCAGAGATTAATAAATAATAAAAAATTATCACAAAACTAGTGAGAAAGGCACATCATTTCCTTACTTCACATTCTTGCCGCTACCTATGATTCTTTATTTTTAATATATTTCATTAAATTTAAATATTATATTCCACTCGATGTGCACTAATTTTTTATTTCTTTTTAATATTACACTATAAATATAAAGAAAGGTAGGTAAATGAAGAAACCAGTGAAAGAGAACAAATATATGATAGATAGTATTCCTACTAAATCACTTGGCATGGTTTGAAAATCACCCTACCTGAGCTCAACATATTATAATGGAATGTGTAGATTCATCATCTTCTTGAGTATTGTATCAATGATCTAATATATAAGGGTAACAACATGTCAAACCTTGATTATGTACTCAATAACAATTCCAAAAAAATTAATGCATTTAAATAGTGACAAGAAGCATTGCAAAAGTGTTCTCCATTAAGCACTCATGCAAATTGAGATAACATGACACATTGAGACCAAATGCATTATCACCCACTTTTTTGATAATTGTGTATAGACCATATTCAAAAATCTCTCATTTTCTATTTAATGCCTAAGATTTTATTTTGAAAAATGAAACAATAGCTTGTCTCCCACCTAGAATTAATTAGTGACATGACTTGATAATTTCATTTTGTGTACTATGTAATGGTTAAGATGCAAAGCATCTAGTTAAGATTGTGTATGTTTTCAACAACAAATTAAACACAATATTGATGAGAATCTTTGCATCTTAATCTAATTGAATATGGAAAATTAATGCCAACTATTTAATGATTTTCTACAAGATCTCATTGTTTTGTTGCTAAATTTTGTGAATCTTCTTGACAAATAAAATTGCCTTATTACTATTATTTGTATGCATGTGGTGATGTTTAATCTAAAAAAAAATCTAAAACAATATGTGTTTCTACATTAATGGGTGTTAATGGTTGGAAGTCATGATAATGCTAGAATGAACTATTTCATCCAACCATAGAAAGTTCAATTGTGTAAAACACAAGGGGATTGGTATCTCCTATTGGTTAGTGCATGCTTATTATTATAAAGAAGGATTCACTTTGTTGAGGTTGGATTTGAACAATAGATCTAAGAAGCTATTCCTTGTCATCTCTCCCAAAAGAATTTCCACAAAATCGTGTGTCTCTTATATCTGTTGATAAATGAAAAAAAACAAAATAAGGATCTCCAAAATATTTTACTATGATTTATCTTTTGTATTACAATATTAACTACATATAGACATGATATTAAGAAAATGATGTAGAATTAAAAAAAATTGACTAATGGGTTTGTATGATGACTAATCTACAAATGTGGTTGAATCCTTCTATTACATCTTATCCTATAGAATGGTCTAATCAGATTTATTGTTAACTTACATGATTCTTCTTCCTAATATGTGCTCTTTTGTCTTTAAAAAAAATCCAATTCTAAAAGGAATCTCATAAATATATTTGAAAGAAAATATAATTCAAATAACATCTTGATGAAAGAAAATATTATATTTCCTTTATACAAAATTAAATCTCTTTCTTAATTATATAATAGTTATTAGCATTTATATAAATTACATAGTCTATCTTTAAATGAAGGTAAAAATATGAAATTCCATTTTAAGTTGTGAAATAAATTATCATAAAACCCATCAACAATGATTTTCTACATTAATTGCCCTTTTTTATTTCTTGTTGTATAATATAAATGTGCAACAAGATCTAAAACATACACAAGGTCAATATAAAACAATGAGTATAGTGATTGCAATCATTGTCTTTGTTAAATTGTCATATTAGTTTCAATGTTTTGATTAATTCATGTGGGATAGGGCCAAAATTGGACTATTAAAGTAACATTAAGTATGAATAGACTACACAAAAATAATTCACAATATTAGTTTCAATGTTTAGAAAAAAAAGCACAATCTAATATAGAAACTATAACTACAAAAGACAACTTTATTTTCTTTAAATCAAAATGTAGAAGAGAAATTGTTGCTCCTCTTTATTTCTTTCAAATGTCAAGAGTTATACTATATCTTAAATATATTTTCTCCATTTAACCTAATCCAAGGTCGCTATGAGCTTTCATTCAAGAAAGAGTGGGCAGAGGAAGAGAGTTGAGCAACCCTCCACTAGCTCTACCATAAAATCCTTCACCTTCATTGATGTCAAGTTCAGCTCAAAAGGAATCCAATCATCTACTCCAAATAACCCATATTTGGCATGGTTTGTTTAAAATATTATTCTCTTGATAACCATAAACAAACCCCAAATAGTTCCATAGTACCGAGTGATCTTTTGGAGATTTTCACATGGATATTTGAAAACTTATACATGTAAAATATTTGTAAGAAACAAAAGTAAATAAGGAAATTTAAATGGCTTAGGGCATGCCAGTCAATCACCATGCAAATTTGTTGTCCTAAACCCCGTCCTTGTTGCCATCTGTAGTGACGTAAGTGATTTGAATGGAATACAAACTTGATGAATCCGAGGTGACAGTAATTATTTCATCATTCCATCGTTATAATGTTCTATCATTCCAATATGTTCCACTACCTCACAAATTTTTTATTCGAGTCACGAGTTTTCTACCCCAGGATACCTCTAGGCCTAAAGGGTGGACACCCTTATTGAATGCATGATATACATCACCATCATGTAATTTAAAATGAGCAAAGAAATAAAATTGAAAATAGAAACATAAGAAAAAAATAAGAGACATAATTTTATTATAGTTCGATAGTTGCCTACATCCACTCTCAATTAAGGAATCATTCTATTATTAGTCACTGCTACAATACAGTGCAATGCATGGCTACACACATCCATTTATACATTTGCATACAATATTCAAGAAAAGATTCATGAGAAGCCAAATAGATGTGTGACTATTGGGCTTCACATTCCCAAATCTCCCACTTGAAGCCCAACCATCCTAGCCATCCTCTGCAACATTCCCTCCATTTCTAGTTCTTTACATGACAATCAGGCCCATTAAAGATTTCAATTTTGTGATACTTTGTTCATGAACACTTTGAATCAATATTCTCCATAATAAATCAAAACTAATAACACTTAGCAACATAATATCTTCAACCTAAAATCTGAAAATAGTTTCCTCTTTCCACATAAAATCCATGCCATAATAACTAATTAATAGATCATATGAGATCCCCAAATCAATGTGCTCCTTATGCAAAGCCTCGAGGTAAAATTCCACCTCTCCATCTTCCTCGAAAGCCACAATACTCCACATAGTTTCTCACCACTGCCATTATAATTGGCAACCTCAAAAAACATAGGCTTGTCCCTTTTCCCAATTCCCTCGGTAGCTTAACCTTCAATTCCATCCGCTCCATCTCATACAGATTGTTCGGTTTCACACTTTTCCTCCTCAAGTCTTAACTCGGTAATAATTATATGGAGCTCAAGCAATTCCATCTTCAGCGCTTTGTTTCTTTTATTTTTAAAAAACTCCCACTGTTTCACAACTTTCTCCTTTTTCTCTTCCATTCAAGAAATTCGCTCTTTGAGCATCAAAACCTCCTCTTTTAGGGTCACAATTTCTTTGTTAAGGTAATCCTCTCGATTCTTAGCCTATTTGTTCTGTTCCATCTCTTTGCCAATTGCAGTCAAAACTACATCAAGAGTCGAGAAGAAAACAAACGTAGCTTCCTCCTCCAAATCCTTCTCTTTTTTCCATCCATCCCACCAATGGACATGACGTCTTGGCACCATCTCCACTCAATATCCGAGAAACAAAATTGAAAACAGAAAAATTAGAACAAAACAAGAGACTCAATTTTATAGTGGTTTGACAATTGCCTACATCCACTTTCAAAAAGGGAATCACTCTATTATTAGTCACTGATACAATAAAATATACTTCATGACTGCACACATCCATTTATACATATGTATACAACCTTCAAGCAAAGAATCAGAAAAAGCCAAACTGTTGGAGTTCACATTCCCAACAAATCATTGGACATTGTTAGCAGATCTCCATCTTCGTCTGTAAATCTTATTTCCAGTTGTTGGGATCCCCATTCAACTTGAAGAGCTCAAAAATCGTGGTCCTCATGTCATATAAAGATAGGCCAGGCTTCACGACGAGGCGCCTCTTTTCATCTTCATATTTAACCTGAAAAAGATAACCATTATTTTTTTTAAGCCTCGGAAATTAAACAATACAGATCTAACACAACTCCAGCTTTGTTTTCTCATGTAGATGTACAAATAAAAATAAGAAATGAATCTCTCGTAATATGAATTTGGAAAAGCATATCTAAAGTCGTCGTTCCTCCCATAGTTGTGCCCAGACACCTGCGTTTACCCAGCATGCCAATGTTGTTATAGGTGTTAAATCCCTACACGCTATTAAATCGTAATTAATAACAGGCCAGCTATCGCCAAATCTTTTACATATCACCTATCGTCTTGGCAATACGTGAATGAAGCAGATAACAGAAGTGTCGCCTGCCATTGGCCGCTGCCGAAAAGTGGGTGGGCGCAAGATAATCGAGAGTGCCTCATGGCTATCTCGATCTTTATAGGGAATTCACAGTGAAAAATATGCAATGAGGAAATGACAGATTTCACTAATCCGAAGACCTTTGTTATGTTTGCTATTTTTATTTTTAATACATTAATAATAATATCATAAGATGTTCCCAGAGCCCTGTTATAGCAGAATGCAAAGGGAGTCATTCTATTATTAGTCACTGATATAATAAAATATACTGCATGACTGCACACATCCATTTATACATATGTATACAGCCTTCAAGAAAAGAGTCAGGAAAAGTCAAACTATTGGACTTCACATTCCTTATCATAATTTGTTTGAAATGAAACACGTGTTAGATATATGAGATTTGGCTTCTCTCATTTGATGTCTATGCTACTGCTAATACAAATAAGATTTTATTTTATCAAATCAAATTTATGCCTTTACCACCATATGTTAGGTTCGTAATTTAACCTTTTCTACCAATTGTTATGTTTGTTACATGTAAATAAAGGACTCAATTTAAATATATATTATGAATATAAATTTAATAAATATATTATGAATATAAATTTAATATTCTTTTTGATCCTATAAATATCTTCCTTTGTGGTTTTCTGAATTATTATATCTCTTATTTTGAATTCCTATTGTTTTGAATATATTGTCATTCAGAATACTTCCAAAATAATGAATAAATTTGTTGCATGATAAATTTTATCATGCACCATTTTGTAAAATAATAAATATGTGATTAAATTACAATATAAATAGTGATTTCATTTTTCCAAATAAATCTCTTCTCTCTACCACAATCTATAGACCTCATTGGAGCATTCCTCGAAGATCTTGCATATCTACTAATTACAATATTAAAATATTTGTATTTTTTTGATAAAAGGTTTGGTGGATGTTAATATCCTATTCTAAAGCTCCCGTTTTAGCAAAGGCAGGAAAGATGCTAGCAAAGATTATCAAAATTGGACTGCACACTTGTCAATTGCATTTTCTTCAAAATTTCATCTTCCAATTATTGTATTCCAAGAAGCAACATATCATTGAAACATTTTGTCAAACCGATCATATGCATTGTCCATGCTTTCACATTTTGCATTTGCTTAAAAGTTTCTAAAACTTTTTAAACAAGGGCTGTGTGCAGCTAGAGTCCCTACCTAAGGTAGGGGAGGAGGAGAAAGTATGTGAACAAAACAATTAAAATCTTGGTTTCCTTAAGTTTCTGCTATTGCTCAAGCTGCTATCCTTCGCAATATCCTAGCCAAGAGATGACAAGTTTCTGCTATTGCTCAAGTTGCTATCCTTCACAATATTGTGGCCAAGAGATGACAATTGTTGTCTGTGTCCTTTTTCAGTGTCATAGAAAAGTTTATTTTAGGAGGATTTTCCACTCTCCTATCATCTGAATGGGTTCAAACCAAGTTGCCACAGAATCCTTGGTATTATAATAATCTTAATATCAGGAGCACGACCTTTGGGAAAACCTATTTCTAAACTGTACAAAAAAGTATTTGAAATGAATTGTGCAACTTTCCCCAACTTGGAAGTTGAAGGTTAGAATAGCATGATGAAAAATTTGTCAACCAACTAGAGGCATGTAATTATAATCCTTGAGATTAGGAATTTAATTTAAACATTAAAACATATGTGTATAGCATTAGGGAACACAATTCTATGGAGTGTAGAATATACTAAGGCAATAACACAATATAATTTTAGGTTTTACTCTTTCTTAGACCATGGACCATTTAAAGGGTAAAACAATATAACAAGGAGCTTTTGGATTTGTCTTATTTCTTCTTCTTATTATTTAAATTTATATTTTTGTGGATTAGTTGTGGAAAATTAAAAGGAAAGGAAGAATGAGGCCTTTGTGAAAAAGAAAATTATTGAGATTAATATTAATATGGTATTTATAAATTATAATTATATATATTTGAATTTGAATTTATTATAATAAAAAAATTTATAAATTTGATAAAAAAAATTCTATAAATTGATAAAACTAAGTTATTTGATTGATTTGTAGTAGAGCCCCCTCTATATATGATTTGGTGGTTGAATTTGTTTAAGCATTTGTTGATTCAACACCATCTAGTAGATTCAATTGACTCAGCAGTAGCTATGCCAGGAGCCACCATGACATAAGAAGCAGAGACAGGGACAATGGAAGACATAGGAGCAGTTCTAGGTCTGTCCAGATGAAGCAATCATTGAAGTAGCACCAGCAACAAGATAAGTCGCCTAAGCAGAGTCAGATCCCCCCATAATAGAATTGTAGGGAAAATACTTAATAAAGAACCTGGAGTAGATTTATGATGAACATTATAGATAGTCTAAACATGTACACCATAAAGTGCAGGTCTAATCATATATAACATTTTTTTATCCATATCCTGTTTCAAGAAGTGTACAAATTAGTATCTCTATAATAATGCTAAAGGAAGAACACTTCAAGAAGATCCTTCTAAAATTTTCATTCCCACTTGGTGTCTTGAAGCTTCATGACTTTATTAGTGGAGAAGATATCTTTATTCATTCATCACCAATTGTTGAAGAAGAAATCCTTATTGATGAAAATCAAGGTATAATCTCATCATTAATAAATTTCTAATAATTGAAATTGGATAGAAATGCAAGATTCATAATCAAATGATAATTTACTAACTTCTATGTCATTTCTAGTTTAGTCGGTATACACTGCATTCATCACTTGGTAATGTACTAATTTACTAATGATCATGGATTGTACATTCTAATAATTGAAATTGGATAGAAATGAATATTGATATATATGATTGTACCTTGCCTTTTTTTCTCTCTTGAATTTCATATAAGAGGATACCAATTTCAGTTCTTGGAAGAGAAATAATGTGATATATATAAAAAAAGAATCTAGTAAACAAGTTTTATTTAAAAAATTATATTCCTTACAAATGTATTAAACTTTTTAGTGAAGCAATTAAATATTTTTGAACTCATTTTGAACTAGCTAGATAGTATTGATGCTATGTTAAAGAGAAGGATGCATACATAAATATGTGTGTATACACATACATACATAAATATACATGTATGTTTTATGTATGTATATGTATATATATACATATATGCATACATACATACATCTACATACATACATACACACAAACACATGTATATGTATATGCATATGCATATGTGTGTAGACATACACACACCCACATACACATGTAGACACTAATAAACATCATATACAAATGGGTAAAAGAAAAAGGCTAACAAAATCAAAGTTGTTCAACTTCAATAATATAAAAATGAAATTTATGTTTGAAATTTGAGGATGATGTAAACTAATTAAATGTGATAAAATGGATGAAGTTTATGATTAATATTTTTAATAGTTTTTTGAATAAGAATTGATATGTATTTTTAATTTTTAAAGATGATTTTTTAGTTGCTCAAAAATGTTGAAAATTAGGGGTCAATTTCCAACCAAAAAATTATATGTAAATATATAGTTTTTCCCCTAATTTCAAAATATGTCATCGATGACATATATAGCTAGCGCATGAAGAAATAAAAATTGGTTTTGACCTTTTTTTTCTCTTTTATAACAATTCAAATTCTAACTCACTAAAATCTACAGTTTTCATCTCGCAACATATTTTTCATAACAAATCTATCCCAATCAAAAAAAGAAATATATATTCTTGAAGATGACTCTCTTCTCTAGTGCACCATATGTTTTTTACATTTATTTAATATGATTTACTATTTTTTTCTTTCTCTAAATCAACATCTCCTTGATTGTTAAAATACCCACTTGCAACATTTTTTAATTACAATAAACTATGTCTAATTAAAACACTATAAAACCTATATGAGAATATTCTTGACTTTGATCTCTACAAAAGGGTATTTTTTTTTATTTTAAAAATATCATTAAAAAGATTAGGAGTTATTGAAATGCTGCTTTTCTAAAATAATTTTATTTTTATGGTAATTGGACCCAAACTGGTATAAAACATGCATTTAATAGATATTTCCAATTGGAAAAGTTAAAGAACATATCTAACTTAGCTAGAATGAATCTAGGTAGACCATATGTTTGACCAAAATTAATTTTTAGTTAGAAATAGTAAAATTGAGCTGTGTTGATAAGTTAGCCTAAAAGGTGACACCCGATTGTGCATTTACCCAAATAATGATGCAAATCAAGGTAGGGGGATCTAATTAAGGACAGTCCAACCTTGTAGTTTCAAAATTACACAGTAGAAATACACAACAACAAGATGTTTCAAAACATATTTTCATTAACATGCCCGACTGTAAGGCCTTCTAGGTTAGGGCCAATTACAATCAGAGGTAATTCTGCAAGATCAACAAGATCCAATACAATCTCAACTAGTCCAGTTCTGAAAACTATCAGAAACTGATGGAAACCCTAAGGCAGATCTAAACATGAGCTTGCAAGCCTCCAAGCAATCTCCTTGTCTCCAAGCCTCAACCACTAGCTCTTCTATTACAAACTATCAGATAACAATCTGATCTGCAAGATCATGCAAGATCTTTTCGACAACTTCACTAATTTGGTTCTCCCAAGTTAGCTATAGATCTTCCTATCCCACTGATTAGAACTCTCACTCATAAGAACTACCTAAAACATCTACCCAAATAGTCCTTAAATACTAATCATCTGCCACAAGCCGGTTGGATCAAACCATTAACTCCTACAAACAAATATTAAATGCAATACAAGTCAGCTCTCAAATAGCCTTACAAACATTTAATTCAACATGTCAGCCTCCAGATCCACATAGGAGAATCCAACAATGACTACCAATAATAAATGTACCAAGTTGGCCAACCAAATCCTCAAGAACACCTGTCGATAAACCAAGACAACTGAGCAACAGGGAAACAACTGACCAAGCTAGGCAACACTGACCATCACAGGCTTTACCAAGCACCAGTTCCACTGAGCACCAAAAGTTTCACTAAGTTCCTTTAGCAACTGAGCTTCCTACAATAACCGAGACCATTGGTTAAGGCTGCAACTGAGTAACACCGGCCAAACAACACACCACCATGTAGATTCACCAAGGACCAAGAATGCCCCTGCATCAAATAACTTGTAGCTCAGTTGGCTAGGACTTGAGGTCTGCTCCCTCGAGGTCATAGGTTCAATTCAGCTTCATAGTGGAAAGGGCTATGGGTCAGTTTCCTTTATGGGAATAGTGTGCCAAGTACCTGCTCTGCTGACTCGGGGTATAGGACTAGACTTTGCCGCTAACATTTTAAAAAGAATAAAATATTATCATGATGGCAAGAGCAGGAGCAAGAGTGAGCACTCGAGCGAGAGTAGGACCAAGTGCAGGAGCAACTGCAGGAGCAGATGCAGGAGTGGATCCACTTGCAAATGCTCGAGTGACTAGTTATCAGGATAGACGACCACCAGTCTTTAGGAAATAGCTTCAATCGCAAGAAGAAAAATTCCAATAGTATTGTCATGACAGGGGGATAATAGTTTATAACTAGCAACGTCATGGTAGTAGATGTCAGTTACAGCCGTAGAGACAAAATTTTGAGCAGTTCTGTCAAGAAAATGGAGTGCATCAGATGATTGAACCCTCATTTGGGCAGAATGACATTGCCCGTATTTTCTCTTCCATGCCTGTGGTCCAGCTGACTAGATCTGGTCTTCGTGGTCTATCCTTCCAGAGATGTCCTTTTGTAGCAAGAAATCTAACCAAGGATGTATCAGAACACAAAGACTTCAAATCAACCTTTCGGGGTAAAGCAATAGTTCAGCCAGCTAAACCCTTCTTCCTAAACCCAAGATTCCATGATCTTCAGTCTACATCAAAGCCCCTAGTAGAAGGTAGTAGGCAAATATCTAGTAGGAGGCCCTGGAACAGCTCATCAACATTTGAAACAGGTGAATCATCTAAACAAAACCCTAATCACTTTGCATCTTGTCTGCAAATTCAAAAAAAAATTGGTCGAGAGAATAATTTTTTTAAATATTCAGCTTAGGGTCTGGTGTGGTAACCAAAGGCGGGATTCAATCCAATGGGAGGAGAAATTTTAGGCCACAGGGTAGTACCTTTCACGGGGCTTATCAAAAGCATCCCATATTTGATATTTGTGAGGGTACCCCTCCTGGTTCTCCACCACAAATCATGGTATTTCCCCAACTGCTCACAACAAGGAGGCAAACAGTGGGCCAAAGATTCCTATTATTTCAGATTCTTCAAGAGCCCCCTTTAATCCAAAAAATTTTGAACAAAAATTGCAAAAGAAAGATTCGGGCTTAGCAGATCCTTTGCAAATCCTCAATAGTGGATCAAATCAATTGCAAATTACTCTTCCATGTCACCTGTTGCAGCACTCAATTGGCCTCCTTCATCAATCGGCTCTCATAGGTAAGTTTTCTTCATCTACCCTATCATTTCTAGATATTAAGGATTGGGCTTTTTCTTCTTGGTTTGGTTTAAAGGATATTTTCTTTATTGATCTGGAATCCAAGTTCTTTGTTGCCATGTTTGAAACTAAGGAAGATAGGAATTATGTCCATAAGCAGAAAGGTTGGTTCTATCAGGGTTCAAGTTTGCACACCATGATCTAGGTTCCAAATTTCAATCCTCAGGATTCATTTATTCAGTTCTTTCCTCATTGGATCTCTTTTCCTCTTTTGCCGCTTGAATATCAAGATCTAGAGATCATTGAAATTTTAGCTAACAAGTTGGGAATCCTCTTAAAGCATGACCTCATCCCCTTCGATTGCCCACAATTGGAAGTTAGAGTTTGTTTGCTGATTGATAAGCACAAACCTTTTCCTACCTCAATATCTCTCACATCTCAGTGGGGCGAATGGTGTCAGTCAATCAAGATCCAAGATCTAGTCACAGTTAATAAATTCCAACATAGACTTGGCCATTTCAATACCTAGTGCCAAGTAGGTGGACATGATGTTAAGGTAATCTATCTGGATCATTGCTCTGATCTAATGTGATGCTCTCAAAAATCTAAATTACATGATCAAGACACTCAACTTACCCCTGTGCAAATTGATAAGCAAGAATTAAGGCCCATTGTACAAGTTAACCAAATGACAGATTCAAAATTTGGGCATAATCTCAAATGGATTATGTCATTCCTCCAGTAGATGTCTTTTCATTCAAAGTTGTACTTGCCAACACCACTTGATTCTTAGATAATATCGGTCCCATACTCAATTCCACTAGACAATCTCTTCAATAGGATCTTTACCATGCCTATACCCCCTATAAGGCATTTGGATTTTAATTCACCATCTGTAGGGAGGAAGATTTTCCAAGTAGGAGATCAAATTATCTCAGAGATAGCCACTTCTATCATTTTTGGAATGGCAAGAGAAGAAGGTATTATAGCTAATGATTACAATTCACCTGTGATTGACAATTTTCTCAGAGAATTTTAGTATTGGAATAGCCAGGATCATGCTCAGCTTTCTAATACAAAGATGGTTATAGATGGGGGAGATGGTTCATCTGCTGGTGTGCAAATAGCAACTACACATATTAATACTAGTCAATGGTTGCAGCATGATAAATTAGAAATGTCTGATTTTTTACCTTATGAGGATTCCTTGGGGTTGGAGAATTGTGTTTATCAACAAGTTTAGAAATCAGCTGATAGCTTGCTTTCTCAAGTTTCCCACATCTAGTCTAAGGAAGATACTTGCTTCAATTTACAGACATCCAAGGATTTTGAACCCATTAATGGAGGGTGAGTTTTTGAGCATCAGCAGACATTATCAATAATGCAAACCCCATCACAAAACATTCATCTCCCCAAAATGCCAAAGTCTAGAGGTAGACCAAAGGGCTCTAAGACTAGGACAGAAATAGCAATTGGAATACAAACCACTCTGGATGACAGATTTGTTGTTACCAAAAGATCGACAAGGAGAACAAGGAGTTCTCCTTGTCCACAATGAAAATAAATTCATGGAATGTTAGAGGCATTAATGCCTCTGACAAAAGGCATAGGATTAAACAAGTTGTTGATTCTATGCAGGCAGATATAGTCATGCTTCAGGAGACCAAGCTTTTCAGGACACATTTGAAAAAACCATTGCCAAATGGCACAAGTGGAAGTCATTGCATGCACTAGGAATGGGAGCCTCTGGTGGACTTGCAGTATTATGGAACCTCCAAACAATTAATGGATAGCTCATTCATCAAGACAACAACTGGCAGATGTTGAAAATTACTGCTTTTGATATCTCTTTTATTTTGGTCAATGTTTATGGCCCTACTTCAACACAGGACAAATCTAGAGTGTGGGATAATATTACCCATTTCATTCAGATTCAAGATTCTCAGTATGTTATTCTTGGGGGTGATTTCAATGCACTTTTGTCTCAGGTGGAGAAAATAGGGGGTATTGCTCCTCCTATCAAAACTTTGCAAGATTTTAACTACTTTGTGGATAACATTAATCTCATGGATATCCACCCGACTAATGGGTCTTTTACCTGGACAAATAAAAGGTCTGGATTTGCACATATTGTTGCTCGTTTGGATAGGTTCCTTTTATCACAAGAATGGAAACTGAAGAGCATGGATATTGTAATACCCCAAAAATGGGCTATAGGTTCATTAACCTCCTACATCGACATATCGAACGAAATCGACATCAAAGTCCTAACCTAAGGCACATCGGCACATCATCCAATCCTAATTGATTATCCTAAATTTTGCATCGAGGAATATTCCTAGTAATATTCCTAATTATCCTAATTATCTTTGATTTAATGATTATTTGGCGATAAATCTTATTTATCCTAAAGTTTGATTAATTGAATATTCTAAATATTTAATTAATTATATTTAATATTGCCACTTAATTATTTAATTAAATTTAATTATATTTATTCCTAATTATTATTACTTAAATTTGACAATAAATCAAAATTCCTATCATTAATTGATTAAATTCTTATTTAATTAATTAAAAGCAAGTTGTCATATTTAATGATATTATTTTGGAATAAAAGTTTGATTTAATAATTAATTAACCCATAAATCAATTATTTTATTTTTAAAATCAGTTAAGTAGAGGATAAATCACTTTATTTATTTATTTAATTTACAATTAATTATGCACATCCAAAAAATAGTTAAACTATAAATTAGAAAATCAATTCAAGTTGTTTTAAAGATAAACTCAACTCTATTTTGAGTTGAAAGCTGATCTCAACTTCTGATTTAAATCAAAAAGTTGTTTTTGCATGATTTATTATCAGCTAACTATCTTTTATTCCTTGTTCACTCAAAAATCAACTAAGTGATTTATGGCTTTTTCCAAATCGTCCCCAAAGCCCTAGATTTCTATAAAATCAAGGCTCAGCTCTTCACAAATCATCTCATAATTTGCAAACTTATGATGGCAAATTGGTATCTAAAGAATTGAAGCCTCTTTGCGAATCAACAACTTTGTGAGATCATTCATATTTTAGCATATCATTGTTAGATTAATTGTATTGCATATCTGTTTTTCATATAGATTAGATTCATATTAGATTTTTCATATAATTGCATATAAAAACCAAAAAAATAGATTAATTCACATCTAATTCATATCTAGATTTTGCATTAAAAACCTTCGTTTAGCTGTCGTCTAGGTCACTGATCTCGGTCCAATCTGAGAATACATACATCTATTAGAAGGCAGTAAATCGCTTGGTTAGTTTAGTTTTCATTACTTGCACGATTTTAATTTTTGCTAACCTCTAATGTTTTACTGAAGTGTTGTGTCTACAGACAGGTACAAAATTCACACACATTTTTGGTGCCCATCTTGGGGGCCTGAAACGGGTTTCCATTCAATTTTTATCAATTTCTATCATCTTCTTGTCATTTTCTGTTCCAAGTTGCGATTTTTAATTTCTGTCCGTTCAATGTTCATACGAGTTTTGTCAGAAACTTGTATCAGAGGATACCCACTGTCGTATGACAATTTATTTAATCGAGGATCATACCGCCAGAATCACAGTGTCGTTTGGAATCTCTTGATGGAATATGGATGAAGTGACTGAGAGGGGGGGGGGGGGTGAATCAGTCAACCATAAAACACTTCACAATTAATTCTTTGCAGATCCCTTAGGATATCTTAACAATGTTATCTATTTTAGCACTCGGTAAATAGATTGCAGTAACTTTGAAGATGCAGAAAGTATTAGCAAAATTATCTTTAGATATTCATCAGCACATGTATATGATTGAGAAAGCAATTAAGAACACAAGAGACACAAGATTTAACGTGGAAACTCAATATGGGAAAAACCACCAATGTATCTAGATACTGATTTTCACTTTTCTGAAGTGATGCCCGGTTAGAAGCCAACCCAGTAAAAGGTTACAAAACACACTGTTAGGTGTGACCTTGTTAGAGGATTTAAAACACCCTGCTAGGAGTGGCCTGGTAAGAGGTCTTGAAAATAATTCAATGGAATTGTCACCTTGTTAGAGGATTTACAATATGGTTGTTAAACCAACTCGGTTAAGAGATTTAGAATTCACTGTTACAATGATAAGAAGGTAACAATGAAAAATGACCTGTATAATAATGCAACTGTCTTGCTGATTACAGATCTCTATTTTGCATAAGTCTGATCCTTTCTGATCGAATAAATCTCTGCTGTACCTCAAGGATATCTGAACATCCTTCACAAATTCTCATACACCTTTCCTGCTTTTCTTTTGTAAATCTTTTGCTGTATTTCTTATTTATTTTTCACATTTGACCTTTTATTTATATGATTTTAGATTTGTCAAATCGACATTATTTAGTATAACAGTCGGCTGAATTAAGCAAACTCTATTTGCAAAAATCCTTCAAGGGCCAACAGTGCTCGGTGACCATAACTTTCTATAATCTTTCGGAGACCAAGGGAACTCGGTAAACACCGACAATCTTTTACCTTCGATAACCGACTGAACTCGGTAAACACTAAATTTTCTTCGATGATCGACTGAACTCGGTAAACAATAAATTTTCTTCGATGACCGAGTGAACTCGGTAAACAATAACTTTTCTTCGATGACCGACTGAACTCGATAAACAATAACTTTTCTTCGATGACCGACTGAACTTGGTAAATACTAAATTTCCTTTGGTAACTGAGTGAACTCTGTAGACACTGCTTTTCTTTGATAACCGAGTGGACTCGGTAAGCACTAATATTCCTGTCTGGCAGACCGACTGAGCTCGGTAGGATCTGATTACTGCGGACTATGACATTGTGTGACATCAAAGACAATACATAATTGAGTAGCAATTTCCTTCAGACAATTGTTTCCAACAATCTCCCTCTTTGGCATTGATGGCAACACAATATGTCATATCATAAGAAATTTGAAAGAGTTAGCTCGGTTCAAATTCAAATCTCCCTCTGTCAGCAAACTTCCTTTATCCTGAAAATTCTTCCTTCTGACTATTGAAAATTTCTTGAAATAATAGCAAAGACATAGAAAACACTCCCTCTTTGACAACACATGCCAAAGACAATTCACATATTACCGGTGAAAATTAATGTACCTCAAGTACTGATTCATATGCAATGATTCCTTGAATATGCTGCATCAACTGGTTGATTTTCAATCGTGTTCTGGTTGATGCATCACTAAAACTGTATTTAGTGAGCCTCGGATAGGGGAATGACCCCTAACTTACCTCTTAGATACACAAATGCATCCTTAGGTAATGGTTTGGTAAAAATTTTTGCAATCTGTTCTTTTGTATGAATATATTCTAATCTGATTTCCTTGTCCTGCACCAATTCTCTGACAAAGTGATATTTAATAGCAATGTGCTTGGTTTTGGAATGCATCACTGGATTCTTAGAGATGTTTATTGCACTGGTATTGTCACAAAATATAACAACTGGTTCTTTGATTTCAACCTTCATACCTTCTAATAGCTGTTTAAACCAAACAATATTTGAACAGTTTACTGCAGCAGCAACATATTCTGCTTCAGCTGTGGATTGAGATGTGCAATTCTACTTTTTACTAGTCCAGGATACCAGTCTTTTTCCAAGAAAAAATGCTCCACCACTTGTGCTTTTTCTGTCATCAATGTTTCCTACCCAATCAGCATCAGTAAACACTTTCAAGTCTAGATTGCCTCCAAATTTATACCACAAACCATATTCTTCAGTTCCTCTTAAGTATCTTAAGATTCTTTTGATTGCCATCAGGTGATTTTCCTTAGGTTTTGCTGAGAATCTAGCTACTATACCGACTGCTAAGGCAATATCAGGTCTTGTATGTACTACATACTGCAATTTTCCAATCATAGATCGGTATAGGGTCTGATCAACTTCTTTTGAATCATCATTTTTGGTAAGTTTCAGTCCAGTACACATGGGTGTACCAACTGGTTTTGAATCTTCCATACCAAACTTCTTAAGTATCTCCTTAATGTATTTGGATTGAGTAATGTATATACCATTCTTGCTTTGCTGAATTTGAAGACCAACAAAGAATTTTATTAAACCAAACATAGACATTTCAAATTCTTTGTTCATTTTTTCTGACAATTCTTTGCACTGATCCTCATTCCCTGTAAATATAGTATCATCCACAAATATTTCTGCCAATACAATTTTGTCATTAGGTCCTTCTTTAATATACAGATTGCTGTTATCATTAGCTCTTTTGAAATTAATCTGAATCAAATAGTTATGGAGTCTTTCATACCATGCTCTAGGAGCTTGTTTTAAACCATACAATGCTTTGTGTAACCTGCAGACCATGTCCCTTTTATATGGATCAACAAAACCTTCAGGTTGTTCAATGTAGACTTCTTCATCAAGAATTCCATTGAGAAATGTAGATTTTATATCCATCTGATATACCTTAAATCCTTTGTGTGCTGCATAAGCAAGTAAAGTTCTTACACCTTCTAATCTTGCAACAGGAGCGAAAGTTTCTCCATAATCTATACCTTCTTCTTGAGAATAACCTTTACATACCAGTCTAGCTTTGTTTCTAGATACTTGACCATCTTCATTCAGCTTATTCCTGAATACCCATTTTGTTCCAATTACATTCTTATCTTTAGGTCTAGGTACAAGAGTCCAAGTTTTGTTCTTTTGTATTTGTTCTAATTCTTCATTCATTGCTTCAATCCAACTTTCATTTTCCAATGCATCTTTGATATTTCTAGGTTCAAAGTCAGTAAGCAGACATGTACCTTTTAGCTTGCTTCTTGTCATAGTACCATCTGATTTGTTTCCAATGATTTGATCTGGTGTATGATGTCTTCTGACATATTTGGCTAGTATAGGTTCCTTGCCTTTTGAATGATTCATGCTGTTGTCTTCTAGGATCTCTTCTTCAGGTTGCTCGGGCTCGGTAGATATTTGCTCGGTAACTTCAGGCTGAGACTCGGTCTGAATTTCTTCCTGTGACTCAGTTTGAACTTCTTCCTGTGACTTAGTTTGTGACTCGGTAACTGTTCTTGGCTCGGTAGATATTGTTTCCTTACTGATAGTTGTGTCTGCCAATGTTTCAGGTTCAATGTAAATGAATCTTCTGTAGTTCTCAGGTTCCCTTTTGCTTTCTTCCTCAGTCTTTTCTGCAAACTCATCAAATTTTACATGTATACTTTCTATGACTTTGTGAGTAGATAAGTTCAGACATTTGTATGCCTTGCTTTTGCTAGAATATCCTAGGAATATTCCTTCATCACTTTTCACATCAAATTTATTTCTTCTGGATTCTTTTAAGATATAACACTTGCTACCAAATATTTTCATGTAACTTATATTGGGTTTATAGCCATACCATAATTCATAAGGAGTTTTGAATGTGTCTTTCTTCAGTTGTACCCGGTTCAAGGTATGAACTGCAGTGCTGATAGCTTCCTTCCAGTACTTTATAGCAATGTTCTTTTCTATCATTAGAGTCCTTGCACAATCCATAATAGATCTGTTTCTTCTTTCTGCTATTCCATTCTGCTCAGGAGTTCTAGGAGCTGATACCTGTCTTTTGATTCCTCTTTCAATGCAAAAGTTGTTAAAATCATGGGAGATGAATTCACCACCTCTGTCTGATCTTAAGCATTTCAATCTTTTCCCTGTTTCCTTTTCTACTCTTGCTAAGTACCATTTGAACTTTTCAAATGCTTCTGATTTTTCTCTTAAATACATAACAGTCATCATTCTAGAATAATCATCAACGAAAAGAATAAAGAATTTATCTCCAGTATAGCTTTGTATACCAATAGGTCCACATAAATCAGTATGCACAATTTCCAAAATTTCTTTAGACTGATAGTTCTTACTCTTGAAACTAGTTTTACTCATTTTGCCAATCTGACAATTCTTACATAGACCAGTGTCAGGTTTCTTCAAAGTAGGAATGCCTCTAACCTTCTTGAATTTGCTTATTTTTATCATGTTATCAAAATTCACATGACATAACCTTTTGTGCCATAGCCAACTTTCTTCTATTTGAGCAATAAAGCATGAATATTCACTGAGATCAAGATAAAATAAGTTACCTTTTGTTTGTTTGCCTGATCCAATGAGTTTTCCTTTTCCATCTAGCAGTCTTGCTTGACCATTCATGAATTCAACCTTGAAACTAGTGTTGATTAGCTGTGCTACACTTAGAAGGTTATGTTTTAGTCCTTCAACCCAATAAACATTATCACATATGAGTTCTTTGGTTAATGAGATTCTTCCTTTTCCTTTTATACAACAAGGTTCATTGTTTCCAAATCTTACATTACCACTATCACAGTCTTCTAGATATTCAAATTTTGTTTTGTCACCAGTCATGTGGTGTGAACATCCGCTGTCTATTATCCATATATCATCTTTTCTTATATGAAAAATAAGTGCCATCTTATCTTCATCATCATCAGATTCATCTTTTATAGCAATAAAGACAATTTCTTCTTCACTATCATCAAAATCTTTAGCCATAAAACATGATTTCTTACCTTTATCCTTGTATGATTTGAAATTCTTTTTTCCATAGTACTTGTGACTTCTCTTCTCTTCTTTGACTTTCTAGTTTGGGCACCTAGCTGCAATATGTCCAATTTCTTCACATGAAAAACAGATTAAAGGAGTTTTACCTTTATACTTACCTTTCCCTCTAGAGTACTTCTTTGCAAGTAATGCTTCTACAATTTCAAGATCACTATCAGAACTTTCTTCTGATACTTCTTCACTTTCTGACTGAACTTCTTTAATTTTCTTGTTCTTCTTTAGTGAAACCTTGGCCTCAAATGCTGATTCAATATTTTTGGAACTAGGAACATAGTTGTCATAGTTGTCTAATTCAAAGGCTGTCAATCTTCCAACTAAAGCATCCAAAGTTATATTGTGGTTTGTTTCACATCTTCTTTCTTGAATAGCTGATACTCTTATTGCATAGATAGGGAGTAATGTTCTGAGTACCTTACTTATAACAGTCTCATCTGAGATTGTTCCTCCAGAAGCTCTAATTGCACTTACACTTGCTTTGATTCTTTCAACATATTTTGCAATGTTTTCATCTTCCTTCATATTCATCTTGTCAAACTGTCCTCTTAGGCTTTCTGCTTTGGCTCTTTTCACATTTGCATCACCACCATATATTTTCTTCAGTGCCATCCACATTTCATATGCAGTAGTGCAGTCTTTAATATCATCAAATTCTCCATAGCTGAGAGCAGATGCAATGTCTATCATCATGGTGTTGTGAGTCTTTTTATCTGCAATGTCTTCAACAGTTAATGCGCCATTAGGAATTGTGTATTCTTCATCAATGTATTTGCATCCTGAATCACCAATGGAAGCCAGATGAAGTCGCATGAGACCTTGCCATGCTAAAAAGTTATCTCTGTTGAGCTTTGGAATTTCCCTCTTGTAAGACATCCTGATCTTTAGCTTAGGTCCTTGAAACCCTTCCTACAAGCACCAAAAGCTCTGATACCAATTGATGGAATATGGATGAAGTGACTGAGAGGGGGGGGGGGGTGAATCAGTCAACCATAAAACACTTCACAATTAATTCTTTGCAGATCCCTTAGGATATCTTAACAATGTTATCTGTTTTAGCACTCGGTAAATAGATTGCAGTAACTTTGAAGATGCAGAAAGTATTAGTAAAATTGTCTTTAGATATTCATCAGCACATGTATATGATTGAGAAAGCAATTAAGAACACAAGAGACACAAGATTTAACGTGGAAACCCAATATGGGAAAAACCACCAATGTATCTAGATACTGATTTTCACTTTTCTAAAGTGATGCCCGGTTAGAAGCCAACCCGGTAAAAGGTTACAAAACACACTGTTAGGTGTGACCTTGTTAGAGGATTTAAAACACCCTGCTAGGAGTGGCCTAGTAAGAGGTCTTGAAAACAATTCAATGGAATTGTCACCTTGTTAGAGGATTTACAATATGGTTGTTAAACTAACTCAGTTAAGAGATTTAGAATTCACTGTTACAATGATAAGAAGGTAACAATGAAAAATGACCTGTATAATAATGCAACTATCTTGCTGATTACAGATCTCTGTTCTGCATAAGTCTGATCCTTTCTGATCAAATAAATCTCTGCTGTACCTCAAGGATATCTAAACATCCTTCACAAATTCGCATACACCTTTCCTGCTTTTCTTTTGTAAATCTTCTGCTGTATTTCTTATTTATTTTTCACATTTGACCTTTTATTTATATGATTTTAGATTTGTCAAATTGACATTATTTAGTATAACAGTCGACTGAATTAAGTAAACTCTATTTGCAAAAATCCTTCAAGGGCCGACAGTGCTCGGTGACCATAACTTTCTATAATCTTTCGGAGACCAAGGGAACTCGGTAAACACCGACAATCTTTTACCTTCGATAACCGACTGAACTCGGTAAACACTAACTTTTCTTCGATGACCGACTGAACTCGGTAAACAATAACTTTTCTTCGATGACCAAGTGAACTCGGTAAACAATAACTTTTCTTCGATGACCGAGTGAACTTGGTAAACAATAACTTTTCTTCGATGACTGACTGAACTTGGTAAATACTAAATTTCCTTTGGTAACCGAGTGAACTCGGTAGACTCTGCTTTTCTTTGATAACCGAGTGGACTCGGTAAGCACTAATATTCCTGTCTGGCAGACCGACTGAGCTCGGTAGGATCTAATTGCTACGGACTATGACATTGTGTGACATCAAAGACAATACATAATTGAGTAGCAATTTCCTTCAAACAATTGTTTCCAATATCTCTATTGTTGTATGATCTGGTACCCAGTGTCGTACGAGTTTCTGGATTATCATTTGGGAGGTAACCCATTGTCGTACAAGTTTTAATGCCAGGTTTCGATTGTCATTTCACTTTTTCAGGTAGATTTCTAGATTTTTTTTCCTGATTTGGACTAATAGCTAACATTAATGATTGAAATTTGCTATTTCTGATTGATTTCTGTTGGTTTTGATTGGCAAAAGCGTAAGAATTGCTTAAAAATAGGTAAGAATCTACTAAGCACGTTGCGAGGAATTTAGGTAATCTTCTCAACTGATAATGTTTCAATTTGGATTAAAAGGAACTCTTGCGTGTCAAGCTTGTGTGACCTTTATTGTTGTCATATCACATATTTGATTTTGGGCTATAAAAATGAACATAGATTTTCTTTTCAGCATCTTTGTTACACATAGTAAATAGGCCCTATGAACACTATTCATGATTCTTGAGAGAGTGATTTTACAATGAAACTCTTCTCAACAAAGGAACCCTTGTAGGTAGGGAGGTTACTGAGAGAGTCTCACGTTCTACTAGATTTGTGCGTCTTCAACTTTTGATTGATACATTCTCTCTCCAGAGAGGTTGATAGATCATGAGTGGTTGACATCATAGATCTTTGTGAGATAATCTTGGTCTTAGCATGTCAGATTAATCTATCTACTTTGTTTGGGTTAAAAGTGAAAAGGCTAGAGGATTATGCTCTACTCCCTCTTTGGGTAGTACTAGAAACTCAGATCCTTGAATCTGGAACTAGTCTCCATGTGGTATATTTTGTGAGTCACCTTTAGAGAGGGGTAAATGTAGTGGACATTCCCTTAATTGGGTCAACCATGTTGATGAAACCTCAAGTGGTAATAGCCATTTTCACCGTGGTAGTGACAACCACTATATAAATGTCCTTCTGGAAGAAATCTCCACAGGTGTGGTCTCTTGTTGGGTTGTTAGATTTCCCTAGAAGCTCATGATTGATTAAATTCTTAGACTGTGTCAAAACCTTGGTGCACCTGGATTGGAGTTCACAAAAGTTGTAGAGTTAGACCATTACTAAAAACCCTAGTGAGGCCAAATTTTCATTTTTCTAGGAATATGTGCATTATTGCAAAACTTTTTGGAACATACACTGTTAACACTCCTAGGGATTAGCACAATTCAGTCACTTGATTGTTCATGCGTAGGGTTGCTTTGTCCCCTAATCATTGTTTTCAGATGTACTTGAAATCACTTGCTTGCTATTTTGCATGCTTGTTTATCTATCTGGTTACTAAGAATGAATCAATCTGCTACAATCTTCAAATTTGGACAGACAATTTTGAGAACAATCTGAAACTTAAAATCTAAAAAATTGCAAAATCTAATGTCAAACACCTTTCTTGAGTCAACAGTCATTTTGTAAAGTGAAAAAGTTGTACGACTTTTGGATATTGTCATTTTAGAACCCCCAGATTGTCATATGGTATCAGGTATACTGTCGTATGAGTTTTGCTGCTAGTCAATTACAAAATGTCAAAAACCCTACTATCAACTGTCATACAAGTTTTGCAATAGTTGTATGAGTTTGTCAATTGTCATTTCATGCTATAACCGCTATCGTACGAGCCTGTAGAAAGCCGTTTGAGAAATTTTGAAAAGTTGTCAGAAAGTTGTTAGAACTGTCAGAGACCCAGCTTTTCCAGCCTATTTCTAGAACCTGTCAAGAAAATCACTGTGTCAGGAATAGAGCAGCAACTACTATGAATCCAATCATTTTCCTAAAGTGGCCTTTGAATCTGATTTAGCCTTCTGTTTAATCGATTTGAGTCTTTATCATCTTGTGTCAAAACCTTGTCATAACTATCAATCTTCAATCCATCTTCAAAATGGCTAAGTGTTGTGAACTTGTGTCCACTATCTTTTGGGCATCTACCCATACATCCAGGGCACAGTCTCCTCCATTTACATCTAATCTAAGCTTCAATCAATCAAACCTTGACAAGGTTGCATCATTTGATCTTCTTGAATCAGATCTTTCTTCAGTTGTCTTCATCATATTCTTTTGTTTCACCAAAGGTTAGTGGTGGAAAATAGAGCTTCCTCTCACAAGAAATTTGGAGAAGCATCTCATACCTTAACTATAACCGCTATCAGGGGTCCAACTCTTGAGAAACTCTATAATTTTGGTCTTTACGAAGATGACGGTCTTGGTAACTTTTGATTAAAAACTGGTTGCATTCCTCCTTCATCAACTCACAAAGGTAATCAACAAACTCCTCATCAATCTATCCTAGGGAGAACTCCTACCATGTCTCAAGAAGGGAAAAACTTTGGCTCTCAAAGAGCTCAATGTCAACATGGTGCAGATTAGGAACCCACACCTAAAGAAATTGCTCAATATCAAAATGATGATAACTTCAAACGAATGATGAAGAATTTCTTGAAAGAAGGTGGAGAGGCATACTTTTTACAATTAGCTCATCAAGGAGCTAAACTTCCTCCCAACTTTAATGTTGAAGATATCATTACGCATGAGGAAGAAACTCCACTCACGGCTATGATGAAATAGATGCATGCCATGCAAGTCAAACTTAATAACCTTGAGAAAGAAAAGGAACCCAAGGAGTTCTCCATGGAGGCCCTATGTCCTTTTCCATTTGACAAAGACTTGTACATGCCACCATTCCCAAAAAGAGTGGAGATGCCAAAATATGATAAGTATGATGGACACTCTGATCCTCAAGATCATGTCAGAGAATTTTGTACATAATCTATGGAGTTCATGCATGAACCAGCCTATCTGATGCATCTCTTTCCTTGATCTCTAGGGGGAGCAACCATTCATTGGTTCTCTAGATTTCCTTCTACTATCAAAAATTTTGAGGAGTTGATCAAATTGTTCTATCAGCAATACTCCTACAACATTCAACATTTGGTCACCATGATTGATATCTACAATCTCAAACAATATCCAGGAGAACCATTCCTGACATTTCTCAAGAGATGGAGGAAGAAATTCTCTCTACATGCTAGGCCTATTCCAAAAACTGAGAAGCTGGAAATCTTCATCAATAATCTTATCCCAGAGATCAAGTACCCTTTACAAATGCAAGATCATACATATTTTGATATGATGGTAGACAATGCGATCAAAATTGAAAAAAGTACTTGTGAAAAAAGGACACATCACACTTCAAAAGGACAAGTATGAATCAAGATCCAGTTCTAAAGACAAGAACAAAAACTAGAACAAGAATAAAGGCATCACCACAGATGGCATTGTTGATACTATCTGTGCCCCATCAAAGGCACTAGCTTTCAATCTAACTATTGGTACCCAAGAAATCAAAGCCTCAGAGAAAAATGTGTCTGAACCCTCTCAAAAGAAGCCAGAATACAAATCTTGGTCCGCTGATAATAAATGAAAGTTCACTCCTCTTGGGGAATCTTTGGAATCAGTGATGAGAACTCTACTAGCTAATAACATCATCTCTTTGCCTAAAATCTGACAATCTGATCCTGATCCTAAGCCAAAATGGTGGAGAGAGAATGAATTATGTGATTTCCATTGGGGTAAAGGTCACAAAACTAATAACTGCTTACGCTTGAAACATACTATTCAAGATCTAATTGATAAGGGAGATATCATGATTGACAATCATAAGAGCAATAATGATCATATGACATTCACAGAACCATTTCTAAACATGGTCAAGAAGTTTCATCTTCTCAACCTAATATGGGGGCAAAGGTCAATTATGCCTACCCTGGAAATAATGTTGTTATCAATATGGTTGAACCTTGTCTCTCTGAGTATTGCAATGTCATCACAATTGTGTGAAGAGATAGAGATCATCCTTCAGCTAACGTAGTTACTCGATCATAAGCTCAGGCACATCTAAATGGACAAATCCCAGATTCATCAAATGTCCCTAAGATGCCCTTCAATCTTTCTTTTGCTTCCAAATAGAAGGCTGTTTCTAAATCTTCCAATCCTAAAGATACGAGGCCAACATCTTATAGCATTGTTCAACAACTCCAGCACACTAATGCAAAAATCTCCATGTTTGAGTTGCTTCAAATATCTCCAGCTCATAGAGCCATTCTAGAGAAAGCTTTGCTCAGATCTAATGTTCCTGATGACCTTGATTTAGACAGGTTCCAGACTATGGTTGGACATCTTACATCTCTGCAATATATCTCCTTTTTAGAGGAAGATGACAACTCCTTGAGTCACCTGCATAACCAGCCCTTGCACATAGAAGTTTTGATCCAGAACCATAGAATCAAATGTGTATTGATAGATGGAGGCACTGGCCTAAACATTTGTTCTTACAGCTTGGTCACACAACTGGGATTTTTAGAATTGGCTATTGATCCTAGAAAGAAAATAACTATAAAAGCCTATGATGAACAAGAAAGATCTTCTAAAGGCACCATTGTCTTACCTATCAGAGCAGGTCCAGTTATCAGAGATACTATATGTCAAGTTCTTGATCTACCTTTAGCTTACAACATTCTTCTTGGGAGACCATGGATACATGAGATGAAGGCTATTCCTTCTACATTTCACCAATGCTTGAAATTTCCTTATGAAGGAGTAGAGGTCACTATTCCAGTAGATATATCCATGACTTCCAATACATTGAAGGAAAGTTCAGATAAACTTGTGCCTAACAATAGAGAATCTTCCATTGAGCCAACAAAAGAAGCATCCACATCTAAAATGGAAGATCTTGCAAAAGAGGTCACTATCAAAGAAAATGGTATGGGAGAATATACTATAGAGCCAGTCTTATCTTTGACATCTCTACCTATCTCACCTAAGTCTTATGGACAATCTTTGAAATAGTCCAAATCAGACTCTAAAGAACCTCTTGAGGCATATAAAAATAATTTTGTAGTAGAGCAAGTATCTAAACAAGAGTTTGAAGAGGATGAAGCTATGCTTGCATGGATATACAAGGATGAACCTGACTCTTAAGCTGTTCCAATTAGTGACTCTATAGTGTCCAAAATCCCATCTAAGGAATATGGTCTAGGAGATAAATTAATAACTAAGATGGGATATTCAAGTAAAGGACCTCTAGGAGTCAGAGGAAAAGCTCTTATAACACCTATTTCACATACTGGTAGGGCAAAAAAATATACTATTGGCTTAGGTTTTAAAAAGAAACCCTTCCACTGCAAAGGTAATTGTTCTCATGTCATAGATTAGATCACACTAGGTGAACCCCTTCTTAAGAAGGAAGAAACTGAACCATTAGATAGTGATTCAGATAGCTCAGAACTTGTTCCTTATGAATGTTTGCCTAAGGAAATCAAAGACCTCCTTGAAGCTGAAGATGATCCAATCAAAAGAATTAATGTAGTAGAAACACAAGAACCTACTATCAATCAAGAGATAGTTGCAACACAAGAACCAACTAATCTCAAAGACAATAAAAAAGGCAAAGAGGAAGGTGGTAGTTATTCTAAGATAGATTCTCATGAGTATGAATTCAAATCCGAATTTGAGGGTAACCCTTCTTGGGGTATTCATCCTGACTTTACTCATGTTCTTAGATTTCCTAGAGGCATAGATGAAGAATCTAATGACTATGAATGGGGAGCCATTCTAGAAGAAGATGAGCTTATTACAGAGAAACATGTTGATGTTATTCACCAATATGCATCTAAACCCCACGTAAGTCTAGAGCAAAATGATGAGCCTATCGAGTCTGATCCATCGATGGCTGAGTTGGACTCCCATAATGACATTGAGCCTATTCATGAATTGAATGTCTTAAGTTGTAATATCACCTTTGAACTCGAGCGTTGGGTTAGGACCAATGATGACAGATCCATATCCGTAAACACTATCTCTCAATCTTTCCCCATTTTGACTATCCAACATCCTGAACTTCTTGATCAAACCTCCACAAATCTGAGCCATGGTATTTATACCTTCCCAAATGACTATGCCCTTGCTTGCTACCTCAATGCAGTTGAGCCTATGAGGACTTCCATCAGTGAACCAAGTGTTAGTATGACAGAGTTGGACATCAAGTATCTTAGTCAGAAAAATAAGAATAAAAATTTAAAAAAAAGGAGTTTTGAGGGTGAAAACCACTTTGTGGCAGTCCAAGAACCTACAAAAGTAAAAATAAAAGACATATTTGAAGGTGAAAACCTCTCTGAGGTGCCTAAGGATGAGATATTTTATGTGCTTCTGAGTCATTTATAGGATAGATCTCCAATTCTAATTGAGCCCACTCAATCCATCAATTTGGGAACAACAGAAGAACCACAGTTGATTCATGTAGCACAATCTTTATCAAAAGAAGAGAAGCAAAAATTTACTTCATTCCTAACAGAAAAGAAGATCAACTTTGCATGGAAATATTTAGATATGCCAGGGTTGGATCCTAATCTTATAATGCATCATTTATCTATAGCTCCAAATGTCAAACCTGTTAAGCAAAAGTTAAGAAAGATGCTTCCTCATGTTGCACTCTTGGTAAAAGCTGAATTAGAGAAGCTTCTAAAAGCCAGATTCATCTGAGTTATTGATTATATAGAATGGATCTCTAATATTTTACCTATTTCTAAACCAGACAAATCAATAAGAGTATGCATAGACTTTAGAGATGTGAACAGAGCATGCCCTAAGGATGATTTTCAAGTACCTAACATTGACATGATAGTGGACATGACTGCAGGTTTTGAGATGTATTCTTTAACAGATGGTTTTTCTGGATATAATCAAATAAAAATTGCTCTAGAAGATCAAGAGAAAACTGCTTTCACATGTGCATGGGGCACCTTCTGTTGGAATGTCATGCCATTTGGGCTTAAAAATGCTGGTGCTACATATCAAAGAGCCATGACATCTATTTTTCACAACATGATGCATAGGACAATGGAGGATTATGTTGATGATACTTTACCAAAATCTATGATTAGATCTGAACATCTAGATGACTTGAGTAAGATACTAGACAGAATGGAAAAATTTAGTCTCAGACTAAATCCTAAGAAGTGTACTTTTGGTGTCACTTGTGGAAAGTTCTTAGGATACATAGTCTCAAAGAAGGGTATTGAAGTTGATCTAGCTAAAGTGAAGGCTATAATGGAGATGCAACCCCCAAAGAATATTAGTCAAATGAGGACATTGTAAGGAAGAGTTCAATCTATCAGATGATTCATATCATAGCTAGCAGATATATCACAACCTTTTACAAAAACATTGCATAAAGGTGTGACCTTTGCATGGAATGAAGAATGTGAGAACAACTTTAACCATATCAAGAAGTATCTATCAAATCCTCCTATCTTGATGCCTCCCATTCTAGGGAAGCCTTTGATCTTATATGTCTCCGCTACAGATACATCACTGGGGGCATTGCTTGCACAACATGATGAGAACAAAAAGGAAAGAGCTATATACTATATCAATAGAACATTGGTTGCATATGATAAGAACTATTCAATGATTGAGAAAGCTTGTCTAGCTGTGATCTTTGCATCATAGAAACTAAGACATTAGATGTTAGCTCATACCACACATTTGGTAGCTAAAATTGATCCACTCAAGTACCTTCTAAGAAAAGCTGCCCTTACAGGTAGATTATCTAAATGGGTCATGCTCTTAAGTGAATTTGACATTGAATATGTGGAAAGAAAGGCTATCAAAGGATAGGTTATTGCTGATCAATTAGCAAATGCACCTATGATTGATGATACACCAATGCAAATGGAATTTCCAGATTCCTCTATCATGACTCTTTCTTCTAGAGAATGACAGTTATTCTTTAATGGCTCCTACACATAGAATGGGTTAGGCGTGGGCATATTATTCATAACTCCTCAAGGATACTCAATCCCAAAATCATTTAGATTAAAGTTCCCTTGCACAAACAATATTGTAGAATATGAAGCCCTTCTTAATAGCATGAAACTAGCAATTGAGTGGTGAGTAACATAATTACACATTCATGGAGACTCACAACTTGTTATTCATCAAGTCAATGATGTGTACCAAACTAAAGATGAAAAGCTCATTCCTTACAAGAGAATGGTAGATGATCTAAAGAAGTATTTCCTATCTATCACATTTGAGCAAATTCCTTGAACAAAGAATAAGGCTACTGATGCAATGGCAATGCTATCTACTCTATTACAATAGTCTGAACATGAGCTACGCTATGAGTTCCTAGTGGAAACACTATCTTATCCTGCATATGATTCCCCCAAAACCCGCATGATTTGTATTGTTGTTGGTCATGATTCATCCAAATACGAAAACCTATTTTCCTATCTCCAAGACCAGATCATCCCCGAAACCTTCAACCACCATGAAAAGAGATACCTTATCCGTAATGCCTCCCGATATGTCATCATTGGTCATGATCTGTACAAATGAGGTCTAGATGGTATGCTACTTAGATGTTTAGAATGGGAAGAGTCTCAACGTGCATTAGAGGAAGTCCATGATGGTATTTGTGGGTCACACTCGAATGGTTTAACACTAGCTTGAAAACTTATTAGGGCTGGGTACTATTGGCCTGAAATGGAGAAAGAGTCTATCAAGTTTGCTAAGAACTATCAAAAGTGCCAAGTGCATGGCAAATTAATTCATGCTCTAGGGAGAGATCTAATTCCCTTTACTACACAATGGCCTTTTCACCAATGGGCATTTGATCTTATAGGAGCTATACATCCTCATTCTTCTAATGGACATACCCATATAATCACAGCTACAGATTATTTTACAAAATGGGTAGAAGCAGTCCCTTTGACACAAGCAACTAGAAAGAAAATATCTATTTTCATATTGAACTATATCATATGCAGATATGGGATACCTCATTCCATAATCATAGATAACGGTGGACAATTAAAGAACAAAGATCTAGATGATTTATGTGCCAAATTCAAGATTACACAACATTGGTCATCTATCTACTATCCTCAAGGGAATGGACAAGCAGAGGCTTCTAACAAGAATCTATTGAAAATCTTACACCATACAGTTAATAAAATAGGAAGAGACTGGCATCTCATGATCAATCTAGCTCTCTAGACCTACAGAACAAGTATCAGAATGCCTACTGGGGCTACACCTTTTGCTTTAGTTTATGGGTCTAAAGTGGTACTGCCTATTGAGGTTGAAATCCCATCACTAAGAATCAGAATGCATGGTCTAGTAACTAATGATGACTATAGATTCTCTAAGTTGCAAGAACTTGAACTACTAGATGAGCACAGACAAGCAGTGTATGATCATCTCAGAGTATATCAGAAGAGAATGTCTAGAGGTTACAACAAGAAAGTTAGACATAGAGAATTTTAGGTTGGTGATCTAGTCTTGAGAGAAAATCCTAAAAATCAATCACATCGAGAATGCAAAGGGAAGTTTGAACCCAATTGGCTAGGTCCCTTTGTAATCACTGCTACTTTTGGCTCTGGTGCCTATCAAATCTCAATGACTGAAGGAGAACAGCTCTGAGAACCAATCAACATTCTCCATTTGAAGAAATTCTATGCCTAAAGCATTCAGTGTATTGGTAAAATGTACTGAAAAAATCATAAAAATTAGAAAAGTCCTAAAAAAAATGAACATCTTGGTGAAAACCTAGCAATGGGCACCTTGATGATTCACAAAAAAAGTTAAAAATATCAAAAGTACAAAAAAATTGAAAAATGAAAAATACAAAAAAATGAGAAAAAGAAAAAGTGCCTTGGTGAAAACCTGGAAATAGGCGCCTTGGTAGCAAACATAGAATCTCTACCAAGATGGTGAAAACCCAGCAAATGGGTGCCACTTGTTTCAAAACACTCCATCTATCAGTGCAATCTTAGTCTTTCCCAGCTTTCAGTCTTGCTTTAGTTTGTACATATCTCTCGATTTGTTTCTGCATTCCTGTTTTCAATAAGTCAGTTTGTACACCAAGCAGCTCAGGCGTTTGTATCCTATCAATGTTCAAACTTGGGGGCAATCAATGTCATATCCTATTGTCTCCAGTGTATCTTTAGATGTATCATATCCAGTCAAGATCCTTTGAAGATTCATCTGAGTCATTCAGTCAATCTTGTCTCTAGAAAGGATTTTGCATCTACAACAACGCAATCAAACATCAAACTAAAAACAATCCGTGCTTTATACATGCTTTAATCTCCTTGTATGCTTACTGATTCACATTGAGATTTTTGCATATTTTGTTCCCACGAGCTCTTCGATGATGTCCTTTACAGGGTTTAGAGAGTGATGACTGGGGGCATAATCTTTTCTTTGTTTTCTTCTTGTATGTGAAAATCTAACAACTTTGGAAATTCTGGATTGAAATGGTGTCCGACTGTAAGAGCCTCTATCTCGAATTGGATAGCCATGCGTACCTCGACCATTGATACCCTAAAAATTCAAGGAAGTTTGATCTAACTATTGTCTTTTTGAGTGAGTTCTTTCTCCTACTGTGAAATGCGATCTTACCTAAGGATGTGAACGATAAAGGGTCACTATAGGTAATTCACATTGGATTTTGAATGATCTCTTGATTGCTTGATGTGTTTGTAATGCAAGGCATATTCTAGTCATCACAATGTTTATGTTTTGATGCTTATACAAATTGCTATATCAAAATGGACATGATATTCAGGTCATCCTGGCACTTATGCCTTGGTGCTTATATCTAATCCAACATTCCAAAAACACATTCAATATTCATATGTCCATGGTTTCATAATCAGTGGGTGTTGTATTGATTCTTGCGTATACAAATCGATATTCATATGTCTATGGTTTCACAACTAGTGGGCATTGTATTGATTTATCCAGTTACCTAAAAAAATTCAATGATGAAATCGACCGACACATGATCAGTGACTAGGTCCTAGGTCTTAGGTTGCATTGCATTTTTATATATTTCTTTGCATTTTGCATGTTTGCATGATCTCAAAAATGGTTAAACAAACTTCAACACTTAAATAATCCTTCAATCACCTATTCAAATCTAACAAGAGCTAAATCTTACACGAAGGTCCATCCAATGAAATAGCAAGTAGAATCCTTTTTTGGGATCAAAATTGAAATCTGAGATCATTTATCTTGTAAACTACTTGCATAATCAACCTTCATTCATCACAAAAATCCAGAATTCAACTTAACTAATTATCTTATGTCAAACTATCAAAATTTCAACTTGGTCAACTATGGTCAACTCATGGTCAAACCTAGTCAAACTTGGTCTTCTGGACCTCCAAACGATGCAGAATGCATTCTCAAACGTATTTAACCACTTCTTACATCAATTAACATGCTTCTGAACCCTATAACGCTGACTTTTCTTGTCAGATTTCAATTTTAATCCTGAAGGGGGCATGGTATTGCACATCATTCAAAGGCTGTAATCTAATTTGAAATCATATCTTTATGGAAATCATATCTTTCCTCAGTAATTGAAACAAACAACCACATCTAGTTGATGATTCATCAAAAGACCTCATTGCTTGGGGAAAATCAATCATCACACGGGGCATATCAGATTCATTGAGATCCATATCAATCTGGTATTCTCTTAATCTTGTAAATTGTATCAAGTTTTTGTAACTATTGGTTCAATTGTGTTATTTCCTTGGTTCTTCGAAAACTGAAGGGTTCAGATGTGATACCAATGTGATTCTTATTGACAATCAGGTCTAGAATCGATCACTCACTTCTTTGCAATCATAAGGTTCAGAATCAGGTGTTTTGACACTTTTTTGCAATCATCGGTTCATTGTTGTTATAGTTAACAATATCTTTGGTCATTCAGGACCTATTATCTTCATATCAATTTCAATCAATGTTTGCTTCATATCAATTTCAATTTCAAACATTAGTTTCCATATCATACATAGATTGTCTTTGAACCACTGCGCTTCACACAATTCAAAGAAGGGCAAAATTTAATATTTGGGCTATAGGTTCATTAACCTCCTACATCGACATATCGAATGAAATCGACATCAAAGTCCTAACCTAAGGCACATTGGCACATCATCGAATCCTAATTGATTATCCTAAATTTTGCATCGAGGAATATTCCTAGTAATATTCCTAATTATCCTAATTATCTTTGATTTAATGATTATTTGGAAATAAATCTTATTTATCCTAAAGTTTGATTAATTGAATATTTTAAATATTTAATTAATTAGATTTAATACTGCCACTTAATTATTTAATTAAATTTAATTATATTTACTCCTAATTATTATTACTTAAATTTGATAACAAATCAAAATTCCTATCATTAATTGATTAAATTCTTATTTAATTAATTAAAAGCAAGTTGTCATATTTAATGATATTATTTAAACGGAATAAAAGTTTGATTTAATAATTAATTAACCCATAAATCAATTATTTTATTTTTAAAATCAGTTAAGTTGAGGATAAATCACTTTATTTATTTATTTAATTTATGATTAATTATGCACATCCAAAAAATAGTTAAACTATAAATCAGAAAATCAATTCAAGTTGTTTTAAAGATAAACTCAACTCTATTTTGAGTTGAAAGCTGATCTCAACTTCTGATTTAAATCAAAAAGCTATTTTTGCATGATTTATTGTGAGTTAACTATCTTTTATTCCTTGTTCACTCAAAAATCAACTGAGTGATTTATGACTTTTTCCAAATCATCCCCAAAGCCCTAGATTTCTATAAAATCAAGGCTCGGCTCTTCACAAATCATCTCATAATTTGCAAACTTATGCTGTCGAATTGGTATCTGAAGAATTGAAGCCTCTTTGCGAATCAACAACTTTGTGAGATCATTCATATTTTAGCATATCATTGTTAGATTAATTGTATTGCATATCAGTTTTTCATATAGATTAGATTCATATCAGATTTTTAATATTAGTGCATATAAAAACAAAAAAAATAGATTAATTTAGATCTAATTCATATCTAGATTTTGCATTCAAATCCTTCATTTCGGTGTCATCAAGGTCACTGATCTTGGTCCAATCTGAGAATACATACTCGCATCTATTAGAAGACAGTAAATCGCCTAGTTAGTTTAGTTTTCATTACTTGCACAATTTCAATTTTTGCTAACCTCTAATGTTTTACTGAAGTGTTGTGTCTATAGACAGGTACAAAATTCACACACACAAATATTACATAGGATATTCTCTCCTTGCCAGGTTTGGATCACTTCCCAATTTCAATAAATATCACGCAAAAAGACAAAGGCAATGATACTCATTTTCATTCCTCTTTCAAGTTTGAAAGAATGTGGCTTCATCACCCTCAATTCTTGCTTCATGTTCAGCAATGGTGGAATGGTGCACTGTATGTTGAAGGATCTAGGATGTACCAATTTTCCATGAAACTAAAATTTGTTAAATCCCAAATCAGAAAATGGAATCAGAAAGTGTTCAAGAATGTCTTTACACAAAAAACAAAAGTCAAGCAGCAGGTAGAAGTTCACAGTAGTATCATACAGAATGGTATGAATGAAGATACTTATGCAAGATAGAAAAATCTCCACCAGGAATGGGATGAGTTGTGTAGTAGAGAGGAAGTCTACTGGAGACAAAAGTCAAGAGAGCTCTGGCTTCAAGGAGACAGAAACACAAAATATTTTCATGCATCAGCTAAACAAAAGAGAGTTTCTAAAATGATTTTTCAAATCAAAGATGCTATTACAGGAAATCTCATTACAAATGAAAATCTCATTCAGGAAGAAGGGGTAAATTTTTTTAAGAATCTTCTGGCACCTGACATATCGCCTTCACCTAGTGATTCAGAAGTTAATGAGATTCTAGAATCCATACCAAATATGGCATCACCTCAAGAAAATGCCATGTTGATGGCACCTTTCACCATTCAAGAAATTTGTAAGGTGGTTTTTTCCTTTCCTCCAAATAAAGGCCCCGGGCCGGATGGCTTTTTTGCTATCTTTTACCAAAGTTGTTGGAATAGTATTGGTTGGGATCTACTAGCTGCCATGGAGGAGTCTAGAAAGAACAAGAGTATGCTCAAGTATTTCAATACCAAAAATATCTCAATAATCCCAAAGATCAAGGATCCAAAAACATTTTCTGACTTTAGACCAATTTCATTATGTAATTTGACATATAAGATCATAACTAAGGCCATCTATCTAAGATTGCAACATCTTATCCCATCCATTATTTCTTCGGAGCAAGGAGGTTTTGTCCCGGGTAGAGAAACTATGGAAGGAGCATTAGTGGCTCACGAAGTTCTTCACTCAATAAACTCAAATCAAACATCAAATTTTGTTATCAAATTAGATATGATGAAAGCATATGACAGAGTCTGTTGGAAGTTCTTGTTTCAAGTATTAAGTAAAATGGGATTCTCTAAAGGATGGTGTAAATGGATTAAGGCATGTATTTCAGGAGCTTGGTTCTCAGTCTTAGTAAATCGAAAACCAGTGGGCTTCTTTTCATTAACTCAAGGAGTTAGGCAGGGAGATCCACTATCTCTGGTACTTTTCATCATCATGGCTGAAGCATTTAGCAGAACTATTAAACATCAACATGATGTAGGTAAGTGGCATGGTGCAAATATTTTTGGTACAAATATATTTATCACTCACTCCTTATTTGTGGATGATACATTGCTATTTGGATTTTCAAAAGTTCAGGAGGCCCGCCAAATTAAATATTCCTTGCAACTTTATTCAGAAGTGTCAGGGAAAGCTATCAATGTGCAAAAGTAAAAAATATATCTCTTTAATACTAACAAAGTGATATCTGGTAAAATAGTTTGGATCCTAGGCTTCATAGTGGACTTTCTACCATCCATATACTTGGGAATTCCATTCTTTATGGGATCAAATAAAACTAGCTATTGGTCTTCAGTATTACAACGTATTCAGAGTAGAATAGTTTCTTGGAAAGCTAGATGGTTGTCATTGGTAGGCAAAATTTTTCTTATTAGATCAGTATTAGCAGCAATTCCAAATTACTTTATTGCAGTCCTAAAAGCCCCTCCTAAAATATTACACCAAATACAAAAGATGATTAGGGGTTTCCTTTGGATAGGTAATATGAATGAAGCAAGAAAAATTCCTCTTATTTCCCTTCAAGACATGGCACATATCCCAGCAATTGGAGGGGCAGGAGTTCATGACTTAACAAAAAGAAATGAAGCTTTTGGTGGAAAATTAATTTGGCAAATGTATATTAAACCTCACTCCACATGGTGCAAGATTATGCAATAGAAATATCTGGACAATAATGATCCTACAAGAGTCCTATCCATTTCGGATCCTCCAAAAGGTTCCGTCATATGGGATTTCATGATGTCCTCATGAGATATTGTAGTAAAATATGTTACTTGGGAAATTAATAATGGTAATATGATAAATTTTTGGAGGGATTCATGGAATGGGCAACCTCCTTTATCAAAAAATATAGTATCTCAAGACATCATTACTGTTTCAGAAAATCACTGGGGTACACAACTCAGTCAATATGTAGCTAATGTCTACACAATTTTAGGAAAAGTCAATTGGAAAAACCTGGATGAGTTACCACTAACAAATCAGGACATAATTCAATTCAAAGAAATTCTGGCCTCTAAACAAGTATTCATGTCCAGGTCCATAGATAAGATACTTTGGGCACCAGCTAAGGATGGCATCTATACAGTTAAAGAGGGATATAAAATTTTGCAGCAAACTGGAATGGACAAAGTACCATGTAGAGCATTCTCATTTTTTTGGAACCATGTTGTGCTTCCAAAGGCGGGTTGCTTTGCATGGCTTGCAATAAAGCATAGGATTTTGACTAGTGACAGATTGAGAAGATTCCACATTGCCCCATCATTCAATTGCCTTTTTTGTAATGAGTGTGAAGAGACAGTGGATCATCTTCTTCTTACATGTCCATTTTCTAACCAATGCTGGAGTTTCATTTTGAATAAGTTAAATTATAGTACTCCATTTCAAAACACTATATGGGATTTTTTTCAAGCTTGGCCAGTCCTTTATTCAAATTCATTGCTTGCAAATATTTGGAAGTGTACCCCAACATTAGTTGTGTGGGCCATCTAGTGGGAAAGAAATAAGTGCATTTTCAGAAAAGAGGCATCTACCATTGGCAAAGTTTTGGAGGGAATTGAGAGAGCAATATCAGAAGTGACTAACACGAGTCTGAGAAATTGCAAATTTAATCCTATTGTTACTTCATGGGATTCTAAAGTGATTCAAGATTGGAGGTAGTTAATCATTCCTAATGGTTGGAAAATTAATAAGATAACTTCTTCTTCAGTATCTCAACTGGAGGTGCATTGGAGACCTCCATCTGAGGGATACTGGAAATTGAATTTCGATGGGGCATCTAGATGAAACCCAGGAATATCAGGTTTGGGGGCATGTATTCGGGACTCTCAAGGAATAGTAGTTGCTATTACAACATCCCCTCTGCCTACCGGTACTAATAACATGGTAGAAGTTCAAGCCCTACTCGCTAGCCTCATTCTAGCTAAGCAAGGTAATTATCGATTGCTGCACATTGAAGGAGATTCGTCAGTTATTATTAATGCTTGCATACATAGAAAATCATATTCATGGAAATTAAAGTATGTTTTTAATCAAGTCTGGAGGCTTCTAGATGAATGTCAAGATGTTTGCATTTCTCATACATTTCAAGAAGGTAACGGAGTAGCAGATTATCTCTCAAATTTGAAATGTGACGGGTTAATATTCTCATCACTAAGCCCATTGCCTATGATTGAAAAGCATGGTGATCTTAAAAGAATAATTGAGATAGACAAGGCTGCCTGTCATCATCCACATCATTAAATTGAGCACGATTTGGAAAATAAAGCACCTACCGAAATAATTAAATAATCAGGCTCCCTATTTGGTTATCGTCATTACCTCATGTGAAATATTTTGGCACTAATGTGTGGGATTGTAAATACAGTTTGCAAGAAATTGGAAGGACATTTTCCATTCACTATTCACATGGCTTCCTAGGTGTGAAAGTAAATGCATACTACCACTTCACTATGGGCATATACGGATGGGGATTTTCCATATCCACTCATAATTATAACCTCCAAAGAGTACTTCTTCAATCTATATATCAGGAATCAGCTTGCATTTTAATCTCAGGTTATGAAAATGTTGAAAGCGATAGATGTCTCCACCCTTTGTGAAGCCTGTCACAAGCAACATCGTGCAATGTTGCCAAAAAACTACCACATATGGATTCCACCGAGGATTGATGAAATTGTGCTACCAAATGATGTGGATGATTCAGTGCTAGATATGATGTTTATCATACATTCTCCTACAATTCAGAGGGCTATCAGGCAAGTAATTGGTGAAGAATTTATGGTTTCCTCGGCATCACATTTCCTATATCCTTTGAACATGGTATCCATATTCCTCTCTAATGCTATGGACATTATGCAATCTCCTCTACTTCAGTCATTGGCTCACAAGGTAATATGGCCACAATTTGCTGTGGATAATAAGTTAACTATGGCTATGCAAAATTATGATCTTTGGAGTGGGATGGCTCTAGTGGGGGGTTTATTCTTGCATTCACAATTGCTTCATAAGCATATGAATGTTTGGTCATGTATGAAGCCCTAAAAAAAGCAACCGATAAACGTATTCCTTCCCACATGAAAGCTGAGTTATAGGTCACTTCTCGTGCTCTTGGTTTCCAGTTAGAGGAAAGAGAAAAGAAAATTGGGTATGCGCTTCTAGACTTGCAAAGATTCTCCAATATGCTTCAAAGTCAGGGTCCACATATGGTGCCTACGATTTTCCAGACTGCTCGGGTAGGTGAGTGAAATGCTTGGCTTCCTCTGGCCTCATCAGAATTGCAACCATCTCTTGATGCAGAACAAGTTGGGTCTGGATGGTCTCCCAAAATATTAGAGGAGGAGTGTGCTGGATGGGACTTCGTCATGCCTCAGTGTGTTTGTCGTTGGGACAGGGTTTCAATAGAATGCAGGAGTCCAAAAGTGTAGGGTGACACAGAACATGGTTGACTCGAAGACAAGATGGAAATTAATTTGAAGTCATGCAGTGGTCTTCGAGGGTGTGACATCATGGAGGAGTGACTCGTGAATTCAATTTTTTTGGTTTTTTTGATGTTTTGAAAACTTGAGCATTTTTTGATATGTTATTTTACTTTCACATATGATTTTGTAAATTGGAGGCGTAATCATGGGAGGTAGCTGATACTCCATAAAGTATTTATGATGCGCTCTTAATTTTGCTCGAAACTGTAATTTCATAAAATTATGTCGTTGTAATTAATAGGGATGATGTTGGGTTTTATTACTAATTCTTTCCTAGTTGACCTATTTTGAATCAATTTTTTTATATATAATATATTATAGTGGCTTGCCACTTTTGCCTAAAAAAAAAAACTTTTCTGGCACCTTTAATTAAATACTTCCTCATGTTGATTAAACAATTTTAATTGTTTAAATAATCTACCTAATTTTCATTTATTTCCTCCTAATTATATAATTGCATCTTAATCACTTTATTTATAAATGGCTAATTGCTTTTATGATTAAATAAATATATTTATTTATTTAATTATTTGAAATTGGCTGAGAGGAAATAAGTTTATTTATTTATTTTCTCGTCACCACTCACCAATTTCCTTCTCCACTTCTGACATATTTCTCTCCACTAATACCACCTCTGCTTCACTTCTAGAATGGAAACCTTGTGTTGAACATCTAGAATATTGAGGGGTGAGGGTGGGGACGGGGTGGGTGAATCGACATTCCATTTAAAACTTTAAAACCTTAAAGAATTCATCTACATAAAATAATCACTTGTAGTAATGAAAGGAAAATAATGATAGCAACACATAACAAATGACACCAAAAGTTTAGGTGGAAACCCATAAGGGAAAAACCACTGAGAGGGTTAAATCTCAATATCTTATAACTGGTTACAAAATATTATAAAGATGCTCATCGCAAGTGATAGATGTACTCCAAGGTGTGCTCACACAAGCTATTCAGGACCTCACTTGTCCTATCTTCTTTGGATCCTATTATCTCTACTAGGATCTTTTTAGCCTCAAGTTTGCAAGCCTAAGACTTCTCTAACTCTATTCCAAGAGTTAGCCTCCTTGAGTTTAACCTTGAAGGACAACAATCAATAGTTTTGTCTCAATGTTTCTCAAACACTTAGAAGACTCTAAGTGCTTCTTTCACTACAACTTGGCATTAGGGTTGCAGGGGGTCCATTCATCTTAAAAAAATCCATTTGTAATCTTTTTGACCTCATTTTGACAGGTCTCAAAGGTCTTCTCCATTGGGTCCACAAACTGGCTTGTTTGAGACCTATTAGGCCTAATGGTTTCTTGTAGCCCTTGGCAGGGTCCTTTTCCTATTTCTTGTCAAAAACTTCCAAATGACTTGCAAAACCAATTTGATATTTAGATACCCTTTTGGAAGACACTAGAGATTGAAGAGTTTTTAGGGTTCTAGGGCCTCCGTACAGTGGCTTCCTATAATGTAGGCCCAATAGGGCTAATAGGCCTATTTTTAAGGTCTTCATTGATTTCTTACTCAAAGTCTAAGCAAATGGATTGACCAGTGCCAAATCTCTTTAACATATGCCAAAATGTTCATAAGATAACTGGAACCAAGCTTTTTTTGTACTCACCTTCTTTCCCCTACACGTATACACTCATTTCTTCTATGTCACACTCCTAGCTGAGTACACTAGTCTCGCCTAGGGCATGAATTTAAAAATATCATCCCGATTCTTCAAAATACCAATCTCCATATTTACACTGTACAATGTCTCCCTAACCATTTCCATTCAAAACCCTAGGTTTCCCTCGATTAGAATTCATGGGGGAGCCATGAAACCAAAAACTTCCTAGACTAAACCAATGAACTACCTACTTGATAAAAGATTTTCTAATGGCTAGAATAGAACTACTCAAAACTATATGATGACTGAAAATAAAAGTCTTAAAACTACCTCTATATCATGAATCCAACATTACATTTCACATTCTAACTCATTAGCATACTATAACTATTGAAGAAACATGACTGTACTCAGGAAAAACAATAGATCTTCTCTATTCACCAACTAAAATCTTGCATACACTAACTTCTACCTTGGGAAATGAGCCACAAGGTATCATAAGATTACCATCCAACAATTTTAGGCCTTTACATTAATTTCCCACTCCTAGAATGAGGGGAATCCAAAGTTGTCATGTTGCATGCAACATTTGCAAAAATTGCTCATGTTGCCATGACAACTTTTTAGCATCTTTTTCATTTATGATGCCAACTGATTTCTAGGACCTCTATCCCACTTAGCTCGATGAACTAATCTCTTTAAGGCCTATTTAGGCATCTCCCACACTTTTCTAAAGATTAAGACACATTTAGATTTCATTTACCAACTTTTAGGACTACCCCTAAGGACTAACTTTGAAAGCAAACTAAGCTAGACTAGATTGGATAGTACTAACTTCTAATCCATCTAGGCACACATAAAACAAGACCTTCTAACGTCCAAACCAAAAGTTTACTGACTTGGCTAGAGTCAGTTACAAGCCAAAATAAAGTAAGGCTTTTAGGGATAGCATAGGTGATCCTGCACCATTCTCCCCAAAATAGAAAGATTCAATCTATCCTTGGATTGAGTAAGTTGAGATCAATGCCCAACTTTTTGAACTATGATTCCTTTATCCAAGTTGCATCTGCATTCTCTTGTCCTTTCCACTTCACCAAGTTTTCATAATAAGTCCTTTGACTAGTCTTTTTGTAGGTTCTGGAATCTAGGATTGCCTCGGCTACCTTTGGTGGTGTGGATGGAAAATGAAGATCTTCCACCTCTTGAATGAATTCATTTAAACTCTGATCAGGGTTAGGTACTGGTCCTTTGTATAAGACTAAGTCTTACACATTAAAAATAAGAGATAATCCACTGTCCTCCGATAGTTCCACATTCTATGCATTGGTGCCATACTTTGCTAAAATGGTACATGGGCCTATTCTCCACATGGTGAAGAAAGTGAGGTCTCAGAGGAAATGTATGACATCCATGAAGAATTTTTCAATTAATCTTAACTCCTTCAGCCAAGGTTAGTCTGTAACCTTGTACATATGCTCACTCTGGATACATTTTTAACTATAGTAAAAAATAAAAGAAGCACAAGCTACATTCTTTGTAGAATCATAACACAAAGTAGGAGAAGTAGAAGTTATACTATGTTTGTAAAAGTGTAGTTTTATTTGTTAGTTACTTAGTCTGAAAAAGTGCCCCCATTATTTTATTTTCAGGCATAAGAAGCATGAAGAGTTGGGCATTGAAGGGCTAGAGAAGGATGCTATAGGTCATACTTCTACCAGATTATAGGAAAGAAAGTGTGGACCTTCTTTATGCTCTATTCTTAGTTCAGTTTGTTGTAATCTTTAGTTAGTTGTATGATGACAGCCTCTAACTATTTATTTGTTTATCATGTTTTGATCATTAGAAATAATAAATCATTTCAATATTTTGTAATATTTTATAGTATACAACTGTCCTCCAAAAGCATAGCAAAATCAGTTTCTAAAATGATAAGAGTTGCATCTAGAGCTGCTGTTAGATTTCACAGTTGGTCTAGAAACCCTTATAACAATGAAAAAAATAGAAGAGTGCTCTATTTTTAACAACAAAAAAAGGAAAACAAATAACATCAACCATAAAACATAGGACTATTTTGATTTTTTCAATATAAGGGCTGCTAGTGTTAGTTTTCTAAAATTTTGAAGTCAAATGAATAAGGGAGGCTTGTTTAGAACTATCAAAGAGAATAAAGAAGTGGATTTTATTAAGTATTACATTCCTTGACAATTGACCAAATGAATAGACACCTGCAATTGTTGCTATTTTTCTACCAAACCTTTCAAATGTAAGAAGCAATTCTAGACTTGCCAACAAGCATCATTTCATCTCTTGTTATAAGATTCTCACCCACGGCTAATCATTAAATTATTTCTATTCATCAAATTCCTTCATTTTTTTCCTTTTTCCTATCTCACCTCATAATAACAATCCCATTTCATAATGACATCACAATTTCCACAAATGGGATAAAAACCATGATCCATCCTTAGAAAACACTAATCGTAATGCAACACTGATTCTATTTTTTTTTTCCTCTTTTGGGATCAAAGGTCTCTTTGAGTTTGTATGAGAGAAAGATTATGTAGGAAGCATATTTTCTGTCATGCAAGAACTAAATTCTTTCTATTTATATTAATTGCATGGAATTTAGGAAACAATGATGGGTAATAGCATATACATACATGATTGAATAAGATTGATTCATGGTGTTTGTAACGCCAAATTTTTGTTTTCTCCTTGTACTTTATGGATACACACAAAAAGAAATCAGGCAGCCAAATAAGAACTATCTTGAGTTTATATAAAGCCTCTGAGATTTCCTTCTCAAGAGAGTATGTCATGAAAGAGGCTAATGGATTCACCTATAAATATCTAAAATAAGCTCTTGAAAAAAGATAAGTAATTAAAAGACAAGATATAGCTTCTAGAAGAGGCAAATACTTGTTACTAGTCTTACTCAACTGGTCCCTATGAAGCCTAATTTATTTTTTCTTAAACTAGGTTTCTTTCCCTTTATTTGGTTAACCTATATTTCAATTTTGTTAAACATTTATTCTACTACTAGGATTCAAAAATTTGGAGATGTTCTTATGGATCTATAATTTAGTTTTAGCGAAGCTGGAATTTGAATATGTAGTGATGCATCACAAAGATGGTGACTCAAATATCATACATATTGTAAAAATAGTAGTGAAATTATTTATGTGAAATATATCAAATGAAAAAAATGTTTTTCTTTTACTGTATATATCTGGATGATAATGCAGGCCAAAAGTTTCCATATATTGATGTAATTCTATCATAAATTATTAGTATTACCCTATTTTTTAATGATATAATGTAAATCTTGCAAGTTCTTTTATATCATAACTTATTAGTATTACCCTTACATCAATACTCTATACAAGTTTTTTGCACACCTATGGACTAAATTCATTTTCTTTTTAATCTCAAACAAAGCTTTGACATGTACTACTTACTTTTCGAAGACCTTCTAGAAAGAAAACAAGCCCACATAGGTACTGAACCCACACACTTTTCCCTACTCCCCCACCTTAGGTAGGGACTCCAGCTGCGTGCAACCCTTCTTTCATACAATTTTTTACCTTAGTACAATAAATTCTATCGATTTTTTTATTGGCATGATTCTTATTATAGTTTCTATTGTGTTAAAATAAATTGGATGAAAATATGTTGAATTATGTTAATTTGTATTTGAGATTATTTCATTTTGTATGGAGAATGGTTGAGCTCTTCAATTTTTTTACTTGAAAAGATTGTTTATTTTAATACTTGATGGTTGATAAAGTGTTTTAGTTTTCTTTGAATATGAACAATTGTAATCCTAGTTGCCTTAAGTTTATGCTATTGCTCAAGCTGTTATCCTTTGCAATATCTTGGCCAAGAGATGACAATTGTTGTATGTCTTCTTGTTCATTGTCACAGAAAACTGTGACAAGTTTATTTCAAGAGGATTATTACAAGTAGGAGATACTGTCTCAGAGGATTGGCACTCTCTTGTCATCTAAATGGGTTCAAAAAGCATGACCTTTGGGCAAACCTGTGCCTAAATTATTTTTATTTAAATTTATATTAATGTAGAGTAGTTGTTGAAAAGAAAATAGAAAGTATGTGCTAACAAATAAATTATAAGGAACAAGAAGAATGCGGCCTTTGTGAAAATAAAATAAAATTATTGAGATTAATATTAATCTGGTATTTCTAAATTATTGAGATTAATATTAATTGTTAATTTTTTATGATAAATTATTGAAAAGTATAATATAATTAGTCTTATATTTATCTATAAATTAAATGTGTTATAAAATATTTAAAAATATTAAATTTCATTCATTTCATCTACACGACAATTGTAGATATGAATTAAGAACATTTTATTGAAAAGGAAAATCAATTTGAAAAGTATATACACATCAAAATATTTAATATATAGATACAAAATACAACATCTTGAATCTTGATACAGACATAAAAAATGTATCTATAAAAAATATTTTTAAATTAATATAAACATCATTTATAAAAAGTCTAATTTTGTTTTAGATGTATAAACTGCTAACCTAAATTAAAAATCTTCACATTGGAAATTTTGCCTATGTTTTGATTTCACTGGAACAAATCTTATATTAATTTCAGAGGAGAAAATCTTATATTTAGAGAAAAGATAAATACCTTCAACTCATGGAGGAGACCTAAGAATCAAAAAGTCTTACCGATGTATCAGGGACTAGACCATATGTCCCATCTACAATATATCCATATGGACATTTAAATTCATCCTTGTTCATTCTATCAATAATAGCCTTTGAAAGTAGATGAATTTCAAGTGATCTACGTTTATTCTTGATCAGGAACTCAGTTGTTTCAGCTGCAAGATCTAATATTAACTAAAATTTTCTATCTTCTTCATTATCTAATATTAACTGAAATTTTCTATCTGCTTCATTTACCTATGTCTGCTATCTTATCATCATTTCCTGCTCCTCTAGAAAAGGTATCTATTTTCTCTATGACCATCTCATGTTCCATACATAAGGCTATCTATAGCTAAAGAATATGGAATACCCTTCATTTCTAATTTTTATTCTTGTATGTTGGGGACATATGGCTAAAGTTAAACAGAAATGATCAGCTAATCAAGTGTTGACTACTTTGACATCCACCATGCCAAACTTGTCCAAAACTTTGAGAATGTAATGTCCCTATGACAATTTGATTTCTTTTTTTTGTCTATCCCAAATAATGGTCATACCAAGTCTATTCCTCCCACAAACCCCAGTGTTAGGGGCACTATTATCGAGGATTTCTCTGCATGGAAAATCTTTATTGTCATATAACAAAATTTAAGAGACTTGGATCCATCACAAATCTACCCAATGGAAATCTAACAAACATGTACAAAAGAATAATTGTAGAAAACAAAAAATTGAGTGGGAAGATTTACCACTTGATGTATTGTAATGCAGTGATAAAGGTGAGGGTGCTGATGGTGATGACTCCAAGTCCTCCATTGGCAAAGAAAAAATGGATTTATCTCATATCTCACATCTCACTGTGCATCTTGTTGACATAGCCCAGAATCCTCTTCGTTGCACAACACTTCTCTAGTTTTTTTCTTACTTTTCCATTATAGGAGTTAAATGACTCTAATAGAATTGTATTAACTCTCATCTATTCATGTTCCTGTTTCAAATAACAAACAAAACTCAAAATTAAATATAAAACCCTTTATGTAAGAACAATATAATCTTCAAATTTATTGGAAATCATGTCCTTGAATTTAATAGCTCTGGATAAAGTAATTAAATAAATAATTTGTACATTTGTTTTGGTAGTACTTCATATTATTGTCTTAAAACCACTTTGTCTATTCATAGATCCAGAAAAGTGTTTCAAGTTCTCAAAACCACAAAGATTTTCATTTAAGATTCGTAAGATATTTTTTACATCTTGTTCATACCTATATGACATACGGTACCCTTATGTAGTTGGAATTTTATGAAATGAACCGATAACATAATCTGTTTAGAACTGAATGTGATCTTTCATATTTATTTCTTTATAATGTGACAAAGTGCTTAGATGGATGCTGGAGCATTCTAAAATAAACAAATAATCAATAATTCTAGCAGATTACCAAACATTGCATGAACAAATAGAGAAGATGCATAAAGAATTTTATCATGAGCTAAGTCTTATAGAGGAGAACGCTTTAGCAAAAGGGGGGAAAGAAGATGCAAGAATGGAAACATTCAATTTGGAGAATGACAATGAAAAGGTAGATATAGAGAGGGCAGAGATAAAGGAATTAATTGAGTTTCTAGGATTGGATCTCAATGAAGAGGATATAGGATTGATTAGAAGAAATCAAGACGTGTTAAGTAAAATGGTAGATGCTTTAAATAAGGAATCATTACATGAATTCAAATAATTTACATAAAGAATAGAAGAAGATCAAATGATAATTAGAAAATATGTAGCCTAGGGTATGGGAGATAATACTGGGTTGAGAAGCCAGAAGAATGAGGCATCCATCATAGGCATTGATAAAAGGTTGATTGTGTTAAGGAATTAAAAAAGAGGGCGAGAAATTCTTTGAATGAGATTAGAACAAAAGATGAATTGGAAATAGGACAAGCCAAAATAACCACATTCTTGGAATTTACAGAAAGAATAGAAGAAGATCAAATGATAATTAGAAAATATGTAGGCGGTATGGGAGATAATACTGGGTTGAGAAGCTAGGAGAATGAGGCATTCAACATAGGCATTTCCATAAAATAAAAAGGTAAAGAAAAGGTTGATTGTGCCAAGGAATTAAAAAAGAGGGGTAGAAAGTCTTTGAATGAGCTGAGAACAAAAGATGCATTGGAAATAGGACAAGCCAAAATCACCACATTATATGTAGGAAAGGGGAAGGACCTTCCCATAGGAAAATGAAGGTAACTATGTGGAATATTAGGGGATTGAATGCCCCTAAAAAATAATGCATCCTTAAGTGCTTTATTAGGAAGTATGAGGCAGACATATAGTTGGTATAGGAAACAAAGCTAGGAATAGAGAATCTAGTAGGTTTGAAAAAGAAATTAGGTAGATGGGAAGTGGAGGGAGAACCATTTCTAGGAGCCTCAGTCGGCTTAGGCCTATTATGGAACCCCAGAAATGTTATCTTTACAAAAATGGGTGGAAGGAGGTTTTGGATTGGGGGTAAAATGAAAAGCTGTGCTAGAGCTCTATAATGGGCCCTCAACTCTTGAAGAGAAAGTAAGAGTATGGAGAGAAATTTAAATCTTTATTGAGACCAAAAAAAGGAAAAATATTATTTTAGGAGGGGATTTTAATGCTATTTTGAATGAGAATGAGAAAGTGGTGGGTTTGGGTAGTAAATCACAAACTATGATGGCCTTTAAGGAATGGGTCAATAAGAATGAATTGATGGATATTAACACAAATAACAGAACTTTTACTTGGACTAATAGAAGATAAGGATTTAGTAACATTAATAAAAAATTAGATAGATTATTTTTCAAAGATATTCTGATAGACTTTAACTTTGAGCCGGAATCCTCTACCCTTCCTACTTCTGGGTTAGATCATTATCCAGTATCTTTGTGGATAAAAGAAACCTGCAAACCTATTAGATTCCCATTCAAATTTGAGAACATATGGATTAAAAATGATGAGTTGATATCGATGTTGGACCAATGGTGGAAAGAGGAAAGCTTGGAAGGATCCAAGGCATTTATATTTATGGAAAAACTAAAAGCTATTAAGAGGAGACTAAAATAGTGGAATAAGGACAACTTTGGTGACATCTTTGAAAAAAAGGAAGAGATCAAGAAGGAAATCAAGAAGTTAAATGAAGAAATCTTGAAGCATGGTATGAACCAAGATAGCTATGTGACAGAGAAGTTTCTATTAAACAATTATGAAGACATTTTGGCCAAAGAAGAAATCTTTTGGAGATAAAAGTCTAGAGAGATTTGGCTATTAGAAGGGGATAAGAATACTAAATTCTTTCATAACAGTACAAAGATTAGAAGGAAGACCAATAGGATAGGAGAACTAAAAAATTCTAGTGGTGAAATGGTGGAGAAACCAGAGGAAATTTCAAAGAAGTGGTAAACATTTTCAAGATCTATTAAACTACAATTCCTCAATGCTAGGAGTCCAGAAGAACATTCTAAGCAATATCTCATCCATTATTAATAGAAAGAAAAATAAGAGTCTGAATGAAAACATTATGAAAGGGTAAGTGGAGGTATTGTTATCATTTTAGTTGCACACTAAATTGATAAATTGATAATTATTTTACATTGAAGTATGGATTTGATAGTTGCTGACCTAAGTACAGAATTTCTTAAATTGAGAAGAGAAAGTACATATGCAACATTAAAATTATAAACATCAGAAGAATTGCATCAATGTACACTTATTTGATAATACTCTTCAGATTTTAAAGATAAAGTACATTGATTTGTGCATTCATATTAACACTGATGTTGTTCTATAAGTAGTGATCAGATTCAAACTTTCAATTACATAAATGATCATTACATTGAACATTCAAAGTGAATGTAATAAAAAAGTATTCCTTCATAGGTTACATCTTTCAATTGTAAACATAAAGAAAATGTACAATTTTGAAAGTAAGACAGGAGCATCAGAAGGTTTAGGGGTCCATGCATTGCCTTTAAGAGGTCTTCTGCATGTTGAGACTGATTGGTTGTATCTTCATGTCTTTGGCTTTGTCCCTGTTTATCATGCATCCTAAGTCTTCTTCTGGTTTTCTCCTACATCATCGAGAGAGAAAATAGTTAGATCCAAATTAGATCTAAGCAATACATAGATACCTAAAACAACATGCTCCACTCAAACTTTCAAAGTTGTACTTTAATGAAAAAGATCAATGCAAGAGAAAGAAGTTCACAAGAATTGCAAAAGAAGGAAGAAAACAAAAAAGGTAATCATTTTTTATACTAATATTGTTTGCTTCATGTGCAGATTGAAGACTATGTAGGACACATAGTCATTACAGTGTATTCTAGAAAAGTACCATATGGAATGAGCTTCATGTTATGAATATGACTCATGGGAGTCACAAGCTCAAGCTCAAACCCCATGGGTGATAGTTCAATATGCAGAGTAAAGTAAGATGCTAAATGGATGATCAAGTGATAAGAACAAAGTCTTACATAGAAGGAAAAAAATTACAAATCAAATAGTGAGATAAGTATGCTAGAATACATTTGAAAATAGTGAATTCATATGTTGTTTCAACCTAGTATGCATTTATAGAAGTGTCATTTATATTATATCAAGTTGAGAAAGTATGTACATAAGTTCTATTCACTGTTGGTATCAGATAGATTCTTTATTTAATGTTGTTTTGTATACTAATATCTTTGATAAGAAATAAAAATAGTATAGTTTTGTATTTACAGTAGTGCATAAAGGCACCAAGCTTACAGTGGTCAACTTCAATAAATAAGCATGTACTATTATCAAAAAACAATGCACAGATCAAAGAGGATTATTTATGATGTTGCAAAGAAACATATGGAATTAACAGTGTTGTATGCAAACAAGTGTTATATTCATAAATAAAAGCTTAACAATAGTATTGTTTGAACATATTCAAAATACAATACTATGTAATACTATGGTTAATACTGTTATTTATGATCAGCTGTCAGTGCCATAGTTAAAAAAGAAGAAAGATGAATCTATATAACAGTGTGGTTTTAATTAAAAGAAGTTCATATTTGTGGGTCATTCACAATATTAATCAGGAGAGTCATGAGACCGAGCTCAAACCTCATGAATAATTCTTTCACAAGGAAGTGGTTCAACAGTTCACAGCCTGTGATACTTATAGTTTTGCATTTAAACCAAACAATGAATATTCAGGCATGTATGAAACTATATGATAGAAATATTCGGACATGATGCATAAAGACAGAGCATGAGAGTATTAAAAGGCTGAAAAATGCAAGCATATGCTGGAAATAAAGATGCACACAACATATGGTATGCTTCTAGTTTATGAATAAGAGCAAATGCAAATAGGTGAAAGCCCAGATTTTATGCAATGGTGTAGTAGAGGAATCTCCAACATTTTTAATGCAAGTAAGAATCAATTAGATTTTGCTTTATGCATAGTAGAGCCAACAAATGCTAAATAGAAAACCCCAAGTATTATGCAAACAAATAGAGGTTTCTCAACATTTCATACAAAGCCAACAAGAAAAATAGTAAAACAGCCATTAGTTTATAGTTTATATAAAAACGTGAGTTCATGTAGTTTCAGTTGAATTCCATCAATGAAGGAAATTTTAAGTCCAAGCACAAGCTCATGTTTCATAGCCGGCTATTAGTAAAGTCGTGAGCTCCAGTCATGGTTCAATAAAATAAGATGCAGTCAATCTAATGAACAAGTAACAAAGACCAAGTTCTCTAGAAATAAATTTTGAGTTCCATTTCTTGGTGAGACAAGATTACAACTGTATGAAGTATCTAATAAAGTCGAGAGGATGCCGAGTACAGTGCGAGTTCAGGTAATGAAAAGAGTGAAGTAACAACTCACAATTTTCATTATTCCAAACAGCTAGAAGAAAGCCCAATTTTTAGCATTAAAAGATAAAAGGACAATCAATACTTATCTCTAAATATTGGGGCATGAAATAGAACTCATGCTGCTACAAAGATTCAAGAAGCTGAGTTCCTTGTAACTAAATATTAGTCACAACATTCACACTCACATCTTATAGCCCATTTCCAAATCCAACTGCCAGTAAATATAAAATTCCAATCAAAGTTTGATGTTCAACAGTCTACGTAGAGCTCCAGATCATAGGTATGAAGTAGCCACAATAAAAGAAATCATAAATCATGTCAATACAAGTCAAAAGATAGTTCCAAAGCATAATCACTGATCAAGAGCACAACTGAGCCTCTGCATGTAGCTTGTGTAATGCCCCGCTAGGGAACCCACTTTAACCTAGACATTCTGCTAAGTTTGGTGAACAATTTTTTTTTCTAAAGTTAACAAACAAGATAACAATAGTGCGGAAGCATTAACCATTTTCTCACATTGAAACAACATCCAACACAGATTACAAGACTCAAAGGTTCCATGACATAGAGTTACTTGAGAACAAAAAACAACAAAACAAACATCAACAAAAGATTCCATAACATATAAATTACAATTACATGATAACAATAAATACAATTCTCATGGACTTTCATGATATCCAATTAAACTGACATCTACTACACATGTTGCAGGGTATGTAGTAATAAATCTAACTATGATAATACAATGTCTAGATTAGGTATCACATATGATACACTAATACATGATTACAAATAATGAAGATATGATAAGATACATTAATGAAGAAGCATCAAAAGGAATCCATCTGCAGAATCACCATCAAGCACTGGCACCAGGATGTTGAATCTCAAATGGTAAAGAATCACTACCACCCATCCGTGTAGAACCACAAAGGCCTATCCCACCGTGCTGAGGAGATAACCACAAACCTCAATCGGATAACCAAAAAAAACAAGGATAAAATCCTAAGCAGAAGGATCCTGAAAAACATTCTAACTCAAGGTAAACATAAAAAGTAATAGGTACAACTCACTAATCCAGAGGCAACTGACACATGTAGAATAACCAGACTATGCATAGGAAGGTGTCATCATGTATGTCTAACCCTTGAGTTTTGTCTTGGTAAGCTCTCTAGATCCCGGCACCTAGGTGACCATACATGACATCAATGACCTCTCGTACTAAAAAAGTCATCAACTATGCCAACTCATCCCTTAAAAGGGGGCTAGTCATCTTCTCAACACCATCTTAGTCTATACTAGCACTTAAACATGGGTGAGGACTCTTGTCTTTTTAGGTTCATTTATTTCCCCTTAATTATATTAGGTTATCACTTGATTACTAATACTTACAATAAGTGATTCTGGCACCCACTTGTGGGCCCTGACGCTTATTGCAAGCCACCTAACACATATCTAGGTAAACTACCCTAGGCTCATAGATCTCTGCTAGATTTAATCAGGTATACAGCCAAGTAAACCTAAATCCAGTTTCACACAGAAGAACTAGAAATGATTACAAAGATACCACAAACAAAAAATAGTATATCATGAGCCCAATGGTCAAACAGGAGTGATAATCAGATAGAGTGTACACACACCAGACATAACTGAAAAACATGAACACCTAATACATACCCCAGCCTCTGTATTCTCCTAGATCATCTAGAACCTGAAAACCCATAATGTAAAAGAAGACATGAAGAATACATAACCACGTCATTTGAACTGAAATAAAACAATAATCCAATATGTTCCATAACCATCATAAATTAATTCAAGAAAAAGGTCCACTAGGAAATTCTCACAATAATCATGTCCAATAATATCATAAGTAAATCAAATTACCTAAGAAGTACCATAGAATCCATCATAACGAAAATACCCAATTTCGATAGAAAATAAAAAATATTGTTCTATGAATGGCAATAATTAAATTGTCAAGGTTTAAGTTTAAATACCCTACAATGACACTCTTATGTTCGATTGATAAAACATCAAATCCAAACTCACAAGGGCTACATAAGATGTCAATACAAATCTTCCCTTAACAATTACCTAATTAAGTCCATAAATGTTTGATAAGGTTGATATTGCAAAGCTTAAAACTAACAATTATGAGAATATTGATTAAACAAATTAATTCAGAGTTTGCTCATAATAAATTAAAAATTTACATCTACAATCAAATCCATAGTCCCATTGAATAATATCAACCAAAACGATTTGACAAAACAAAATTATGAATATTAAGTAAAACACATTAATAAAATTTATTAATATTTAAATGAAACATATTAATAAAATTTATTAATATTAAAATACATATTAATATTTAAATAAAACGTATTAATAAAATTTATTAATATTAAAATACATATTAATAAAAACAAATTTTTAACAAATTAAAGAATATAACATAAAACCAAATTTACTTATCATAATAAAAAGAAACCAAATCAAAATGTGGGGGGGCCCGTGGCCACCCACCACCCTGCCTACACGGCAGGCTAGCCTGCCGGTGGCAGTCCTAGATTGGCGTGTGGCAACCTTGTCTACCGTGTGCGGCAGGCTACGACCCACGACTATGGAGGCGTGAGGGGAGGGGGAGGTAAGGGGTGTGGGCCCCGCCTCCCTCTTGCCTTCATAATTTTTTTTAATATATATTTTTTTAAAACTAACAAATTTGCAATCCCAAAACATGACATTTTAATATATATATATATATTTTTTAAATATAACATTTTTTAATTTAGTTTTAAAAGAACTTCTAATATTTTTTAATATGTGCAGATTTTGAAAATGCCAAAAGAGTACTTATTTTGATGCATCATATATTTTTTTTTAAAGGCTCTGTTTTCGAAAACGGAAATAACAGGCCTAGTAATTTGTTTGCAAAATTGGAAATTTGATTCTTTCACACACATGTGAAATTTGTCTTTAGTCAAGATTGTTTTCTTAACACTAATGTATTGTAGACATAATAACATTAACTAATGTTATTTCTATAATCAATTGAAAGAAAAATTAATTACTGGAGTATATTATTATTTTTATTTTTTTTACTGTCATTTTTTAACAGAGAAAGAATTTTTCACCCAAATTGCATTTTTCTAAACCAAAATTAGTTTTTCTCAACAACCTAATTAATTAATTTAGCCACACTATAGTACTAACTATATCAAGATTAATTTTTCATTTTCTATGTGTTCTAGGATGAATTCTCTCCAAATTCGGACAACATAACCCTACTATGCCAAGTCATAATATAAACTAAAAGCTATGAATCTAAGGGTTTCTTAACACCCAAATTGAAAACATTACTGAATACAGATTTATAGCAATAAATCAAATCAAACACATTCACATATTGAAAATCCTACAAATGAAATTACAGGAAAGTTTCTCAATCCCCTACCTCAATTCCAATGCTAGAACTATAAAGAATGCTTGTAGAATTCTGAAACACCCAATTTTGTCAGATGAAAACTCATCCCTGCAGACCTGGATCAACAATGCAAACCAAGCCAATTCCAAATCCAAAGCAATCCTCCCTAAAGCTCAAACACAAACACAAAGCTCAAAAAATCCAAAAATGTCAAAATTCTCTAAGAGCTCTCTCCACAAATCTCCAACAACCTGATTGAAAACAAATGAATGCTAATTCCTCCTATTAGGGAGTCAACTCCACCATTCATGCAAAACCCTAGATGACTCACAAAAGAACTCCTAATCAAACTCTCCCACTTTTGTTGAGAGAAATTACTAATTAATAATTAAAAATAAATCTAATTGTGCACAACTCAACTTAGTCTCCTAAAGACAAGTCACATTTTCAAACAAATCACTTTCAAACTCAATAAAGCACATGTTAATAATAAAATCTATTATTAAATAATTTAATATTCCTAACATCATTAAATCATGCAATTTAATAATTTAACATGTAATGAACAATAATAATCCTATTTTCACATAATTAATTAATTAAAACCAAATATCCTAATATTTGATTTTTAATTAATTAATAAACATACAAAACATAGGAATTAAATTTAACATTATTTTCCAACTATGATATTAATTTCCCAAATACTCAAATAATTAACTTTAATTTAATTTCCTCAATTAAATCCTAGGAGCATATTTAATCATTAAATTCAACTATGCACCTAACATTGATAATCACATAAAATAATCTATATAAACATAATTCAACTATAATCAATAAATTAATAATCACCCACATAACCACAAATCAGTTGAAACCAAATGACATAAAACCAAACAAACATAGGAGAAGGGATCCTTGAACTCATGCCAACTAGATGAATTCAGGTAGGAAGTCAAACCGACACTTGTCCAATCCTAGGACAATTTGGCTTAGGTTAGGGTTTGGGTCTGTGTATTATCTCCCCTCTTTACCATTGAAATGAATGTTTGTGGGCACGCTCACTGCTTCCAATTCAAGGAAGATGATGGCCTGTACCTACAAACCTGTCACCACAAGATGAAGCATGTACATACAATAATATATAACAAACAATGATAGGGTACGATCGGTTGGGTGGATCTCAACTATGCGAGTAACTACACCTCTGTCCTCTACCAAATAAACACATCAAACAAATGCAAACACAAGATAACCATATACATGCCAGTATGGGATTAGTACCATAAATCGATATAAAACATAAACATATCATCAAAAGATATCAACATCTAATCTATGCAATAATCTGAAATACATTCAATGAACAAAAATCCATAATCATCATTATTAATCATAATATTTGATCACATCAAAAGTGACCTAAAAGAATTCGGTCAAACACTGAAACATAAAGAATCCTAAAGGCAAACTATGAGCGGGGTACTACATCCACCCCCCCTAGAATTAGGCTTACTCCTGGAAGCCTGGAACAAGTAGGGATATAAGTCCCATAAACCTCACTGTACTGAAAAGAAAACTAAAACAAAGGATCACTGAGTAGGCCCCATCAAACCTTTTCTTGCCTTAGGGTTTGAATACTGAGGATCATTCCCTATTGCAAAGGCCCTATGAGATCTACTTGCATCTCCCACTGTAGGCTCAGAAACCAATGACCTCTATCTTGAATGCTGAGCTAAAAACTAGGGACAATCATATGACTTATGACCTTGTTGGCCATAAGTGAAACAATCCCCATTGAAGACTCTCCTTGCTGCAGGAGTACTGGGCTTTTGAAAACTACCCCCACCAAAATCTTATGTGAATTCTGAGCGGGTTGATCATCCTGATTGTGCATACTACATTGCCAGTTGCGATAGTTCTCTGATTGAGAACCACCACCATTACCATGGAAGAATTTCTTATCTTGCTGATTCTGATTACCTTTCAAAAAGGTATGAGGATTCTAAAAATTCCCATTCTGCTGTGACTAATTCCCCTTGGAACCACTAGGCTGAACACCTCTCTGACTACCATGACCTAAAGCAAGGTTTGTCTCTGTAAGGGTGGCCTTAATGACTGCCTCCTGAAGGGTCTTAGGCTCAAATAGTAGGACCTCTCCAATGATGCGTGCATTTAGTCCCCTCACAAAGTGTTGTACTAGGAGAGCTGTATCCTGTCCGAAGCTGGCATACTGTTTGAGCTCAAAAAATTGATGCTCATACTCTCCTACCGATAGGGTCAACTGTCTCAGATCATGAAACTCATCTTCTCTTTGATGCCTCCACTGATATGATAGGAAACACTCTCGGAAGTGTTTAAGAAACAACTCCCATGTAACAGTATCTATCCAAAATCCTAGCTTCTCCTCCTCTATCTTCCACCATATAGCTGCAAAATCTGTAAGCTGCATAACCACATACCTGGCTTTAGTATTACTACTAAAGAGATGCATGGTGAAACTCTTCTCTAAGGCTATCAACCATATCTTTGCCTCTAATCCAGTACCTTTCCCATCAAAGGGAATGGGTTTCCCTCTCATCAAATCCCTCATGTGGTTAGCTGCCACAACTGTAGGATCAACTGAGAAGTTCCTCCTTAGAGGGCTCCTGGATCTCTCCCTCTCTCCCTCATCCCTCTGGGAATGATGAGAAGCATCCTGTCCTACCCTGTCCCACTCAGGACCAAGATGATTAAGAATCGCCTCTAAGAGTTGTCTCATATCAGGACCATCTTGATGATCCTCTCTCTGCTGACCCCTAGACTGCTGATGCTGACTCTCCTGACTAACACTTGTAGAAGGGCTAGGTTGTCTACCCCTTGCATGGTCACCAGCACGACCTCTACCTTGACCTCTAGTGGATCTAGTCACAGCCATAATTCCTGCAACATCAGAGATCCAACAACAACTATCAATAAATCTCTTAAACAAAAACAAAAGAAAACATAATCATAAAGCAATGGTTTGAAAACAAAATGTTATATGTCTATGTTTAGTTTCAAGTTTAGACTACACAAAACCTAATAGGCGTAAATACCCAGAGTTCCCAGTGTAGAAACTCCACTCTGATACTAGATGTAATGCCCCACCACAGAACCCAAGAGAATTTAACCTAGACATACTACTAAGTTTGGTGAATAATTTTTTATTCTAAAGTTAACAAACAAGATAACAACAGTGCGGAAGCATTAACCATTTTCTCACATTGAAACAACATCCAACACAGATTACAAGACTCAAAGGTTCCATGACATAGAGTTACTTAAGAACAAAACTAAACTAAACTAACATCAACAAAAGATTCCATAACATATAAATTACAATTACATGATAACAATAAATACAATTCTCATGGACTTTCATGATATCCAATTAAACTGACATCCACTGCACATGTCTCAAGGTATGTAGTAATAAATCTAACTATGATAATATAATGTCCATTTTAGGTATCACATGCGATACACTACTACATGATTAAAAATAATGAAGATATGATAAGATACATTAATGAAGAAGCATCAAAAGGAATCCATTTGTAGAATCGCCATCAAGCACTAGCACCGGGATGTCAAATCTCAAATGGTAAAGAATCACTACCACCAATCCATGTAGAACCACAAAGGCCTATCCCACCATGCTGAGGAGATAACCACAAACCCCAATCGGATAACCAAACAAATCAAGGATAAAATCCTAAGTAGAAGGATCCTGAAAAGCATTCTAACTCAAGGTAAACATAAAAAGTAATAGGTACAACTCACTAATCTAGAGGCAACTGACACATGTAGAATAACCAGACTATGCATAGGAAGGTGTCATCATGTATGTCTAACCCTTGAGTTTTGTCTTGGTAATCTCTTTGGATCTCAGCACCCAAGTGACCGTACATGGCATCAATGACCTCTCATACTGACGAAGTCATCAACTATGCCAACTCATCCCTTAAAAGGGGGCTAGTCATCTTCTCAACACCTTCTTAGTCTATACTAGCACTCAAGCATGGGTGAGGACTCTTGTCTGTTTAGGTTCATTTATTTCCCCTTAATTATATTAGGTTATCACTTGATTACTAATACTTACAATAAGTGATCCTGGCACCCACTTGTGGGCCCCGACACTTATTACAAGCCACCTCCTAACACATATCTAGGTAAACTACCCTAGGCTCATAGATCTCTCCTAGATCTAATCAGGTATACAACCAAGTAATCCTAAATCCAGTTTCACATAGAAGAACTAGAAATGATTACAAAGATACCACAAATAGAAAATAGTATATCATGAGCCCAATGGTCAAACAGGAGTGATAATCAGATGGAGTGCACACACACCAGACATAACTGAAAAACATGAACACCTGAGACATACCCCAACCTCTATATTCTCCTAGGTCATCTAGAACCTGACAACCCATAATGTAAAAAAGAGATGAAGAATACACAACCACGTCATTTGAATTGAAATAAAACAATAATCCAATATGTTCCATAACCATCATAAATGAATTCAAGAAAAAGGTCCACTAGGAAATTATCACAATAATCATGTCCAATAATATCATAAGTAAATCAAATTACCTAAGAAGTACCATAGAATCCATCATAACGAAAATACCCAAATTCGATAGAAAATTAAAAATATTGTTCTATGAATGGCAATAATTAAATTGTCAAGGTTTAAGTTTAAATACCCTACAATGACACTCTTATGTTCGATTGATAAAACATCAAATCCAAATTCACAAGGGCTATATAAGATGTCAATACAAATCTTCCCTTAACAATTACCTAATTAAGTCTATAAATGTTTGATAAGGTTGATGTTACAAAGCTTAAACCTAACAATTATGAGAATATTGATTAAACAAATTAATTCAGAGTTTGCTCATAATAAATTAAAAATTTACATCTACAATCAAATCCATAGTCCCATTGAATAATATCAACCAAAATGATTTGACAAAACAAAATTATGAATATTAAGTAAAACACATTAATAAAATTTATTAATATTTAAATGAAACATATTAATAAAATTTATTAATATTAAAATACATATTAATATTTAAATAAAACGTATTAATAAAATTTATTAGTATTAAAATACTTATTAATAAAAACAAATTTTTAACGAATTAAAGAATATAACATAAAACCAAACTTACTTATCGTAATAAAAAGAAACCAAATCAAAATGTGCAGGGGCCCGCGGCCACCCACCACCCTACCTACACGGCAGGCTAGCCTGTTGGTGGCAATCCTAGACTGTCGTGCGGCAGCCTAGTCTGTTGTGCGTGGCAGGCTACGACCCATGGCTATGGAGGCATGAGGGGAGGGGGAGGTAAGGGATGTGGGCCCCGCCTCCCTCTTGCCTTCATAAATTTTTTTAATATTTTTTTTTTAAAACTAACAAATTTGCAATCCCAAAACATGACATTTTAATATATATATATATATATTTTTAAAATATAACATTTTATTTATTTATTTTTAAAAGAACTAATATTTTTTAATATCTGTAAATTTTGAAAATGAAAAAAGAGTACTTATTTTGATGCATCATATATTTTGTTTAAAGGCTTTGTTTCTGAAAATGGAAATAACAGGCCTGGTAATTTTTTTCCAAAATTGGAAATTTGATTCTTTCACACACATGTGAAATTTGGCTTTACTCAAGATTATTTTCTTAACACTAATGTATTGTAGACATAATAACATTAACTAATGTTATTTCTATAATCAATTGAAAGCAAAATTAATTACTGGAGTATATTGTTTTTGTTTTTTTTTTAACTGTCATTTTTTAACAGAGAAAGGATTTTTCACCTAGATTGCATTTTTCTAAACCAAAATTGGTTTTTCTCAACAACCCAATTAATTAATTTAGCCACACTATAGTACGAACTATATCAAGATTGATTTTTCATTTTCTGTGTTCTAGCATGAATTTTCTCTCCAAATTTGGACACCATAACCCTACTATGCCAAGTCATAATATAAACTAAAAGCTATGAATCTAAGGGTTTGTTAACACCCAAATTGAAAGCATTACTGAATACAGATTTATAGCAATAAATCAAATCAAACACATTCACATATTGAAAATCCTACAAATGAAATTACAGGAAAGTTTCTCAATCCCCTACCTCAATTCCAATGCTAGAACTATAAAGAATGCCTGTAGAATTTTGAAACACCCAATTCTATCAGATGAAAACTTAGCCCCTGCAGGTCTGGATCAACAATGCAAGCCAAGCCAATTCCAAATCCAAAGCAATCCTCCCAAAAGCTCAAACACAAACACAAAGCTCAAGAAATCCAAAAATGCCAAAATTCTCCAAGAAATCACTTTCAAACTCAATAAAGCACATGTTAATAATAAAATCTATTATTAAATAATTTAATATTCCTAACATCATTAAATCATGCAATTTAATAATTTAACATCTAATGAACAATAATAATCCTATTTTCACATAATTAATTAATTAAAACAAAATATCCTAATATTTGATTTTTAATTAATTAATAAACATACAAAATATAGAAATTAAATTTAACATTATTTTCCAACTATGATATTAATTTCCCAAATACTCAAATAATTAACTTTAATTTAGTTTCCTCAATTAAATCCTAGGAGCATATTTAATCATTAAATTCAACTATGCACCTAACATTGATAATCAAATAAAATAATCTATATAAACATAATTCAACTATAATCAATAAATTAATAATCACCCACATAACCACAAATTAGCTGAAACCAAATGACATAAAACCAAACAAACATAGGAGAAGGGATCCTCGAACTCATGCCAACTAGATGAATTCAGGTAGGGAAGTCAAACCGACACTTGTCCAATCCTAGGACAATTTGGCTTAGGTTAGGGTTTGGGTCTATGTATTATCTCCCCTCTTCACCATTGAAATGAATGTTTGTGGGCACACTCACTCCTGCCAATTCAGGGTAGATGATGCCCTGTACCTGTGAACCTATCACCACAAGACGAAGCATGTACATACAATAATATATAACAAATAATGATAGGGTATAGTCGGTCGTGTGGATCTCGACTATGCGAGTAACTACACCTCCGTCCTCTACCAAATAAACACGTCAAACAGATGCAAACACAAGATAACCATACACATGCCAGTATGGGATCAGTACCATAAATTGATATAAAACATAAACATATCATCAAAAGATATCAACATCTAATCTATGCAATAATTTGAAACACATTCAATGAACAAAAATCCATAATCATCATTATTAATCATAATATTTGATCACATCAAAATTGACCTAAAAGAATTCGGTCAAACACTGAAACATAAAGAATCCTAAAAGTGAACTACGAGCAGGGTACTACAGCTTGTGAGTTCACAAACAAAGCCAGGAATTCAATCTCAAAAAACTTGAGCTCACTACCAGTTAAACCGTGAGTTCCAAATCTTTATGTTGAGTTTCATTCACAACTCAAACATAATAGCCATGTATTACTCAAGGCTTCAAATAATCACAAAGTCCAAGCTTTCTTACAGGTGCAAATGAAGAGTATTTACAAAATGTAGAGAAAGAAGTGGAGTTCACCACCAATCATCACTCCAAATACACCACTCCTCATGCAAGAAGAGAATAAAATAGCAGTAAAAACCCCAAGTTTAAGTCATGAACACCCAGATCAGGCCCGAGTTTTACAGCAAGAGCCCAAGAAAACCAAAGGTAAAATGCAGATAGGCATGGCGGCAGCACAAACCCTAAACATTTCTCTCTTCCAAATGCTACAAAAATACAAATGAAGAGGAAATAGAAGCCTTTGTTTATTTTGATATAATTTAGAGTCTGCAATGCAATTTCAGTGTATGAGGACCTCACTCAACATGCCATGATACTTAAATCACAATCCTTGTAATAAATAGAGATATTTTAAATAGGTCATGTTGACCACAAAGTTAGGTTATCAATTTGGGTTGCATGTTAGGCATGTAATTTAAGATAGGGTTTTTTAGATCGGAGTTATATTTTTAAGGTTTTCCTTAATTATAACTTGGGCATTTTAAAGTATTCTTTGATAAAAATTGAGATTTATATTTAAAGAGGTGATCTAAATTTAAGGCCTAGGTTATTTGTTTATCATGCATGCCTTAAATTTAGGGTTATCTATATGTTTAGAGGCTCTTTAGAGAGGGCAACTGAATTTTTGAAATTGGCCTTAGAGGCTATATATTTGAGCTTGATATTCATTTGTAAGGGTTCAGAGTTTGAGGAAAAAGAGGTATTAGCGAGCATATTATTCCTTTGCTCTTTTCCTTATATTTTGTAGCCATTTTTGTAGAGTTTGAAGATAATAAAGCTGGCCTTATTATTCACGTATCTTTTCTGAGTTCTGTCATCAATCATTTAGAGTTTTTCTGCATTTAAGTGTTTGTCTCTTTCAAGAATAGATTAGTGAATTTTTCTAAATTCCTTTTCTAAATTGTAAAGAATTAACCTTTTGCAGAAGTTACCTGTTTGCTAGTGAAATTATTATCATTAGTGGTACCAAAACCTAATTGTGAGTTTTAAACCATCCTAGGTGTTGAGAAGTGAATGTAATTGAAGAATTTAGTAATGTGTGTCTTGTAGGTACATATTTACAATTCTAATAAATCTGAATCCATTTTGGTGTATCACCCATTTAATTAGTTTTCATTTTTAAGTTATCCTTCTCCCTTTTCTCAAAGTTTAAAAAATCAGTATTAAGTGATATTCCAAATCTATAGGAACCGACCTAGAATCCGGAGATTTGTTCTCTTTCCCATGAAGAGTTCATTTCCATATTTCAATAGGAAGGCTAATTTCCAATCAAGCTAGAGGTGCACTCCTGATTGACATCAATTTTTGGTAGGCCCAGTGGGACCACGTCTTGTTTCAAAAGCTTGTTCAATGCATTATTTTAACTGTTGTTTTGGTGTGAGAAGTAGTTTTCAACCTTAAAGAAGGCTTTGGTTCTAACACCTGGTGGCTCTGCAAGGAAAATCTACTAGTTTCAAGAGATCAAGTGCTGGTATTTTTCAAATCATTTTTATATTTAGATTTATAGTTTATTGCATGAGTAGAAATTTCAAATTATTGTGGGTGGCAAGAATACTCACCACTATATTATGAAAGAAATGTCCATGAAGTTTCTAATTAGTCATATTATTATTAGGGTTCTACCAGTTTTGTTCAGAATGATTTTGTAACAAAAAATTATTAGCATGTTCCCCTTGTCTGTGAGCCTCTAATTCCTTTGCACATCTTGTATAAAATGGATATTAATGGAATTAGGGATCAGGTTATGGCTCTCGGTCAGAGGCTTGTTGACATAAATGTGGGTTTGAAAGGAGATCCATCTCTTCCCTCACATAAAGATGATTTTGGATATCATGAGTTACAACTCCTTTTGGGGGGTTGGGCTCACCAGATACAAGAAAATAAAGAGCAACAAGGATTTGATATGCAGATAGAAGATTCAGCTTACAAAATTTTTCAAATGATTATGCTAATATGGAAGATGAAGTATTATGAGGATACAAAAAAAATAAAGTAGCATATGCAGACTCAAGCAAAAGAGCAATTTGATTCCAAACAAAGACAATATGATCAACTTGCCGATAAGTTGGAAGCACGGAAGAAAGTTCATGAGAAAGAGTTGGTGAGTCATAAAGAATTAATAGCTATCATGTTTTCTATAGGTGTAAAATGTGAGGAAAATTTCCAAAGAAAATTAGTAGCTCATGATGAGTTTCATGAAAAAGAGCTACAAGAGCACAAAGAGAAAATAAGGCTTCTGATTAATACAACAATTGAGTATAGAGAGGCCAGTAAGATACATTATGAAGAAGCCCAAAATTATAAAGAAGATATTGAGAAAAGGGTTTCATCTGATGAGATGCCTAATTTTATTGAAGCGGACATCATACATGAACAAACACCATTATCATGTTTTGGCCAAGTAGATGAAGAATTGAAGCCTATCCTCATGCTAAAGTATGAAGAAGATACTGAAAACTAGAGGGTAGAAGCACTAGTCCCAGGATAGCGAGAGGAAGTTCAAGATCTTGATGTTTTGAGCATGCATGATAGTAGCAGCAAGGTGAATCTGAATCCTCTTCCATGCAAATATGAAAATTAGGATGATGAGTATTGTTTTTGGGATGATTTGGAAGTATTTATAATAGAATTAGATAACTGTCACTCACCTCCTCACAAAGAGGAACATGTTCAGTAAGTTTTTGAACACATAATGGTGGTTGAATCTTAGCAAGCGCACAAGAATGATCTTGATAAGATCTTGGTCCAAAAGGAGACAAGTGTTCACAGTGTTGAATTGATGCTTCAGGAGTCTGATTTGGTTCAAACGGTACAAGAAAATTAGTAGATCATTTATGATCAAGAGGTTTGCAATTAGCAAAATCAGGTAGATGAACCAATTACTATTTCTTCTAGTTCTCTTGATCTTAAAATATCTTATCAGAATGATATGGTGGTTGAAGATACAATTGAAGTAATAGAAATTAGCAGTATTCCAAAAATTGTTGTTATAAGGGGCTGCCCAATCAGGCATATTTTCATAATGGAGCCTGAGTCTAAAATTTCAAACATTAAAAAGAAGGACCAACACATTTATTCACCTCAAATCTGCATTAATTTTGATCAAATCTAAGAGGTATGTGATCTGGTCTATCATTTTCAAGATATGCTACAGGAGTTTTGGGTGTTTTTCAGTCATATTGCATAGCTTTTCAATTGCACGTGTGCATGTATCTCATCTGTTGTTGGTGAGAAAAGGAAGCTATTTAAATTAATCTGTTAATGGATGTATTTGAGGTTTTGATGATTGATCAGCTTAGGGTAGAATAGAAGTTTTAGTATTAGCTTGTTTTCTCCAAGTGCTGGAAACAACAGTTTCATTTTTTCGTCAGATGCTTGTTTTAGTTTTCAGTTGGTAGTTTTTTGAAGGTTGCAAGATAGGTCACTTCATGGAAAAACTATTCAAAAATGTATATATTAGTCCTAAAGAGAAACATTGGATTTTCCAAGGTTTCAAATTAGGTGCAATGGCCATACTCCAAAATAGGTCATCTAGGACCTTTCCTAAGAGCTTGCAGACTTCAGAAAGAAGGCAATTTTTTCAAGAGAAAGTACTTGATATAATTTAGAAAATGGACTCAAATTTGTTTTCTACTTCATGCTAGCTATCTGCAAATCAATAATTGTATTTCATCAACATCATCATACCACATAATTGATTTAGCAACCATATGATGGTGTTGAGGACATACAAGTACAAATCCCCTAAATAGCTAGCATGAGGTATTTTATTTCAGTTTCAGTTTTAGTTTTGCAGTTAAGTGGTCTATTTAAATTTTCAGATTTTTCTAAGTTTTTCCAAAGTTTAATAAGATTCAATTTTATCAAAATTCAAGACTTTGTGCCCAATGGACTGCAAAAGGTAGCTAGTCTATTTTATTCAGCAGGCAAACACCCCTGAGAGGTTGCCATAAAATGTTATCATTTTAGTTGCACACTAAATTGATAAATTGATAATTATTTTACATTAAAGTCTGGATTTGATAGTTGTTGACCTAAGTACATAATTGCTTAAATTGAGAAGAGAAAGTACATATGCAGCATTACAATTATGAACATCAAAAGAATTGCATCAAGGTACACTTATTTGATACTACTCTTCAGATTTTAAAGATAAAGTACATTGATTTTTGCATTCATATTAACACTGATGTTTTTCTCTAAGTATTGATCAGATTCAAACTTTCAATTACATAAATGATCATTACATTGAACATTCAAAGTGAATGTAATAAAAAAGTATTCCTTTATAGGTTACATCTTTCAATTATAAACATAAAGAAGATGTACAATTATGAAAGTAAGATAGGAGCATCAGAAGGTTTAGAGGTCCATGCATTGCCTTTAAGAGGTCTTCTGCATGTTGAGACTGATTGGTTGTATCTTCATGTCTTTGTCTTTGTCCTTGTTTATCATGCATCTTGAGTCTTCTTCTGGTTTTGTTCTACATCATGGAGAGATAAAATAGTCAGATCCAAATTGGATCTAAGCAATACATGGATACCTAAAACAACATGCTTTACTCACACTTTTAGAGTTGTACTTTAATGAAAAAGATCAATGCAAGAGCAAGAAGTTCGCAAGAATTGCAAAAGAAGAAGGAAGAAAATAGAAAAGGTAATCATTTTTTATACTAATATTGTTTTCTTCATGTGCAGAATGAAGACTATGTAGGACACATAATCATTACAGTGTATTAAGGAAAAGTACCATATGGAATGAGCTTCATGTTATGAATATGACTCATGGGAGTCACAAGCCTGTGCTCGAACCCCATGGGTGATAGTTCAATATGCAGAGTAAAGTAAGATGCTAAATGGATGATCAAGTGATAAGAATAGAGTGTTACATAGAAGGAATAAAATTACAAATCAAACAGTGAGATAAGTATGCAAGAATATATTTGAAAACAGAGAATTCATATGATGTTTCAACCTCATATGAATTTATAGGAGTGTCATTTATATTATATCAAGTTGAGAAAGTATGTACATAAGTTCTATTCACTATTGGTATCAGATAGATTCTTTATTTAATGTTGTTTTGTATCCTAATATCTTTGATAAGAAAGAAAAATAGTATAGTTTTGCATTTACAGTAGTGCATAAAGGCACCAAGCTTATAGTGGTCAACTTCAATGCATCAACATGTACTATTATCTAAAAATAGTGCATAGGTCAAAGAGGATTATTTATGATGTTGCAAAGAAACATATGGAATTAACAGTGTTTTATGCAAACAAGTATTATATTCAGAAATAAAAGCTTAACAATAGTATTGTTTGAGCATATTCAAAATAAAATTCTATGTAATACTATGGTTAATACTGTTATTTATGATCAACTATCAGTGCCATAGTTAAACAAGAAGAAAGATGCATCTATATAACAATGCGGTTTTAATTAAAAAAAAGTTCATATTTGTGGGTCATTCACAATATTACTCATGAGAGTCATGGGCCCGAGCTCAAACCTCATGTGTAATTCTTTCACAAGGAAGTGGTTCAACAGTTCACAACTTGTGATACTTATAGTTTTGCATTTAAACCAGATAGTGAATATTTAAACATGTATGAAACTGTATGATAGAAATATTTAGACATGATGCATAAAGACAGAGCATGGGAGTATTAAAAGGCTACAAAATGCAAGCATATGCTGGAAATAAAGGTGCACACAACATATGGTATGCTTCTAGTTTATGAATAAGAGCAAATGCAAATAGGTGAAAGCCCATATTTTATGCAATGGTGTAGCAGAGGAATCTCCAGCATTTTTAATGCAAGTAAGCATCAATCATATTTTGCTTTATGCATAGTGGAGCCAACAAATGCAAAATAGAAAACCCCAGGTATTACACAAACAAATAGAGGTTTCTCAGCATTTCATACAAAGCCAGCAAGAAAAATAATCAAATAGCCATTAGTTTATAGTTTATATAAAAAAGTGAGTTCATGTAGTTTCAATTGAATTCCATCAATGAAGGAAAGTTAAAGTCGAAGCACAAGCTCGCGTTTCATAGCCAGCTATCAGTAAATCCGTGAGATCCAGTCATGGCTCAATGAAATAAGATGTAGTCAATCCAATGAACAAGTAACAAAGACCAAGTTCTCTGGAAATAAATTATGAGTTCCATTTCTTGCTGAGACAAGGTTACAGCTGTAGGAAGTATCTAATAAACTCAAGAGGATGCCAAGTACAGTGCGAGTTCAAGTAATGAAAAGAGTGAAGTAACAACTTACAATTTTCATTATTCCAAATAGCTAGAAGAAAGCCCAATTTTTAGCGTTAAAAGCAAAAAGGAAAAGTAATACTTATCTCTAAATATTGGGGCATGAAATAGAACTCATGCTGTTGCAAAGATTCAAGAAGCCGAGTTCCTTGTAATTGAATATCAGTCACAGCATTCACGCTCATAGCTTACAGCTCGTGCCCAAATCCAACTAGCAGTAGATAAAAAGTGCCTGTCAAAATTTGATGTTCAATAGTCTATGTAGAGCTCCAGATCATAGGTATGAAGCAGCCACAATAAAAGAAATCATAACTCAGGCCAATACATGTCAATAGATGGTTCCAACGCATAATCACTAGTCAAGAGAACAACTAAGCCTCTACACATAGCTTGTAGGTTCACAAACAAAGCCATGAATTCATTCTCAAAAAACCTGAGCTCACTACGAGTTAAACTGAGAGTTACAAATCTTTATGCTGAGTTTCATTCACAGCTCAAACACAAAATTCATGTATTACTCAAGGCTTCAAATAATCACAAAGTCCAAGCTTTCTTACAAGTAGAGATGAAGAGTATTTACAAAATGCAGAGAAAGAAGTGGAGTTCACTGCCAATCATCACTCCAGATACACCAATCCTCATGCAATAAGAGAATAAAATAGTAGTAAAAAACCCAAGTTTAAGCTGTGAACACCCAGATCAGGCCCAAGTTTGATAGCAAGAGCCCAAGAAAACCAAAGATAAAATGCAAATAGGCATGGGGGCAGCACAAACCCTAAACATTTCTCTCTTCCAAATGCTGCAAAAATACAAATGAAGAGGAAATAGAAGCCTTTGTTTATTTTGATATAATTTGGAGTCTGCAATGCAACTGTAGTGTACGAGAACCTCACTCAACATGCCACGACACTTAAATCACATGCCTTGTAATAAATAAAGATATTTTAAATAGGTTATGTTGACCATAGAGTTAGGGTATCAAGTTGGGTTGCATGTTAGGCATGTAATTTAAGATAGGGTTTTTTACATTGGAGTTATATTTTTAAGGTTTTCCTTAATTATAACTTGGGCATTTTAAAGTATTCTTTGATAAAAATTGAGATTTATATTTAAAGAGGTGATCTAAATATAAGGCCTAGGTTATTTTTTTATCATGCATGCCTTAAATTTAGGGTTATCTATTTGTTTAGAGGCTCTTTAGAGAGGGAAACTAGATTTTTGAAATTGGCCTTAAAGGCTATATATTTGAGCTTGATATTCATTTGTAAGGGTTCAGAGTTTGAGGAAAAAGAGGTATTAGTGAGAATATTGTTCCTTTTCCCTTTTCCTTATATTTTGTAGCCATTTTTGCAGAGTTTGAAGATAATAAAGCTGGCCTTATTCTTTGCATATCTTTTCTGAGTTCTGTTATCAATCCTTTCAAGTTTTTCTACATTTAAGTGTTTGTCTCTTTCAAGCATAGATTAGTGAATTGTTCCAAATTCATTTTCTAAATTGTAAAGAATTAACCTTTTGCAGAAGTTACCTATTTGCTGGTGAAATTCTTATCATTAGTGGTACCAAACCCTAATTGTGAGTTTTAAACCATCCTAGGTATTGAGAAGTGAATGCAATTGCAAAATTTAGTAATGTGTCTTGCAGGTACAGATTTAAAATTCTGATAAATTTGAATCCATTTTGGTGTATCACCCATTTAATTAGTTTTCATTTTTCAGTTATCCTTCTCCCTTTGCTCAAAGTTTAAAAACTCAGTAGTAGGTGATATTCCAAATCTATAGGAACTGGCCTAGAATCCAGAGATTCATTCTCTTTCCCACAAAAAGTTTGTTTCCATGTTTCAATAGGAAGGCTGATTTTGAATCAAGCTAGAGGCGCATTCCTGATTGACAATAGGTATCTCTTCAACAACCTCACTCAGATAAATCTCTATGATGTGATGGTTTCCCAACATTCTTCTACCAAAATTGTTGGTCTTTTTTAGAGGACAAAGTGACTGAAGCATTGGAGAGTATTAGAAATTTAGTTTGAGTTCTTAGGGAAATGAACAACACATTTATAGTACTAATTCCTACGAAAGAGAGAGCATAAAACTTAGATGAATTCCTAACAGAAACAATGGCTAATTGATTAAAGACCCTACTTCCAGAGATAATATATGAGGAAAAGAAATGGCTTTGTGCCGAGAAGATCCATTTTGGATGGGATTATTATAGCGCGTGAGGAAATTCATACTATCTAAAGTAATAGAACTCCTAACATGATGATAAAGCTAGATATTAAGATTTATCCTATGACAAATTAGATTGGAGATTCCTATGTAGATGCTTGAGGGCCTTTGGCTTTTCTAAACAATGGATAAATCAGGTGTTTGAATACATCTTAACGCCTAGAATTTCTATTTTAGTTAAAGGAACCCAAGAGGGCTTCTTTGAAATATTTAGGGGACTATGTCAGGGGGACCCATTGTCTCATTTTTTGTTCATCATTATGGTTGAAGCATCAGTAAGATTGCTTAATAGGACTAGAGAGGTGGGAAGAATTAAAGGGATCAAGATTACTAGTGAATTAGAACTAAAAACTCATCAATAATTTGTGGATGATACAATGCTTTATGAAATCAGAGATAGAGGAGGCTAGAAATAAATTAAAAAACTATTATTCGAATATTTTGAGGCCTTAGGATAGCTTATCAATAGAGATAAATTAGAAAAAAAAATTCTTTAATACATAGGTAAATCCAGAAGGAAGTATTTTGAATTTATTGGGCTTCAAGAAAGGAGAGCTCTCTAGTAAATATTTAGGTCTTCCATTAGATAAGGGAAGGAAACTATTGGATTTATAGAAGGATGTATTAGCTAAGATAGAAAACCAAGTGGCATCATGGAAATGAGAATGTCTCTCAACAATGAGTAGAGTGATAATGTTGAGATCTATCCTATCAGCAATCCCCATTTTTTAGATGTCTTGTTATAATATGCCAAAAGAAATTAGTAAGAAACTAAATCATAAATTGAGAACTTTCTTTTGGTAGGGTTCAGTAGAAAAAAAATAGATGGGCCCTAGTAGCTTGGAATAAGATGTTGGGATTATGGAAAGGTGAATTACTGATAGGGGAGGGGGGAATTAGTAACCCTAAAAACTTTTAACTCAATCCTTGTAATAAAGTAATTCATTAACCAACTATAGTATTTATTGTCTCCATACATTCAATAACATAACTGAAATGTAAAAAATGTTAATCTAATCAAATAAGAAATCATGAAACTTCATCCACATAACACTAGTATTTTGGTATCACAGAAACCCTTGTTAGAAGGTAAAAACTATGGTGGGGATGAAACCCACAAAGCTTCACTACCTGTAGTAATAATTTTTTTTGGTTAAGGCTACAATGTTTGATCACTTTTGATGATCTTACCCTATTAGGATTAACAATTAAGATCTGTGAGGATCTACCTGGTTAAAGGATTTAAGAAACACTATTAAGTGTGCACCGGTTAAGAGATTTACAAAAAGGTCGTTAGGTCTACTCTGTTAAGAGATTTAAGTTTTTCCACAATTGTTAGAAAGTAATAGTGAAATTGATCTGCATATAGAAACTAACATTGCTTGATTTTAGATATGATAAGAACTTAGCTGTTATCACCTTGTTGTGATAGATCTCTTCTCTGAATTCTTCTCGGTAGCTTTCTAATCTAATATCTATTTCAATCCTTGAATACTCTGTCAATGCTTCAACTTCACAACCCTGTCTGATCTTCAAATTTTTGTATGTGTGGCTAATTCATGTGTGGTACATGCCAAAATGGCATCTTTACAATTCTTATAACAAAGGATTTTGACCTAATTAGGGTTATGTAACCATCTAGAAAACCTAAGATCAACGATCCAAATGAATAACCTAAACATCATTACATAGGGATCATGAATCATTAAATGAATACATCCATATTTAATCTTCACCTCAATCCCAGTAAACCATTTTCTAGCTTGCTGTAAACTATTTACCTTGTAGTCTATGCCATTACAAACTTCTATGTCATTTAAGGTTTAGTCGGTATACACTGCATTCATCACTTGGTAATTTACTAATGTATCCTCTTAAAATAGAAGCACTTCCATGATAAGAGCATCTAGCCCTCCAAGTGAGTGGTCTGGGGTCATGTTAAACACCTTGATCGGGTCTTTGTATGTATCTGGCTTTCTCCCACCATTCTGCTTCTCTCTCCACCTGTCTTCACTTTATTTCTGCATTTCCTAGCATTCTGGATTGAGGTCCTGAGGTTTTTAACCTCAAGGTCAAAGATGACCTTGAGGGTCAATGATGACCTCAACCCTAACCTAGGTTAGGAATGACCTCATCCCTAAGCTAGGGTGCGGTCTACATTGTCCTTGACCTAGATTTCAAATTTCAGGTTCCCATGATTTTCGGGTGTCAGGTTTTAGAAATATTTGTTTTCCCGCTTCCGATCAGCCATTTCGGGTTTCAGAATGGTAAATCCTTAAATTGCATTTAATTTGGTTCCATTTCTAGGAGTTAAGGTTAATTGGGATTTAATTCCCCAATGTCTTCCTTCTCTAGAGGTTTGTGCCCTAGATCACTATAAAAGGAAGCCTTCCTCTCTCATTTTCTTCATCAAGTTTTGTAAGAACATCTATCAAGAAATTTCATAATCTCTCAAGCTCTCAAGTGTAAGAAAAAAAGAAGGATAAGGAAAGAAAGAAAGCATTCATTCATCTTCAAGCTTAGTATTCAAGGATTCATCAAGGAGATCCATTGTTAGCCATTGAAGGATTCAATCTCTTTGGAGCCCCCTTGAAGATGTCTCCATCCACATTCATCCAAGCCTCCTCATATGCAAAGATCCATTCAAGATTGGTATTGGAGATCAAATTCCATTGAGTTGAGACATCCTATATTCATTCTACATCCATTGGAGCATCCCTACTTGTGGATTCAAGGATTTGAATCCTCTACAAGGCCTTCAACATAAGCAAGGTGAATTGTTTCATTTACTTTGTTTATGCACATTACAATTTCAATTCAATTTCAAGGTTACTTCCTAATTTGGGGTTTGACCAAGGCAAACCCCCCATCCAAACAACAAAAACCCTATTTTTCTTGCAGGTACAGGTGCATAACTATGGATTTGAGCTTGGATTTGGATGCCCTTTTCGGCCAACTTCAGAGATACACGAACAAAGTCAAGGATGACCTTCAAAATCTCAAAGTAGTCTTTGACCTTTTATCGGGGTCAAAGACTACCTGCTGCCGGAAAGACAAAAGTTTTCTGGGTTTTCTTCATCTTGACATTTCTAGTCCGAAATAGGTTGTAGAATTGCCTGAAACTATGCACAGACATCAGAAATTTGTATTTTCCAGATCTGCCCTATTTTGAGGTTAGTACTTGCCTTTCATTATTTTAGATTTCAAGAATATACTCTTTATAGGGAAATATAAGGTCTTTCTTCTTCATTCATATTCTCCATAGATTGATTCTTTTGTGTATTAACCTTTTGGTTGATCAATTTGGATCTTTCCTTTGGGAATTTGGATTTAGAAGTAGATCTCATATTTCCCCCACTTATTTTGACATACTCCCTATTTCAACCTGTTCAGTTTGATGAACCATAGGATTTTAGCCAAACTGTTTGCTAGAACTTTTCAGTGACAAGGCCTTACAATGGTATTGTTCCTTGCCTCCTTATTCTATTGATTCATTTCCACAACTTTCTAATGCTTTTATTCAACAATTTCAAAACAATATTGGCCTGCAAGTGTCTTTGATTGATTTGATGCATTGTAAACAAAGTGCTAAGGAAAAATTGACTGAATCTATTGGTAGATTTAAGCATTTGTATGCTTATATATCCTATCCTATTCTTGATATTGATATTCAACATATGTTTATTTCAAATTTGCAAAAAGATATTAGAGATAAGATTCTACTTACTGAATTTACATCTTTTCAACAACTTTGTGCAACACTTCATCATTATCAATTACAAGTGAGTCAATTTGAAAGCACCACTCCAATGGCTCCTGTACCTATTGATAAAAGTGATGCTGCTCCTAATCCAAACAAATTTCAAAACTTCAACAACTATGTCAAGATAAACAAACAAGTGAATGAAGTTGCTGATCAAGTTGTTGTTGCATCTCACAATGCTACTTCTGCATCCACTGCTTTTTGATTAAATTGTATGTTTACTCCTCTTTCTGAATCTTTACATTATGTTATGAATAGGTTGTTAACTACTAATATGATTACTTTAACCTCTTTTACCTACTATGATTGCATCTAAATCTTTTGATCCTAAAGCTTTTTGTTAATATCATCGTCAGAATGGTCATGATACTAAGAAGTGTTATTCTTTAAAACATAAGGTTCAAGACTTAATTGATTCTAATGTCTTATCTGTTGATAATCTTGATGGTAGTGGGAATAAATATGTTTCTCCTCCTAATCAAAATCTTCAAATCTATATGAATCCTTTACTTGTGCATGATACTGATACCATTGCTTAGCCATCTTCTATGGAAATTATGTATGATTCAAAGATGGATGATCTCAATCACATTTTTAATCAAGTGGAGCATGTTGGTCAGAATGTATCTCCACCTCAGCCTCAACCTCATATTCAACCTAAAATTCAATCTCAATCTCAACCAAAACCTAAGCCTAAATTTAAAACTCAACCTAAACCTCAACAACAACCTAAATAAAAGACCTTGGGAACTTTTGATTACCTTTGATTATTCTGAGACTATTAAAGCTCCTGATGGTCCCCTTTATATTTATGCTAGGATTTCTCAGAAACCTACTCATGGTTTCCTTGTTGATCCTACATCTTTAGTCAATGTTATTACTGAAGAAAATCTTTTTATGAAAAGCTTACAACGCGATTCTTATGATACATCGGATGTGTGGATTACAACTTGTAATGGTTTTCTTTATCCATAATTTGGTTCTATTAACTTGCCGGTTGAACTTTGTGGAAAAATTGTGAACACTACCTTTGTTGTTATTCCTACTTTTGATCAGTTTCAAGTTAAGCTAGGTTTTCCTTGGTTAAATGCCATGCATGTTGTTGCTTCACCTATCCATAAATGTCTTAAATTTGTTCATGATGAAGAAGTGAAGATGGTTAATCATAGTTTATATCAACCTTCTAGGCCTAGAAATTGTGCTTCTCATGATTTCTTTTGGCCTTCATTACCTAATTCATGTCCTTCTCGACCTGATAATCTTTTTCATTCATATCAATCTTATAAACATCGTAAGATTCTCAAATTAAGTATACCCCCTATGGATCTTAATCGCGGTCTTTTGCCTACACCTTCTATACCTCATTTATCTATAGCTTCTAGCTCTATTAATCAAGCTCCTAGTGTTGCTTGTCAATCTGCTGAGAATCCTGGGTAAAATCACAATAAGTTGTCACCCATTTACAAAGGAAAAGGCTAACAAAATCAAAGTTGTTCAACTTCAAAAGTATAAAAATGACATTTATGTTTCGAATTTGAAGATGATGTAAACTAATTAAATGTGATAAAATGGATGAAGTTTATGATTAATATTTTTAATAATTTTTTTGAATAAGAATTTATATGCTTTTTAATTTTTAAAGATAATTTTTCATTTGCTGAAAAATGATGAAAATTAGGGGTCTAGATCCCACCAAAAAATTATATGTAAATAAATATTTTTTCCCCTAATTTCAAAATATGTCATAAATTACATATATAGCTAATGCATGAAGAAATAAAAATTGGTTTGTGACCTATATTTTCTCTTTTTATAACAATTCAAATTCTAACTCACTGAAATCGATCGTTTTCATCTCGCAACATATTTTTCATAACAAATCTATCCTAATCAAAAATATAAATATATGTTCTTGAAGAGGACTCTCTCCTCTAGTGCACCATATGTTTTTCAAATTTATTTAATATGATTTACTATTTTTTTCTTTCTCCGAATCAACATCTCCTTGATTGTTAAAATACCTACTTGCAATATTTTTTAATTACAATAAATTATCTAATTAAAACACTATAAAATCTATATGAGGATATTCTTGACTCTGATCTCTATAAAAGGGTATTTTTTTTATATTTTAAAAAATATCATTAAAAAGATTAGGAGTTATTAAAACACCAATTTTCTAAAATAATTTTATTTTTATGGTAATTGGACCCACAGTGGTATAAAAAATGCATTTAATAAAAATTTCCAATTGGAAAAGTTAAATCACTTATCTAACTTAGCTAGAATGAATCTAGCTAGATCATATGTTTAACCAAAATTAATTTTTTGTTAGAAATACTAAAATTCAATTGTGCTGATAAGTTAGCCTAAAAGGTGACACCTGATTGTGCTTTTACCCTCATGTTAATCCTCCTATAGAACCTATGAAGGATCCTCTGATTTTTCCTCCTAGTTCTCAACCTATTTTAAGTAAAGAAAAGTGTAATCGATCTACTAATGAATATCATAAGAAGTGTCATGCTCATGCTAAAGCTTGTAATTCTGTTCTTCAAAATTCTTCACTTTCTTCTAATAACACTATGCATGATGTTGTTACTAATAATGATGTTAAGATGCATGATTATGATGATTCTACTCGTATCTTAGATCCTATTTTGATTAATTTGGATGAAGAAGATACTCTTGATGATACTAATGATGTTAATGATGAATATGAGACTATTGACATTGACATTGATTTACCTAATATGATTTCATCACAATTGATTAGTACATCTAGTGTCAAACATTGTGATTCTCAAGAGGATCCTTTTTTGGAACTAGATATCATTCCTACTATGTTGGATGTAGTCCCTCTTGCGAGTTACCCACCTTCCCAAAATGATATGCAATGAGATGGGGAGAGTAGGTGGCACACTTGATCGGCTTGTCCTTTATGGTAGCTTTGTTGTGTGTTTTCCTTTTGTACTGTGCTTCTCCCATAATGTGCTTGCTAAATGTTGTTAGATTCTTTTATACGACCCTTGTTACTCAGTTGGTGCAAGGTGATAACGGAATCAAACCTATTGTACAATTCCTCTATATGTATCTCTATTCTTCTATATGTTGTTTCATGTTATGTTGTACTTGTGCTATTGTTCGTAAATGTTTCCTTGTGTAATCTGCTTGGATTTGAGATGTGGTAGCGCTGATTCTTTTTGGTCTCCATGTCATGGTCTAAAAAGATTCTTCTTTGTATATCTTATGTGATCTTTCCTCCTTTGTGATTGTAGTTCTACTTTCTTTGGGGAATGATGTCAATTCATTTGCAATAATATCATATATATATATATATATATATATATATATATATATATATATATATATATATATATATATATATATATATATATATATATATATATATATATATATATATATATATATATATATATATATATATATATCTTATGATCAGACTAACCCCATGATAGGTAGATCCCTTCTATGTTCTCTGTATATTTTTGTGGTACTTCCCTTGATTTGTCTTCATCTGGGGGCATCTCGTAGTGGAAACGTAATTAGTGGAGTTTTTTATGTTTCTGTTAAAGCCATTGCTCCTGTTAAAGTGTTAGCAATGACTTTAACATGGGGGCATACACTCTTCTCACCTGTTATACACACACTTTTTGATATCCATATATTATTTTTCAAGATACCTTTTCTCCCTTTTTGGATTAGTGACTAATCCTTAAAGCATGGATTTATATTTCAGGATCTCTTGATCCCTCCAGTTTCAAATATGTATATTTTTTATCCCTTAAGGTCAGAGGTGTCCTTAAGACTAGATCTCTTTTGCTTTTGGTTGTATTCTTATGGAATAGAATATTCCTAAGGGTGAATCCTTGATGGGTTGACTAGTGAGTAGCCACATTGACTAGGGGGTTCAATGCCATCTTTCTAGTTGCATCATTTTCTTGTGTGGTTCCCAATGGGAAATAAGTTCTCATTGGGCAAGATAATCTCTCTCTCTCTCTAGAGATGTCTCTCTTGTTGTGATCTTGGAGTCGACGAAGACTTGATTCCCTCGGGCTTGAGGTTTCTCTTTGTCCCTTTAATTACGATAAGATTATCTTTTCATTTTGATCTCCCTTTAACAAGAGTTTGCATTGAGTCCATACTCTTTCTAAAGTGGGGGCTTAATGTATCATCTTAAAATGGAAGCACTTCCATGATAAGAGCATTTATCCCTCTAAGTGAGTGGTATGGGGTCATGTTAAGCACCTTGATCAGGTCTTTGCATGTATCTGGCTTTCTCCTCCTATTCTGCTTCTCTCTCCACCTGTTTTCAATTTATTTCTACATTTCCTAGCATTCTGGATTAAGGTCCTGAGGTTTTTGACCTCAAGGTCAAAGATGACCTTGAGGGTCAATGACGGCCTCAACCCTGACCTAGGTCAAGGACTACCTCCTCCTTGACCTAGGTGGGGTCTACCTCGTCCTTGACCCATATTTCAAATTTTAGGTTCCCATGATTTTCAGGTGTCGAGTTTCATAAATATTTGTTTTCCCACATTCAAGTAAGCCATTTCAGGTTTCGGAATGGAAAATACTTAAAATGCATTTAATTTGGGTCCATTTCTAGGGGTTAAGGTTAATTGGGATTTAATTCCCCAATGTCTTCCTTCTCTAGAGGTTTGTGCCCTATATCACTATAAAAGGAAGCCTTCCTCTCTCATTTTCATCATCAAGTTTTGTGAGAACATCTATCAAGAAATTTCATAATCTCTCAAGCTCTCAAGTGCAAGCAAGCAAGAAGAAGAAGGAAAGAAAGAAAGCATTCATTCATCTTCAAGCCTAGCATTCAAGCATTCATCAAGGAGATCCATTGTTAGCCATTGAAGGATTCAATCTCTTTGGAGCCCCCTTAAAGATTTCTCCATCCACATTCATCCAAGCCTCCTCATATGCAAAGATCCATTCAAGATTGGTGTTGAAGATCAAATGCCATTAATTTGAGACATCCTACATTCATTCTACATCCATTGGAGCATCCCTACTTGTGGATTCAAGGATTCAAATCCTCTACAAGGCCTTCAACATAAGCAAGGTGAATTGTTACATTTACTTTGTTTATGCACTTTACAATTTCAATTGAATTTCAAGGTTAATTCCTAAATTGGGGTTTGACCAAGGAAAACCCCCCATACAAACAACAAAACCCCTCTTTTTATTGTAGGTACAGGTGCGGAATTGTGGATCTGAGCTTGGATTTGGATACCCTTTTTGGTGAACTTTCGAGATCTGTGAACAAAGTCAAGGATGACCTTCCAAATCTCAAAGTAGTCTTTGACCTTTTATCAAGGTCAAAGACTACCTGCTGCCGAAAAGATAAAAGTTTTCTGGGTTTTCATCCTCTTGGTATTTCTAGTTTGAAATAGGTTACAGAATTACCCAAAATTATGCATAGACATCAGAAATTAGTATTTTCCAGATCTGCCCTATTTTGAGGTTAGTACTTGTCTTTCATTATTTTAGATTTCAAGCATATACTCTTTATAGGGAAATATAATGTTTTTCTTCTTCATTCATATTCTCCATAGATTGATTCTTTTGTGTATTAACCTTTTGGTTGATCAATTTGGATCTTTCCTTTGGGAATTTGGATTTAGAAGTAGATCTCATATTTCCCCCATTCATTTTGACATACTCCCTATTGCAACCTATTCAACTAATTTAAGGCAAATCATGAAGAAGATGCAATCTCCAACATTGCATGCATTCATCCTTAAGGCAGATGTAATCTCCAACATTGCATGATTGTGTTCATGTTTTTCTTTCATCTCCTTGGCAATCAAAGGTGCAATAGGTATGACATAGTCATGTTCAACAGATTATTTCACTGAATCACCAATACCAGCTAGATGCAGTTTCATCAAACTCTACCATGCAGGGAAGTTTTCCTTGTTCAAATTTGGTACCTCCTTTTTATACATCTTGATCATTAGCTTCAAGTACCTTTACAATTTTTCTCTGTAAGCACCAACAACTCTGATACCAATTGTTAATAAATATTATTTAGAAAAATAGAGACAGGGGGTGAATCAGTTGTTCTCAGGTCCATATGTACCAATTGAACTTTTAAACACATCAATATTCTCAAATTTAATCACCAACACAACTCGGTCTCTAAAGAATATGTATGCCAGAAACATATAACATGCAGTTCACTATCTAATAGTAATTAACTTGTAGAATATAGAAACATTCACAACAATCATTCACACAAGTATAACAACAAATTTATAGTGGAAACCCAACATGGGAAAAACTACTTTGTAACATGTTACTAATATTTCACTCTTCTAAAGTGAGCTCTATGAAAATCCAACCTTCTTAAAGGTTACAAACACACTACTAGGTGTGACCCTATTAAAGGATTTAAAACACTCTATCAAAAGTGACCTAGTTAAAGGATTTAAGTACATTCCATTAAAATGCCACCTTGATTAAAGGATTTAACAATGATTGTTAGGTCAACCTTGATTAAAGGATTTGGATTGATACAATGGTTAGAAAGTAGTAGTAATATCTAATATGTAAAACATACAACTCACTTTGCAAATATCAGATCCAATTCACACAACTCTAATCAACTCCTTCATCTTCAGCATTTTGCTTAGACTTATCTTTCAATAACATCAACAACTCTAGCATCCTTTGTAACCTCACACTTAGGTTTTCCTTTATACCTCTCCAATAGATAGATCTATCTTTTTCCTCTTAATCTCCTTTGTAGATCTTAGGTTAGGTTAGATTCATCAAATCCTTCCATCATTTAAGTTCTTCATCCATCCTTCTAGAAACATCTTCAATCTCCTCATTGAATCCATAATAAAATGATTTACGATGCATTTAATACTCCATTCAATTAATTAATAAAGTCAACACGATTTACATAACCCAAGAATTCAACTGTTGGTTGGAAATCTGAATTCTTCCTCCAAATGTAAATTACTAACACTCAGTCAATATTGTGTTCATCTCCTTGGTCATCACTGCGTTACTTGGTCACCTCTTTAGATTGTCTTCCTCGACTAACACTTTTTTCTTGGTAATTTCTTGTCGCTCGGCATAAAATGATGTTCAGTCAACACTAAAATTACTCAGCATATATTGATGCTCGGTCAACACTAACATCACTCAGCTTAAACTAGATTTCTTCACTTTTTCTTGGTTAAGCCTACTTCTTCAGTCTTTCTTCTTACTTAGATAAATAATACATTATCTTATCATAGTGCCAAATAATCAAGTACTCATTGAAGTATCAAATAACTCAACCTTTCCCTAGGTTCTATTTTTATCTCCCTTTCCCTAATCCTTTTCACCAATCAATAGATATAGTACTTTCATAGATAGCAACTATCTTACCAATTAAGGTTTGACATCAATGACAGTACAACAATTGCTTCAATTACAGTTTCCAACAATATCATCATAAAAAATCATGTCACATCACTAGAATAATCATGTAGATATGATAAAACTAACATCAGTAACATAATCTATTTATCTATCACAAATAAGATAATGGCAACCAAAATAATAACTATCATTGAAGCATCTCATCATACAGATAATCAAATATAATAATTAGAGTATATCTCAGATCTAAATCATCATGGGACTGAATTAAAACATGATCCTTGCCCAAGGCACTATATTATCTACATCTAGGATTGCTTCAATAATATTCTCAATAGCACCCTAAGTCTCTTGATTGGTTAACTCAGCTAGTTGGTCAAGAATTTTCTCTTTCTCATTAGATTGATATGGGTGTCTTTTCATATCTTCTTTTCTTTTCATCTCTTGTGCTCCTTGTTTACTGAAAACTTCCTCACTATCATGAACCTTTTCCTCTTCTACTCTAGGCATTTCATGATTTGTTCCCTCATAGTCCAATTATGTTGGCATTAATTCTTCACCCTCCTTCTTTTCTTGCTTTTCTCCACTATTGGGAACATCAATTAGGCTCAACCTTTTTCTTTGTTTTATTCTTCCCATTAGTTTGTCGTCAGTCAAATCTCTGAGTAATCCTTTGAACTAAATTCTATGGTTCCTTCTCTTTCTCTATATCTATAGTGTCCAAGACTCTTGAGTATGTGGAGAAGAATGAAATTGTTGTAGATTTCTCTTAAACTAAGATAGAACTGAGAGATTGTACATGGTTTTTAGAGACTAAAGATGAACCTTTAGTTGTAGGATCATTAGAATGAGAAGTTTTCCTTTTTCAACACCCTTATAAATAGTCTTGGCAACTTGGATTGGATGTGTCTCAATTCTTATATCTTTCTTTAAAGCTTCTCTTTAGAAGCTCCAGTCTCCTTTTGTTTTTCTCCCTTAATATATTTTTTCTCTGTACTATCCTTGAGTGAAGGAGTAGGGGTTCTTTATTATCTTTTATCTTGGAAGAACCTAGGTCTAGGGATTCATCCATTTTACTCTTACTTTTACTCTTTTATGTATATTTCCCCTTTTCCTTCTCAACTCTCATTACAATGGATTTCATTAATGATCAAGCAAGAGTTTCTGGATGAGGTTTTTGTGTTAATTTTTTACTTCAAGTCTTAACTAAAGGAGATGCAGTTGCAACCATTTCTTCTTTCTGAGCCTCATACGCATCCTTTTCTTGTTCATAATTCTTATCTTATTCCTCATCTAAGGAGCTGGATTCTTATTTTATACCTCCTCCTTTTTTAATTGATTCTACCATTAATCTCAATTTCCTACCCTCAAGACCTAGATTACTCTGCTTAACCCTTTTGATCTCTAAAAATCCCTTCCAGGTCATCTTAGGAATACACATTTCAAAATATTTAATATAAAATATAATAATAGAAATTATGGATAGAAATGTGATACAAGATTAAAATTTATATAAATGATTATTTCATGCTTTATTAAATTCACTTTGTGTTCATTAAATGATCTTGGATTGTAAACATGAACGAAGGATAAGTTGAGCTATAAAGATATTGTACAATTGCCCGATAATAAAAAGGTGACAGAGAAATTTGATAACCAACCTAGAATTTGTGTGATGCTAAATGCCTCAATGGATTCAGAGGAGTCCTTGTGACACTGTCATAAAGCTAATGTGGAATGTTGATCTCTACTGACATGGCCTTCATTCATGTCTCATGTGTCCTACTGGACATGGCCCTTCACTAGGAAGTGAACTAAATGTTGAATATTTTTTACTAGTGTTTCCTTATAAAGGAAACTTATTTATTTCACACTTAAGATAATTTAAGTATGAGCATTTGCAACCTCCTCTTGAGAAACTACAAGAAGATCATAAAAAACCTCTTGATGAAAACTATGCAAAAAATCTTTGTGAACCATTCACTTTTTGTAGTCTGAGTCAATTCCCATTGACCAACAATGAAATTTTTACTAGATCTATTGTTTGCAATTGCACTGATCCATTTGGAAAAACTTCAACTATTTCATATGGCCCTAGCCAATGGGTTTAAAATTTGTGTTGGTCATCTTTGAAGAAAGAATAAAAAAGGAGTGACCAATCACCTACTTGAAATTTCTTGGATTTAATATTGCAATTATACCATTTGATCCTTTGGGATTGAACAAGTTTAGTTTTGTTGACTACAACTTTACGTAGTTTATCTAGTTCATTCAATTGTATTATTTTTCACTTTTGTGGTTCTGATATGTTTATCCCAAGCTCTAATGATATTCTTAATGTTTTGTGTTCAAACTCTATGGGCATAAAAACTTTGTTTCCATAAACCAATTCAAATGGTGTGAATCATGTACTTTTCTCCATGTAGTGTAGTAAGACTAGATTTCTTCTGCTAATGTTGATGACCAATACTTTTTATGAAGTGCCACTTTTTTTTTGTTAAGATGTCCTTAATTTCCCTATTTGATACCTTTGCTTGATTGTTTTCCTGATGATGTATTTTTTATAACCCTAAAAATAATGTATTAAGGAATTGTATTTTACAATAGAAATTATTTACAAAAATTACGTAATTGACCTCGAATTGGAAAATGGGAATTGGTTTCCCTTCTCAAAATTGAATTCTCTATTCCAATTCCATGCCTCAATTCTAATTCTAGGATATGCGGTGGAATTGCAAAATGCTCATTTTGGACTAAAATTAGAATTGGCCTATACCAATTCACCAATTCCCATTTTCCAATTCTAGATCAATTCCAGCAACCAAACAGCCCTTGGTTTACCTTGAATTCGTAGTGAGAAGATGCATTTTCTGCATTTGGTTCCATAATTCTAGAATTGGATTACCCCATTAATAAAGGTTTTTTTTTATAATTTTTTAATTTTAAACAAGAATGAAATGTAAGGAAGACAAAGTTGAGGAAGTTTAGACACATATGACAATCACGGACTTCAAAAAGTAAAAAATTTGATTTACTCCCCAATTCCCATTTAAGTGGAATTGGAATTCATTTTCCAATTCCACCTTTTTAGATGCAAGATTAAAATGCAGATTTGAGGGGTAAATGAGAATTAACAAATCCTTATTCCATTTTCATGTTTTCAAAACAAACATAGAATTTATCAATTCCAAAATTCGACAATCACAATTCCATCCTAATTCCAACAAATAAATGAACCCTTAATAATGAAACATCATCAAACGTGAACTTAATATTCTCTTTTCCCTTTACATGTAGCAACAATAAACGTGCCTTTTTTTATTTGGCACCTTGTCTGAGCTTTCTGGTGCTAAAATTTTACAAGCTCCTTGCTAAAAGATTAATGAACTTCTGGAATCCATACGTATAACTCAAAATATTCAATTTAATAAGAATTAAGAAAATAAAAATAGACAAGACAAGCAATAGATATGATTAGAATAAATAATGAATTTGGAAATCTTTCATTTGTAACACAAACTCCATTATTTCTCCTAGCCACTGATTTAATAAATTGGTTGCAGCAAATCTTCATTTTAGCATATGATGTTTAGTGTTATTCTTAGTTTACTGTTGTTGGGATAAGGTGACTCAACCTTATCATGTTTTATTGTTTTATTTATTCTTTTTGGAAAGATGGTAAATGAAGATGAAATCTTCCACAAGGATGGACTGGGAGAAGAAAATAGAATGTTCCTTGTTTTTCTCTGATTTATTATCTTTGCTTTGTTTTTAAAGCAAGAGTTGTGCATAGAGAAAGTTTCTAAAATGATTTGTAGATGCATTGAATGTAGATGCTTTAGAAATTGTTTCCTCTTGTATGAAAACTCTATAAGTACAAGGTATTGTTGTAGAGAATTGTGAGAGAGAGAGAGAATTGTTTTGAAGAGCATTGTTATGCTGCCGAAATTATTCTGGATATCACAACTGATTACTCTTGGAGAGTTGTGGCTCTGGAGATTGTATTGTAACTTTGTTGTTGATAATACAATTGAGTCTAGCTTTGGAGTGGTGGGTTTTTTCCCATAAGGGTTTCCCACGTATATCTGGTGTTGTGTTTATGTGTTGAATCCATTTTTTGTATGTGTTTATTTAGCTTGCAATAGTCTAAGGTTTTGTGAGATAAATTTCAACATCATCTCTCCTGTTAGAATTAGCATTTGGAAGTGTTTCCACACTTTGGCTTCCTTTCAATTGGTATCAAAGCCTGGCCAGTTTTGTTATTGTTGTTGGGTAGATGGGTTTTTTGTGCTGATCTAGTTTCAGTGGGAGTTTTGCAGAGGAATTGTTTTTTCATAATCTTATTGCAGGTTAGATATAGCAAGCACATCTAACCGAGTAGAGATGGATAAATCTTCTCAAGATGATGTAGATGCTTTTGTTGCAGCCTTGGCAACACATGCATCAACAGATGTGTGGTTGATAGATTCAGGTGCTTCTTTCCACATGACAAGTCACAGAGATTGGTTTTCAAAGTATGAAGAGTTTGATGGTGGAAAGGTGTATTTGGGTGATAACTCTCACCTGAATATTTTTGGACGTGGTAGAGTCAAGATTAGATTCCCTAATGGTAGAGTGAAGGGGATTGATGGTGTACTACATATCCTTGGTTTGGCAAGAAACCTACTTTCAGTCAGCAAGCTTGGTGACGTGGATGTGCAGGTTGTTTTCTCGAGTGTTGGATGAAAGATGACAAGAGGCTCTATGGTGCTTGCTAAGGGTGTTAGGATGGGCACCTTGTATAGGTTGGATGCATGCACGATTCAGTACAATAGAACTTTTGTGAAGTCCAAGAAAAGGGCTTTAGATTCTTCATCCTCACCAGCAGATCAAGAAAAGAGGAAGACCATTGTTTCTACATCTGATGGTCATGCTTTCTGGGTACCTAAGGGTGCTAATACTTTGGAGATGAAGCTCCCTACTGAGAAGACACTATTATGGCACCAAAGACTTGGTCACATTAGTGAGAAGGGCCTTAGAGCTCTGAAAAATAAGAGCCTTGTTGAAGGCATTGATGATTGTAATATGGAGTTTGACTTCTGTGAACATTGTATTTATGGTAAACATCACCGTGTTTCCTTTCATTCCAGTTCTCATAAGTCTTCTAAGGTTTTGGATTATATTCATTCAGATGTGTTTGGTCCAATTAATGTTCCTTCGACATCTAGATCTTTGTATTTTGTCTCATTCATAGATGATTATAGTAGAAGGACATTTGTGTATTTCCTCATAAGTAAATCTAAAGTTTTCAGTCATTTTAAGGAATTGAAATCCTTGGTTGAAAATCAAACTGATAGAAAAATTAAGTGTTTGAGGACTAATAATGGTGGTGAGTTTTGTTCAATAGAATTTGATAGGTTTTTAAAGGATCATGGAATTGAGAGACATAAAACAACTCCATACACTCCACAACAAAATGGAGTTGCAGAGAGGATGAATAGAACTTTGATGGAGAGGGCTAGGAGTATGTTGAGTGGTGTTGGCCTTGAACAAAAGTTTTGGGCTGAAGCTGTAGCCACTTCATGTTATTTAATTAACAAGTATCCTACTTTAGCACTTGTTGAGAAGATGCCTATGGAGGCATGTTCTAGCAAGAAGCCCTCTTTGAGACATATCAGAGTCTTTGGTTGCGAGGCATATGCTCATGTGCCAAGTGAGAAAAGATCAAAGTTGGAGAACAAGGCAGTTAAGTGTATCTTCATTGGCTATGGTGTCAGTGTGAAAGGTTACAAGCTTTGGGATCCAGTTGCAGAGAAGGTGCTCTATAGTAGAAGTGCTATATTTCATGAGCTAAAACCTTCCACAGTTGATTTGCAGCCAGAGAACGAAGAGAAGCAGCAAAAGGAAGTAGTTCATATTCCTACTACCTCTAAGGAAGAATAACTACGAGCTCCTGATGGACTTGATAATGAGGAGAGCCTAAGCAGCTCTGAAAGTTTTGAAGAAGAGAAAGAACCTAAACCTCAAACTTTGAGGAGGTCTACTCGTGCTAGACAACGACCTGATAAATTTGGTTATTCACTTGAGAGGTTTGGATATTCTTTGTTGGATTCCAGTTGTATATTTTCTTTGATTTCTAACATTGATGAGCCTAGGACTGTTAGAGAGGCTATGGGTATGCATGATGCAGATTCCTAGATGGAAGCCATGAATGAAGAGATGGAAGCATTGAAGAAGAATGCTACATGGCATTTGGTACCTTTTCCTAAAGGACGGAAACCTGTTGGATGTAAATGGGTGTTCAAAAAGAAATTGGGTCTAGATGGCAGTGTTGAGAAATATAAGGGATGGTTGGTCGCGAAGGGGTATTCACGGGTGGAGGGAATTGATTATGGTGAAATATTCTCTCCTATAGCTAAGCTGACATCCATTCGATTCTTGTTATCACTTGCAGCAGCGTATGACTTTGAAGTTGAGAAAATGGATGTGAAGACAACACTCCTTCATGGTGATTTGGAGGAGGAAATTTATGTCACAACCAGAGAATTTCATTGAGAAAGGTAAAGAAAACCTTGTTTGTAAGTTGAAGAAATCTCTATATGGTTTGAAACAGTCTCCTAGAATGTGGTATCAAACGTTTGACACCTATGTGTTGTCTTTGGGATTTCTGAGATCTAAATCTGACCATTGTGTATATTATAAATCTGAAAATGGTCACATTCTTATCATAGTCTTGTATGTAGATGATATGTTGTTTATTGGGAATGGTAAAAGAATGATTTCAGATTTGAAGTCTCAATTAGCAGCACAGTTTGAAATGAAAGATCTAGGTGCAGCTAGATATATTCTTGGGATTGAGATCATTAGAGATAGAGCTAGAGGAAAGCTTTGGATGAGCAAGAGGAAGTATGTTAACTCTGTGTTGGAGAAATTCAGCATGACAACTTGCAAGTAGTTAGTTGTTCCAATATTACATGGGAGAAAGCTTTCTATGGAGGATTGTCCAAAATCTCCTATTGAGATGGAGGGAATGTCTAGAGTACCTTATGCAAGTGTTGTTGGTAGCTTGATGTATGCTATGGTCTGTATGAGGCTAGATATTGCCCAAGCAGTGGGAGTCCTTAGTCGGTATATGGCTAATCCTGGAAGGGTGCATTGGGATGCAGTTAAGAGAGTGTTCAGATATTTGAGGGGCACATCTGAGTATTGCTTATGTTTTCATGGTAATCCTACTATATCTTGACATTCTATTTGCATTTGTGGATATGTGGATTCAGATTGGGCAAGTGATATTGACACAAGAAGATCCACCAGTGGATATGTTTTCATGATGTTTGGTGGTGCAATTAGTTGGATGAGCAAGCAACAAGCTGTAGTTGCTTTGTCCACTACAAAAGTAGAGTACATGGCAGCTACTCATGCTTCCAAAGAGGCCATTTGGCTTAAGAGATTGTGTTCTGATATTGGTTTTGATGCAGGACAAATTACTATCTGTTGTGACAGCCAGAGTGCTATATGTTTAGCAAAGAATGCTACTTTCCATGCCAGAACAAAGCACATTGATGTACAGTATCATTTTGTTCATGATATGGTGGAAGATGGAAAGGTGAAGTTGGAAAATGTTGCTACTTTGGAGAATGTTGCAGATGCATTGACAAAGCTAGTGAGCACTGAAAATTTTAGATGGTGTGTTGGTTCTATGGGCCTTGGGGCCTATGCTGTGATACAGTAACTCCTGTAAGGTCTTCGTCAAGTGGGAGATTGTTGGGATAAGGTGACTCAGCCTTATCATGTTTTATTTTTTTATTTATTCTTTTTGGAAAGATACTAAATGAAGATGAAATCTTCCACAAGGATGGACTTGGAGAAGAAAATAGAATGTTTCTTGTTTTTCTTTGATTTATTCTCTTTGCTTTGTTTTTAAAACAAGAGTTGTGCATAGAGAAAGTTTCTAAAATGATTTGTAGATGCGTTGAATGTAGACGCTTTAGAAACTGTTTCCTCTTGTACGAAAACTCTATAAGTACAAGGCATTGTTGTAGAGAATTGTGAGAGAGAGAATTGTTTTGAAGAGCGTTGTTATGCTGCCGAAATTATTTTGGATATCGTAGCTGATTACTCTTGGAGAGTTGTGGCTCTGGAGATTGTATTATAACTTTGTTGCTGATAATACATTTGAGTCTGGCTTTGGAGTGGTGGGTTTTTTCTCGTAAGGGTTTCCCACGTATATCTAGTGTTGTGTTTATGTGTTGAATCCATTTTATGTATGTGTTTATTTAGCTTGCAATAGTCTAAGGTTTTGTGAGATAAATTTCAACATCATCTCTCATGTTAGAATTAGCATTTGGAAGCGTTTCCGCACTTTGGCTTCCTTTCAACTGTGTGAAAGATTCAGTGGCTTGACTTGCATCACTATATATGCCACAACAATACACATCATTTTTCCAATAGTTCTTATACTTATAACATTTCTAGCACTACAAATCTGATATGATTGATTATAATTAAAAATTGAATGAAAAGATATTATTAAAACTGAACCAATTATAGAAATATTTGATAATAAGTCACATTTCCCAATTATATCCTTATTTAAGAGATTTTCGAGTATAGTTTGTTCATCTAATAATCCAAAATCATCAAATTTGGGTGGCTTTTTAATACAAATTGATCTATCCAGACCTTGGAAAATCCCTTTGTACTGGTTTCGCCAATTACATGGGCATGGAGGCAAATGTAATTAGCACTCAAAATCAATATTTCATCCATCAACACCCTTGTTATGCTCCTGAAATTGGTGCCATGATCCGTCGTTCAAATGGAAATGGATCAAATATAACACGAAATTTTAAAAAAAAACTTCAATAATTATTATAAAGTTGAATTTAAAAAATTCAAAAATAGTTAAAATTATGCAACAACCAATAATTTTATTGAATGTAGGAGGAATGAAAATATCTTACAAAAATTAAAGAAATGGAAATGGCGTAAATGGTAATTAAGCTGTGTGAAGAATCCATTTTGTAGGCTATATCGTAACGAACTACTTACACATTGTTTTTGCAAGACATCTTATACTGATATTTGTAATGCTACAAATTGAATACGTTTGATCATTATTAACCAGACTCTGAAAAAGTTAGTTTTTGATATTCACTTATATAACCGATGGCAAAATCATATTTACTAGCATATTTGTCTTTTATTAAATTTATATAAAGAAAAACAAAGAGGTATCAATTTTGAAAATTAAATTGTGTAGTTGTAAAAGTTAAAAAAAAAAAAACAATTTGAGTTTTAGCTGATTATAACACATATTTGAACAATCGAGCCTTCTCAATGGTTGGCTTTAACTAGTCATTGAGAATTTGATAATACAATAAAAAATAGATTCAAAATTTAAATATTAATTTCTTCTCTAATAATATAATAAATAAAATTAAAATTATAGTTCCATAAATTCTAAAACCTACCTAGGTCTAATCCTAACTATAATTATCAAATAGAAAAGAATAAAATAAAATTTATATTATTATTAAATAAATTTACAGTGAATATTAATAATTTTAAAATAAACTAAAATCTAAAATCTAGATATCTGAGCAACATTTTCTATTCTCACATTAAACTATTATTTTAAACTTTTGAATTTGAAATGTATAAATTTTAAAATGAAAAATTATAATCTAGATATAAATGACTACTTGCATTAAAAAAAAAATTTATGTAAATTTTTTTATATTTTAAATAAAAAAATTGTATATTATAAATCTATTAAAAAGTAAAATTTTTAATTATATTTTATGACTTTCATTTTTTATTGTAAAGATTTATTTTTTACAAAATATGCTTAACCATTAATTAAAAAGATTAATACATAATTCAAAAAAAAATATGGAGGATATTAAATCACTCCCTAGCAGTGTCAAATGGGTTGAGCCCCAAAACCATAAGAAACATGGGCATAGCCTAGAAAGAGAAAAACCCCTAGGTGAGCATTGTCTTTATGGAAAACAAAAGCGGGTTTTCTTCTTGAAGGTTGGTAATGAGAAGAAGAGCACACCCTTGGAGTCGGTTCATTCAGACGTCTCTGGACCTACTGAGGTAACGTCAATTGGAGGAGCTAGTTATTTTGTCACTTTCCTAGATGATTATACAAGGAAAGTTTGGGTTTACATGCTCTCAAAAAAATTAGAAGTTTTTTTAAAATTTAAATTATTCAAAGCTCTTGTTGAAAATCAGATTGGGAATAAGATTAAGTGCTTGAAAATAGATAATGGAGGAGGATTTTAATTCTTGGAATTTGATAACATTTGTGCAGATAATAGGATTTGTAGGATTAAAATTGTCCCATTTACTCCTCACAAGAATGGGGAAGATGAGAGGCTAAACCGAACAATTCTTGAGAGCTCGCTTCGTGTATACTCTCTATTGACTGAGTGGGAAAAGAATTTTAGATTGAGGCATGTAGTGTAGTTGTGTATTTAATCAACCAAAGTCCTTCATCTCGCTTAGAATCCAGTGTTCCAGAGGAGGAATGGCTAGGGAAAAGAGTTTCATATTCACATCTTTGGGTCTTCGGATGTGAAGTCTTTGTATATGTCCCAAAGGAAAAGAGGACAAAGTTGGATCCTAAATCACAAAAGGACATATTTGTCTGTTATGGTGAGGACTAGTTTGGATTCAAAATTTGAGATCCGATTGCATCTTGAAGATTATTCGAAGTAGAAATGTAGTTGTCAATGAGAAAATATTTCGAAGTATGAAAACTCAAACAACTCAATCTAAAGAATACATTCCAAGTGTAACCTTGATTTTGAAATAATTTGGGCAATCCTCACAAAGCCAAACTATGGGAGCTTATAATGTTATTTCTATGCCCCCTATAACAATATTTGGGCAAAATACTGATGATTTCAATTCATCTGAAAATTCATAGCCTCCCCTATTTTCTTCACCATTAATGACTTGCATGAACAGGGAAGACCCAACCATTCCTCATCTCGTTGGAATTTGGCACCTATAGAAGAAGACTCCACATCCTCTGAATAAAAACTCGTGGACTTCTTTTGGGGAGAGGGATAATGTCTCTGTCATGTAGGATGATAAGGCCAAATCATCGTATACACCAAGGATAGAGTCAACGTAAAAAATGATGCATGTAGTTACCAGTTCGTAGAGAAGATAAGGAATGAATCGGTCTTCTTTCCCTAATGATGACTCATTTCCAGGCCGCTCACCACAAAGAGGCATAGTTTCTGGTTTTAATTCACAATCCCGCCTGACAACAGACATGTTATAGTCCACACCGAATATTTCTTTGCCGCAGCTTCAAACTGACCAAGGTCCGTTGACTAATCTACGTGAATTAGACCCACTCCCCACGCATCTTCCATCAGCAGCAGTTCGTAACCTGCAGACCCGTACTGAATTGGGTATTGATTGTGTTTTTCCATCTTCAAATAATCAGTGCGTAGAGTGCCATGATGAAATGGTTCAAGAGATTGAGAATAATGATATATTGAATGAGCAGCCTCTCCCAAAACATAACGGTAAGTCTCTAGAAAATGCAATTGTTAATAGTAATTTATAGAATACTAAGACGAATAATGTTGAAAACAGACCAAAGAAATCGGAACCTCAATTAAGGAGGTCTTCTAGGAAGAGAAAAATTCCTCTTAAGTTTTCAGATTATGAGTTGTTTTTCTCAGAAGAGGCAGATCCAAAGCTTTTACTTTCTAATCAAACGGAGCTAATGAATTTTAGAGCTTCTTGCGAAGTAGGTGATTGTCACAAATGATAGGATGAAACGTAAGAGGAAATGGACTCTTTATTAGAAAATAACACTTGGGATTTGCTTCTACTACTGCCAAATTCTAGAGCTTTGAAAAATAGATGAATTTTTGAGTTAAAAGAAGAAGATGGAGGTAAGATGAGATATAAAGCCAAACTAGTTGTGAAAGGTTTTAATTAGCAAAAGAGAATTGATTTTAATGAAATATCCTCATTAATAGTCAAAATGACTACTATTCGTGGAATCTTGGGCTTGGTTGCAGTTCATAATTTTGAATTTCAACAATTTAATGTCAAAATGACATTTCTTATTTCTTCATGGTGACATAAATGAAATTATACATGATGTAGTCCAAAGGTTTTGTGAAACATAGACAAGAGCATCTATATTGTAGATTAAAGTGAAGTTTATATGGGTTCAAGCAAACCCCACGGTAGTGTGATGCAACCCAATATTAATCGTAAACCAAATTCATAAAGAACACATGAAAACACGGATGATTTCAAAATCCACAGCCCTTCATTATTCCTCCAACTATTCTGTCTTACAATAATAGGAAACACTAATTTAACCAAATTTAAAAATTACCATCTTTTGGCGGATTTTCCAAAAATCCATTTTTTGTCATTTTTTATAATTTTTAAAATAACTCCTAAAAATTGATTTTTTCCCTAAAGCTTCCCTAAACTAAGATAAGAAGAATTTCCAACTAATCTTTGAAATTAGAAACATGATTTCGAAGTTATTAAAAAATAAAACTTTCTAAAAATTTTTTTAAAAAAATACTAAAAGCCAATTTCAAAGGCCCAAATGAACTTTCTAGCTCTCGAAAAGATGTTGAAACAACTCCCCACCAAGTTGAGATCTGTTGGCAATCCAAATAGCATCTCCTGAAGAATCTACCTGTAAAATTTCAGCCAAAACAGACAACCGAGTCAAAAGTTATGACTATTAGAAGTCCCTGCATCATAGTGGTACCTCAAGTTTGATAGTTTTATTGCTAAGAGCATTAGTTTATATGTTGTGAATCTCGCTCGTGTGTTTACTACAAAAGGTTATCCAATGGTGCATTTGTTCTTCTTTTTCTCTATGTTGATGACATGCTAGTAACCGACACTAGTATGAAGATTATTTGTGAATTAAAATAACATTTAGCACAATGCTTTGGATTGAAGGATTTAGGGGCAGTGAGACAGATACTTGGTATGACCATTACCTGGGATAGATGGAAGAAATAGATTAAGTTATCTCAAGAAAACTATATTCATAAGATTTTGGACAAGTTTCAGATGGCACTAGTGCCAAAGCGATCAACACTCCATTAGTTGATCATTTTGATTTATATTTTTCTATGTGTTCTAAGACACAAGGAACAAGAAGAAATAAAGGGCATTCCATATTCTTCAATTGTAGATAGTCTCATGTATGCTATGGTGTGCACTAGCCTGGATATTGCGCATGCAGTGGGAATGGTATGAAGATTTATGAGTAACTTGAGTAAACCACATTGGAATGCACTTAAATGGATTTTGAGGTATCTCAAAGGTACTTCTAATTTTTTTTCTATGTTTTCATGAAAAGGATGCCTCATTAAAAGGTTTTGTTTATTCTAATATGGTTGGTGATTAAAACAAGCAAAGGTCAACTACCGGTTATGTATTTATATTTTTCAAAGAAAAGATCAGTTGGGTTTCAAGGTTTTAACAAGTGGTTGCACTTTCTATAATAGAGTTTGAATGTATTTCTCTCATTGAAGGAGAAAAAGAGATGATATGGTTGCAGCAGTTATTTGGTGACTTGGATTGTAAACAATTTGGTTCCACTCTATTTTGTGATAGCAATAGTGCTATTCACTTCGAAAAGAATGCTGCCTTTCACAGTCATACCAAACATATTGAGGCACGTTTTCATTTCATTTAAAGCGTTCTTGAGGAAGGCAAGTTAAAAGTGTAAAATATTGACACCAAATAAAATCTAGCCGATGCACTAACTAAGATTTTTCTGTGGGAGAGGTTCAAGTTTTGTCAAGCTTCTCTTGACATTGTTAAGATGTAACAATAGGATCAAATTAGGGTAATGCCTTTGAGTTGTTGCTACAACCGTATGACTTCAAGTGAGAGATTGTTGGGTGTGTGAAGCCCAATAGAAAACCATATTTCCCTCCATTTATTGACCCTTCATGTTCACTTTCAAAGCTGAATCGTTAATGTATTTTGTATATAGTTGTGAAGCTTTCAAAGTTGTTGTAATGATGTATACAGTGAAACAAAGATAATAAAAGTATTCCCTTATTGAAAGTGGATGTAGCCAATTGGTGAACCACTATAAAATCCTATGTTGCATTCTCTATTTGATTTCCTATTTTTTTATCTGTGTTTTCTTTTATTTATTTTCTCTTCCAATTTTACAATCTCGACCTCATCCCTCGTATTGTCAAATTGTTGGACCCAATAGGATTTGATCCTTGGTGGGATCATTAAGAATCATTGAGCTGCACCAACAAACCAAGGGCCCATTGACTATCATCACTTTTTAAAAGTATAATGTTGCAAGAGATTTAGAAATCCACGATTGAGAATATAGTAGCTATGCTTAAGTAAAATATGCCCGAATAAAAATCACTCTAACCTCCATCCCAAAATATAAAATGTAAGTTTTAAATCATGCTAAAATATTTAAGAATATATTTATAACTAAAGCATTCATTACAATCAATGTGAAGAAAATATTGTGACATTCATCCATGAATATACTAAACATTAAGTTCTCACATATTAAAATTACAAATAGAAAAACATAATTTATGTAAACAATCTATAATATAATTTATAAATTATGAATTAAATTAAAATTTGAAAATCACAAAAAAAAAATGAATTAATAAATTAAGATATTAGTATGTTTGATATCATTATCAATATTAATAAACTAAAATACCTTGATTTATTTTCTTCTTTTTTATAACATCATTGGAATCTCATAAATTTTCACTCCTAACTACTGAAAACTAATCAAAATGGTTAAAAAGAAATATCAAATGATCAATTTAACTATTTTAAAAAGAAATATCAAATGATCAATTTAACTATTAATATAGATGATTGATAATAAGACTACAAATATTTGTATATATTCTATAAACCATTTAATAGCACTTTCCAGTACTTTTACTATTTATTTCTATGATAAAAGTTATATTTTATTTACACCTTCAATTAAAAAAGAAAGTCTAAGTACTGGGCATCTCCAACATAAAGAGAAATTTAGGTAGTGAGTGAGTGTCGACGAAGGTTGATGGGAAGGCCATCTACGGGAGCACGCATGGGATCAATAACCACCTTTTCATTCTGATTTATTAAATCCCATTCAACATTTTTAACAATGTTGCGAACAAATACAAGAATTATCATTCGTGCAAATTCATTGCCTGGACATGTTCGTGCCCCCCCTCCAAATGACATAAATGTGTAAGGTGTTGGCCCAATCCCTTCAAATCTTGAAGGATCAAATTTTTTTGGATCATCAAAATATTCTTGATTTTCGTGGGTTGAACTTGTTGTCCAAAATAGCTGCAACACATTGATACACAACCAAAATATAAGAAATAGTAGCCCCTAAGAATAAACTTTAGATGTAGAAAACTACCATGAAGACCTCCTATTATGACAATAAAATCTATTAATTATGATAATAACTATAAGATAGAAATGGAAGTTACAAATGGTTCACATTCTTTTATTGTTATATTGTGAGAGTAGATATCAAAATCTACTACTATGAGAGGAGAGATTGGATTCCACCAATATCGTTCACATAAAAAAGTACTAAATACCTAACTTTAAGCATTGAACCATTGTTGATTGCTAAGAAAAGGCATCAAAGTTTACAAAAGACATCTTAATCCAAAAGCTTTATTAATGAATGGAATTCTTCTATTATTGAATATAGATAGATGGTTGTGATAATCTCTATTGATATGAGGTAGATAATGGTGGGGATTTTGTCATAGCTTGTGTGTTAGTTTCACATCTTTACAAACTATTCAATTAACATCTATGATTGTAAAATCTTGTGTGAATTTTGTCATTGTTCCATTGACTATTGTAACAATATTCTAAGAGTAAGATCCATGAATTTAATAGTGCAATTCAACTTATAGTTTAAGTTTCAAAATATAGAGAAGCTAGTGATGTCATGAACATATTCCAAATTAAAATTAATAAATAAAACATAATTGTCCTATTTTTTTTTTGTAGAAATCTAAAATTTTAGTTAATTGACATGTCACCCAAAAAATTCCTTTTGAGACAATTTCTAAACCCATTCAATTTTTATTTTAGAAACAAAAATCACACAATTCAATTTTATATATATATATATATATATATATATATATATATATATATATATATATATCACAGTCCAATATACATTTGTAAACAATTAACTAATTGAAGAAGCATGTATACCTTCCATCCCCGGGGGATTGTGAAACCACCATAGGAGATATCAACGATAGCCTTGCGCCACGTGCCTACTATTGGAGGATACAGCCTCAGCGTCTCTTGGGCAGCCCTCCACGTGTACTTCATCTTCTGCAGGTCATCCCACTGCAGAAGACCCTTCTCCCGCTTTATCTCCATTTGCTCTGCATTCTTTTCCCAAATCAGTAAATCCTATCTAGAAAATTTTGAAACAAATCATAGATGCAGAGGAGTTATATACCTTGAAGAACCTTCTGGTAGCAGTCTGGATTCAGAGCCAAATACCTCAACAGCAACGTTACAGTCATAACGCTGGTGTCATGGCTAGCCATGACAAGCAGCATAATGTTATCCTTAATGTCTTCATCGCTCAACCCATTTCCACTCTCATCGGTGTTGCAGAGCAAAAAGGAAAGCAAGTCCTAATGTGGCGAAGCAGAACCACATGCCAAATCCGCTCTCCTCTTCTCAATCATAGTCTGCAGAACTCTGCGGATATGATTCCTCCCAATTCGGGCTTTCCCGTACTGAGTACCCGGAAAATCCAGAGGCACCTTCAACATTCCATTCAACACGTCAAGAAAATGGGCATACAAATCAGATTGCTGAGGCCCTTCTTCCATGCTGAGAAAAAGAGAACAAGCCACAGCAAACAAGCAACGCTTCCCGAGAGGAAAGGCCTTGATTTGGGTTTCCCCAATCCAGAAACGTTTGACATGGTTGCTTATAATGGAGTCCACTCGGCCCACGAATGTTTGCAGGGCCTCTGGTTTTAAGAAATTGTGTAGCAGCTTTCTCAGATCTTTTGCTTCGTCCCCAACTTTACTGAGTAGTGAATTTCCAAACAACTTGGTAACAGTAGACGGCCAAGCGCTTTGAACAAGCTTGTTTTCATTGGATAAAAGAAAGCGGTTTCCTGCAGGACCGTAGAAGACTGCTGTAGGGGATCCGAACAAGTGGGTCTTAAAGATATCTCCTCCATGCAGCTTAATTCTTCGCTCAAAGAATTCATGTAATGCTTTAGCCCTTCGGGAGGCTAGAAATTGCAGAGTCTCGCCCAGTAGCGGCCAGCCAACGCTGCCCGGGGGAAGATTTGAGATTGAAGAAGATTTTCTGAGATGGATGAGCAGAAATAGCAGGAATCCAATGGCTAGAGCCACCGCGATCATATCCATTCTTCTCCGTTTAGCACAGAGATTAATTTCTCTAGTAATGTTGCATTGGTATCATCCTTATATCAAAGAAAAAATGGTTCTCTGAGGAATTTTTTGTGAAACAAGTACGTGGCGCGTCCTTTGTCTCAATTTCAACTCTGAAGTTTCTAGGACAGGACAAATCTAGTTTACAAATTTGCCTATAATTTTGGAATTTTGTAATCAATGTTTCGTTGATTTGGAACGAGGAAGATGGACTTTATCTTCTGCTTACGCACTTTATGCAGAAAAATCTTATATTAGGAACACAAGTTTACACACGTTACTATTTGATAATGACAAGGAGGTTGAATAAGCAATTGCATCTTAGTGTGCAATGCCCTACTTTGAAGAGGTATGAGAAGTAAATTAGGAATAAAATTGTTTTACTTATTCTAGATATTATTATTTTATTTATTTCAGATATTTATGTATTAGATGAGGTCAATTGATCGGTCATTTAGGAAATGACGATGGTGTTGTGCAAGAAATGTTTAAATGCAGAAGTGATAGCTTCAAATTAACTACATGATTCCACTTAGAAGGGCCCAAGCATGAATGAAATAAAACCTCTAAATAAGGAAGATAATTAATCTTTATTATCAATGGGGAAGGGAGAGAGGGAAGGGGGGATATGGATATGAAGAGATGAATGAATAATAAGAGAGGAAGAAAAAAATTAGATAAAGAGATAGATGGACAAATAAAGGGGAGAGATATAAAAGAAGAGATAAAGGAAAGGTTCCTTTATAGTCCATGATACCTTGTACTCCTTGCGGGAGGCACCTAATTGTGCTACAAACAAGGCATACATGCCCTACCACCTATGACCTCTGGGATTTGAACTTGTGATCTCTCTTTCAAGAGTACAAGTTCTTCACTAGACCAATTAAAGTTTTACAAGCCAACTTAAGTATTACATATTACAAATAAAGAGGGAAAGGGTGGGACACACACACACACACACACACACACACACACACACACACACACACACACATATATATATATATATATAGAGAGAGAGAGAGAGAGAGAGATGAAAAATACATGGATAGAAAGATATAAAGAGAGTAGTGAGGTTATTTCAGAGAGAGGGAGGAAGAGGTAGGCAAATAGAGATAGAGGGTGCAACAGTGAGAGAGAAAGAGGATGATGACATAATAGAGAAAGATGTGAAGAGGGGAGGCAAGGGAGGCAGAGATAGAGATAAAGATAGAGGGTGTAATTGTGAGAGAGGAAGAGGGTGATGAGATAATAGAGAAAGATGCATAGAGAGATGAATAGATAGGAGAAAGATAGAGAGACATAGATCTAGAGGTAGAGATAAGGAGGGAGAAACATTGAATACATGTGTTTATACAAGTGAGTGAGATGTCATACAATACATGTTGTTTTGACCATAAATTTGTAGGGAAGTTCTATCCTTCAATTATTGGCATAAAAAAAAAAACTTATTTTCTCTCTCTTATAAACTATTAATGTAGCTTTTTAATTTGATTTTTTAGTTATATAAATTATATTACAAATTTAAATAGAATAAACTAAATGAAAATTTCAAATGTATTAAAACTCAAATATTAATAAAAATAATAATTTAAAAAATAATAAATAATAAAATTATTAATTTAACAAAATATATACCTAAAAATTATAAATAATATTAAAACTAATTAAAAGATGAATCTAATATCAACCAATTAAAAATTGTTATTAAAAAAGTACATATATAGTTAAATTAATGAAAATAAAATATTAAAAAAGACTTCAAACAAGGGTTGCGTGCAGCTGGAGTCCCTGCGTAAGGTGGAAGAGCCAGAGAAAGTGTGTGCGGTGAGTATGTGCATGGACATGTTTAATCAAAAGAGAATCGATAACATTACATTAAAAAAGCAACAAACCCCTGTTATTAGCAACAGAGATCCACAAGAATGAACAAATTGCAAAACAACTCCATGAATGCACTACTTACAGAATACGTACAAGATATATATGTTGAAAGAATTCATAAACTTTCTAGAAAATGCCATTGGTAGGCATATAAGGCCAATTTCTAAGACTTTCACCAACCTCCTTTCTACATGCTCAATATTTCAGATTTTGGACAAAATACCTCAAAGAAACGTCATCTCCTGAAAAACAATGATAAAGGGGAATGCACAAAATTAGTTCTCTAACAATTTTCAAGTAATGCAACGCAACACTTTGAAACCGTGAATAAGGACAATTAGAGTTACAACATATAAAGTGACAACTAGAATATACATATGCATGCAAAAGTGGAAGAATACACAAGCTACCTGTCAATTGTTTAACATAATGCAAAATGTAACAAGGCACATTAACAGCTTGACAAAATTCTTTAAAGATATGTTGTCACAAAAATGAAATGAGATGATTGTAGAAAACGCACATGAAATAATTTATATAATTCTCTAAAGACAAAACAACCATATATAGAGAAAATAGAATCTGTAGGAGCCCACTGAATTGTTAACAAAATGTTTTGTAAATTGCTTGCGTATAAGTTCAAAGAAAACTACTTCTAATCAAGAAAAGATAAAATCAATTAAAAGGACAATGGTTATCCCATCGGGCATGTCAAATTTATGAATGAAGGAAATGAAATACAAGAATAAAGACCAAGTCCTTCCAACATCACATCAATGAAGTTCATCATATAAATGCAAATAAACATCAATCTGAACAAAAATAGTGTATTAAATTAAAATATACTCCAATGGCTTCCTATCAATAAAATCTCAACTTCTAAGTACAAGACAATTCAAGAGTTGTGGAAGGCAATATTCATGGCATCCTATGTTTGCAAGACTCAAATAATGTTTTCAATACATATTCAGGTATTCTCAAGGCTCAATCAATGTTGTCACATGCCTGTCAAGAGCACAACATAGGTCACAAAATAATATAAAACATAATTAGGTATTGTGTAGCATCAAGTCCAGGTAAGGATGGAAAACAATATCATCACATGTTTATAGCAGGGATGAAAGAATACCACAAAATTGGGTATCAGTGGGGCTCAAACCTAGGCAACATGATAATGGTCAATATCTGCAGAACCCTCAGACTAAACCCCTCTTTATCAAACCACCTGCATTGATCACAAGTTGGAAAACTAGACCCGTACTAAATTCAACAACCTATAAACCCAAATGTAGATGAAAATAAATCCAAGAAGTAGAGCTTTTGCAAACAACACGAATTGGCATCTAGCTTTGTCATGACCTAAAGGGACAATCATTTACCACAAAAAGTATAGAATTTTCTGCAACCTCATTAGACCTCTCCATACAAAACTCTGAATTGTAATAGAAAGCGTTTTATCTCTCTAGTATTAGAAAGTGTTAACAACCCAATTTGAAAATGGGAGAAATAAGAAATAAAATCGAATTGAATTGAATTGACAGAAAATTATACATTACCTGAGAATTGTTCATGCCATCAAATTCATTTCTCGCAGCGATGAGCGAATGACGAATCAGCACTGCAAGTAATATTTTTTATCGGGGAATTTAACCAACGCCCCTGGCATGGCTTCTCCAGAGGTAGCTAGGGTTTCTTTTTTATTTTTTCTCTCTCTTTCTTTACCAGCTTTTGCAAGGGTTTGATCTTCTGAAAATTCCTTCATAAGCCTTTCATCCAAAGCAGCATCTCCTTTGGAAGGCAAGCCCATATTTCCAAGCTCAAATCTATTTTTCCAAAAATCCGTTGTGTATCCTGCAATTACTGCAATCCATGAGACTACATTTCTTTAAGCCATTTTGTTAAATATTTCAAATGCCTTGTTTATGCTTCGGTAATTTTCATTCATATCTACCAGAGAATTTCCAATTACAATGACATAAAACCTTTTTCCATTATGTTTTGATGGTTGTCCATACCCTGTTCCAAAGCTCCCATATTGGCATAGATAGGAAGGATGTTGGAAAAGGTTGTGGAATTTTTCTTTATAACTGTGAATTGTATTTTCTTAAAAGTTTCTAAAGTATTTTCAATGAATCTATTTTCTGCATACCCTGCAGTCATGAAATTCCATGAAACCGAACTGTCCAATAGTTCTCATGCTTTGTGTACGGCTATACCCTGTTCCAAAGCTCTTATTCTATCACAAGCTGGGAGGATGCTGGAAAAGGTCGTGGACTTTGGTTTTACACCTACCAATTGCATCTGAATGAGAGTTTCTAAAGCCTCATTGATCAATCCATTTTGTATATTTCCTGCAATCATTGTAGTCCATGAGAAAACAATGAGGCATTCTCTCAAGTATTTCACATGCCTTGTCAAGGCTTCCGCATTTTGTATCCATGCCTACCAGATCACTTGAAACTACATATATAACGAAATTCCCTTATCCTCTACGCTTTGATGGATGTACATAAATTGTTCCAATGCTCCCATTTTGGCACAGGTTGGGATTACGATACCAAAAGTGAACAGATCAGGTTGGAGAACTATTCGTTGCCTTTGGTGAAAAAATGTGATTGCCTCATGAGAATAACCATCTTATGTATGTTTTCATAGTCAGCAATGACCTATATGAAGCCAAAGTAATAAAATTCTTAACAAATCTAGTAGCCTTGAAATTATATGAACCTTAAAAATCTTTAATCTGATCCACAAGTTGTATGTAGCAGGATGTTTGCTTGCAAAGAGTTACAATACAATCACTCTGGTCAGATGTGTGATTTATGCACTCCCAACACCTTCTCCCACGTGAAATTTAATGGCATAATAGTTACATTTTTAGAAAATAGAATGATTGCACAATCAATTGCTGAAGAACTTTTCAATAGAAATATGGTCAGCAGTTAACAAGGAAATCCACTTGCTCTGTTTTTTAATTAATTAAAAATGTTTCTTAATTAATTGAAAATCTATTTTTGAAAGGGGTAAAAATCAGGCAAGCCACCGAGAAATATTGTAGATCTCACGCCTCTCTATCTGTTTCAAGCAGCCAGGGAGAAAGCATCGTAACTTAGATTAGATTTTACAGTCCTCAACTAAGGAATATATTGCAGCGTTGTACTACTGCACTGAGCACTCCCCTATCCCTCTTCTGTACCTTTTCTCTCCTCTGTTTTATTATCAGAAATATTTGGCTGATTAGAGAATGCCAGCTCCCAGCAAGGTACCATTGTTGTAGAACCCACAACGTCCATGAAAACATTCAGCACTAATATTAAGCACTGTCAGCCAGAAACCAGTATTCCACGTCCGTAATCAGAGATGCCTATCAAATATAGGATACTAAAGGGGATAGCTATCCGTTAATAGTAGAAAAGGCCAGTAAAAATGCAAATTGGTTTGCATTAGATTTTATTGAGCTAGGTGCAGTTACAAATGAGTGATCTGGGATTAGTGGTTTCAGAATCACTTTGAAGCAACAGACTCCTTGAGCACATAAGATCACTCTTCATGCCAGCAACAAAAAACCATTTTCAAAACTATGTTGTTTGTCCATCATACTCTTTAGGAGAATGTACATCCCATCAACTGTTTTTAGCTTCAACTTTCCAATTTGGGGTTTCTATTGGTGTAGTTCTATATTTGTCATGGTCATTTAAGTTTTAAGAATGTATACCCCACAAAAATGATACCAAAATTCCTCTCAGAATCTGAAATGTTCTGATTTTTCTCAGAACCTGGAATGACCATTCTCATTTTGAACTAAAATTAGAATTAATTTATGCCAATTTTCATATTCCCTTTTTCTTATTCCAGGTTAATTCCAGCAACCAAACGGGTCCTTGGTGGCTCACTGAAGTTTTGAAATGATCTCAGCGATTAGCTGAATTAATGTTGAAGAGAAACCAAATGCCAAGTCATCAATGCACCCAAGAGCTCGGCAGCACGATGAATGAAATATTTATGTTGGGCGAGCCACCGAGTTAAGCAGCCTTTGCGCTAATTTTTTTGCACAAAAAAAATCTAGGGTTTACAAAATGGAAAAATGTCTCAGAACGATGTGGTCTCAGTAATGACATCTCATGAAATGCAGTGGCTTCAGAGAATGGATTTCTCCACAATGGATTATTCCTTATAGTTTAAGATCTGTGTATTTGTACAAGATTCATAAATAACTAGATATTTAATCGAATACAGAAGCGAAGGCATTAAGATTCATACAACTAGATATTTAAAATGTGTTAATTAAAGATTCATGCTTTGCATAATCCATCCAGAGATTTCTTGTTTGCTGAGAGTCTGAATTTTCATAATGCAAACATAATAATAAATTTGTTTTACACATTTTTGATCTACATGTCTCCAAGCTATGAGAACCTGCAATCAAATTTTCTATCTAGATCCTGTTCATTTTTACAAGTGACACTAATGTCACAAATTTCTTTGGGAAAATGTTAGAGCAACACTCCACGGTGTCTAGGCTATGCTTTGACAGTTGGGTGTATGTGTTGTCTATTTCTGTGTTCCTGAAGGTTGTTATGTTGCCACATACATGCAAAAGTGTTTGGCTATAGCTTTTGATTTTATGAACCGAAGTGACAGCATTCATCAGCTGTAAGTAATTTTGGAATGGCTACTCCAGAAATGGACTACGGGCGTCAGGTGTAGTGTTTATCTTCTGCAAATCTTAAAATATTTTGGATGCTTTTCTAATGTTTTGCTTTTACCCATTTTCTCTCCGCTGAAATCCTTCACAGAACCCTTCGACAGCAAGAGGAAGTCTTCTTCTTGAATTGTGTGAGGAATGGACAAGAGTCGTAAAGGGAAACTAGGGTTTGTGCGTTTATTGTAGCGTTCTATGGTGTTTTCAAGCTACTTTCTTGCATTTTTCTTCTTCTTTTAATGGCTTTCATCGTGAGAATGCTAGCTACATCTTTTATAATGAGGGTGAATGTTACGGTTTCCTTGAGATGTTGTGGATTCCTTGCTTTTTCCAAGAAAGGTCAAAACTCTTTGTGGGTTCTTAATACTTCATACCTCAAATGATGGCTTATAAATTTAAGCTCTGCTACTCACTTTTCTCATAGCCATGAATTTTCATGTGAATCTTAGGTATCTCGATGTGAGTATATTTTATCTGCAAACAAAACTTACGACTTTTCCATTTCCTTAGCACTAGCTACTTAAATTTGAAATCTGGTGTTCCACCTTTGTGTTTGTTGTAGGTAAACAATTTTTCTCCATAGCAACCCATAACACATAATGTCATTATGATATTTTGTACTTCTTTCATTATTAAATTTATCCAGGTTATTATTGAGTTTTTCTTGGCATTAGGGTTAGCAACAACTTGTTGCTTGTCCATACCCTATTCACAAAGCTCCAATTGCTTGCACAAACACGAGGATACTAGCGTAGATTGTAGAATTTGGTTTTATGCCTGCTATTGCAATTGCTTGACAGTTTCTAAAGCCGATTCAACAAATCCATTTCGTGTATGATCTACAACTAGGGTGTCCTCTGAGACCACATTCTTTGAAGGATTTTTCAAATAGATTAATTACATGATTCCACTTAGAAGGGCCCAAGCATGAATGAAATAAAACCTCTAAATAAGAAAGATAATTCATCTTTATTATCAATGGGGGAAGGGAGAGAGGGAAGGGGGATATGGATATGAAGAGATGAATAAATAATAAGAGAGGAAGAAAAAAAATAGATAAAGAGATATATGGACAAATAAAGGGAAGAGATATAAAAGAAGAGATAAAGGAAAGGTTCTTTTATAGTCCATGATACCATGTACTCCTTGCGAGAGGCACCTAATTGTGCTACAAACAAGGCATACATGCCCTACCACCTATGACCTCTTGGATTTGAACTTGTGATCTCTCTTTCAAGAGTACAAGTTCTTCACTAGGCCAACTCAAGTTTTACAAGCCAACTTAAGTAGTACATATTATAAATAGAGAGGGAAAGTGAGATATAGATAGATAGATAGATAGATAGATAGATAGATAGATAGAGGTTATTTTAGAGAGAGGGAGGAAGAGGCAGGCAGATAGAGATAGAGGGTGCAACAGTGAGAGAGAAAGAGGATGATGACTTAATAGAGAAAGATGTGTAGAGGGGAGGCAAGGGAGGTAGAGATAGAGATAAAGATAGAGGGTGCAACAGTGAGAGAGAAAGAGGGTGATGAGATAATAGAGAGAGATGCATAGAGAGATGAATAGATAGGAGAAAGATAGAGAGATATAGATCTAGAGGTAGAGATAAGGAGGGAGAAACATTAAATACATGTGTTTATACAAGTGAGTGAGATATGTGATAGAATACATGCTATTCTGACCATAACTTTGTAGGGAAGTTCTATCCTTCAATTATTGGCACCCAAAAAAAAAAACTTATTTTCTCTCTCTTAGAAACTATTAATGTAGCTTTTTAATTTGATTTTTTAGTTATATAAATTATATTACAAATTTAAATAGAATAAACTGAATGAAAATTTCAAATGTATTAAAATCAGATATTAATAAAAATAATAATTTAAACAATAATAAATAATAAAATTATTAATTTAATAAAATATATACCTAAAAATTATAAATAATATTAAAACTAATTAAAAGATGAATCTAATATCAACCAATTAAAAAATGTTATTATAAAAACACATATATAGTTAAATTAATGAATTTAAAATATTAAAAAAGACTTCAAACAAGAGTTTCGTGCAGCTAAAGTCCCTGCCTAAGGTGGAAGATCCAGAGAAAGTGTGTGTGGTGAGTATTGTAATACCCCAAAAATGGGCTATAGGTTCATTAACCTCCTACATCCACAAATTGAACGAAATCGACATTGAAGTCCTAACCTAAGGCACATCTAAACAGCATCAGAATCTAATTGATTGTCCTAAATTCTGCATCAAAGAATATTCCTAGCAATATTCTTAATTATCTTAATTATTTTTAATTTAGTAATTATTTGGCAATAAATCTCATTTATCCTAAAGTTTGATTAATTGAATATTCTGAATATTTAAGTAATTAGATTTAATACTGCCACTTATTTATTTAATTGGATTTAATTACATTTATTCCTAAATTGTATTATTTTATTTTGACAATAAATCAAAAATCTCATGACTAATTGATTAAATTCTTATTTAATTAATTAATGTCAATTGTCAAATTTAATGATATAGTTTTTGAATAAAAGTTTGATTTAGTAATTGATTAACCCATGAATCAATTGTTTTAAATTTAAAATTAGTTAAGTTAAGATTAAATCACTTTATTTTTAAATTAATTTATAATTAAATCATGCACAATCAGAAAAGCAGGCAACTAGAAATTAACAATCAATTTTAAAATTAAACTCAACATCTGATGATGAGTTGGAATTTGATCTAAACTCTATTTTGAGTTTTACTTTCTTTTGCATGATTTTTGTGAGTTAATTATCTTTTATTTCTGATAACTCAAAAATCAACCTAAGTTTATCAAGAGTGATTTATGGCTTTTCCCATGCACCTCCAAAGCCCTGGATTTCTATAAAAACAAGGCTCAACGCTTCACAATTCATCTCATAAATTTGCAAACTAACTCTGCCAAATTGTCAAGCTCATAATTCAAGAATTTGCACAATCACGCTGGCGAATTGGTATATGAAGAATCAAGCTTCTTGCGAATCGGCCACTTTTGTGAGATCAATCTTGTTTTCAATTCATTCTAGCTTCATTTTTCATATCATTGTTAGATTAATTACATATCAATTTTTCATATAGATTAGATTCACATCAGTTTTCTTTCATCATAATTGCATAGAAAAACCAAAAATATAGATTAATTTGCATCCAATTCATATCTAGATTTTGCATTCAAATCCTTCATTTAGGTGTCGTCAAGGTCACTGATCTCGGTCCAATATGAGAATACATACTCGCATCTAATAGAAGGTAGTAAATCGCCTAGTCAGTTTAGTTTCCATTTCATTGCACGATTTTGATTTTGCTAACCTCTAATATTTTACTGAAGTGTTGTGTCTACAACTAGGTAAAAAATTCACACGCATTTATGGTGCCCACCGTGGGGCCCTGAAATGGGTTTCCATTCAATTTTTATCAATTTCTATCATCTTCTTGTCATTTTCTATTCCAAGCTGTGATTTTTAATTTCTATACGTATAATTTTCATACGAGTTTTGTCAGAAACTCATACCAAATTGTACCCACTATCGTATGACAGTTGATTTGATCAAGGATCGTGCCAACAAAAACCCACTATCATTTGGAATTTCTATTGTCGTATGGTCTTATACCCATTGTCGTACGAGTTTCTGGATTGTCATCTGGAAGGTAACCCACTGTCGTACAAGTTTCAGTGCCAGGTTTCAATTGTCATTTCACTTTTTCAAATAATTTGTCAGATTTGATTTTCAGATTTGGACTGACAGCTAACCCTAACAATTGAAATTCCTTGTTTCTGATTGGTTTCTGCTGATTTTTATTGGGAAAAGCGTAGAAATTGTTAAAAATGGGTAAAAATCTACTAAGCGCATTGCGAGGAATTCAGGTATTCTTCTCAAATCTGATAACACTTCGATTTGGACATAAAAATGAACATCTCACGTGTCTAGCTTGTGTGACTTTCCATTGCTTTCATATCACAGACTTCATTTTGGGCTATAAAAACAAACATAGATTTGTTTTTCACATATCTATTACACATAGTAAATAGGCCCTATAAACACTATTTGTGGATCTTGAGAGAGTGGGTTTCCAACGAAACTCTTCTCAATGAGAGAACCCTTGTAGGTAGGGAGGATACTGAGAGAGTCTCACATTCTACTAGATTTGCATGTCTTCAGCTTTTGATTGATACATTCTCTCTCTGGAGAGGTTGATAGATCACGAGCGATTGACATCATAGATCTTTGTGAGATAATCTTAGTCTTAGCGTGTCGAATTAATCTGTCTGCTTTATTTTGGTTAAAAGTGAAAAGGCTAGAGGATTATGCTCTACTCCCTTTTTGGGTGGTATCAGAAACTCAAATCCTCAAATTTGGAACCAGTCTCCATGTGGTATCTTTTGTGAGTCACCTTTAGAGAGGGTTAACCGTAGTGGACATTCCCTTGATTGGGTCAACCACGTGGATGGAACATCAAGCGGTAATAGCCATTTTTGCCATGGTAGTGACAGCCACTATATAAATATCTTTGTAGAAGAAATCTCCATAGGTGTGGTCTCTTGTTGGGCTGTCAGGTCTCCCTAGCAGCTCCTGATTGATTAATTTCTCAGACTGTGTCAAAACCATGGTGTGCTGGGATTGGATTTCGCCCTCTTGGATCATAAAAGTTGCAGAGTCAGACCATTACTAAAAACCCTAGTGAGGCCAAATTTTCATTTTTAGGAATATGTGCATTATTGCAAAAACTTTTTGGAACATACACAGTTAGCACTTCTAGGGTTTAGCACAATTCAGTCACTTGATTGTTCATGCGCAGGGTTGCTTTATCCCCTGTTCATTATTTTCAAACATGCTTGAAATCACTTGCTTGTTGTTTTGTGTGCCTGTTTATCTACTTGGTTACTGAAAATGAATGAATCTGGTATAATCTTCAAATCTGGACAGTAAAATTTGCAAACGACCCAAAACTAAAAACCCAAAATTTGCAAAATTTGAAGTAAAATAAATTTTTGGAGTCAAAAGTCATTCCCATAGAGTCAGAAAGTCATACGAGTTTTGCCAATTATTGTTTCAGAACTACCCAAGTGTCGTACGGTGTCAAGAATAATGTCATACGATTCTTTCTGCCAGTCAATTTAAAAAAGTCAAACCCTGCTATCAACTGTCGTACGAGTTTTGCAAAAGCCATACGAGTTTGTCAACTATCGTTTCATACTATACCCACTGTCGTATGAGCTTGCAGAAAGTCGTCTAAGAAAATTTGAAAAATTGCTAGAAAGTTGTCAAAATTGCCAGATACCCATCTTTTACAGCCTATTTCTAGAATTTGTCAAATAAATCACTGTATTAGGAACAGAGCAACAACTACTGAGAATCCAATTATTTTCCTAAAGTGTCCTTTTGAATCTGATTCAGCCTTCTATTTAATCGATTTGGGTCTTTTTCATCTTGTGTCAAAACCTTGTCAGATTTATCAATCTTCAATCAATCTTCAAAAATAGACTAAGTTTTGTGAGCTCGTGTCTGCTATCTTTTGGGCATCTACTCATACATCCAGGGCATAGTATCCTTCATCCATGTCTAATTTAATCTTCAATCAATCATAATCTTGACAAAGTTGCGTCATCTAATTTTCTTGAATCAAATCCTTCTTCAGTTGTCTTCATCCTATTCTTTTGCTTCACCCAAGGTTAATGGTGGAAACTAGAGCTTCCTCACACAAGAAATCAGGATAAACATCTCATACCTTACCTTTGACTACTATCCAGGGTCCAACTCTTGAGAAACTCTACAATTCTGGTCTTTACAAAGATGACGATCTTGGCAACTTTCGATTAAAAATTGGTTACATACCTCCTCCATCAACTCACAAAGATAATCAACAAACCCCTCCTCTATCTATCCCAGGGAGTCCTAGAACTCCTACCATGTCTCAAGCAGGGATGAACCATGGCTCTCAAAGAGCTCAGTCTCAACATGGTGCAGATCAGGAACCCACACCTGAAAAAATTGCCCGTTATCAAAATGACGATGAATTCAATAAAATGATGAGGCACTTCTTGAAGGAAGATAGAGAAACATAATTTCTAGAACTTGCTCATCAAGGAGCTAAACTTCCTCCTAACTTTAATGTTGAAGATATCATTACACATGAGGAAGAAACTCCTATTATGACTATGATGAAATAGATGCATACCATGCAAGTCAAACTTAACAAGCTTGAGAAAGAAAAGGAACCCAAGGAGTTCTCTATGGAGGCTCTATGTCCTTTTCCATTTGACAAAGACTTGTAAATGCCACCATTCCCAAAAAGAGTGGAAATGCCAAAGTATGATAAATATGATGGACACTCTGATCCTCAAGATCATGTTAGAGAATTATGTACACAATCTATGGAGTTCATGCACGAACCAACCTATCTGATGCGTCTCTTTCCTCAATCTCTGGGAGGGGAAACCATTCATTGGTTTTCTAGATTGCCTCCTACTATCAAAACTTTTGAGGAGTTGATCAAATTATTCTATCAGAAATACTCCTACAATATTCAATATCCTGTCACCATGATCAACATCTGCAATCTCAAGCAATATCCAAGAGAACCATTCCTAACATTCCTCAAAAGATGGCAAAAGAAATTCTCTATATGCTAGACTTATTCTAGAGGCTGAGAAACTGAAATCTTCATCAATAATCTTGTTCTAGAAATCAACTACCCTTTACAAATGCAAAATCATACATCTTTTGATAAGATGGTAGATAATGCGATCAAAACTGAAAAAGTACTTGTGAAAAAAGGAGACATCACACTTCAAAAGGACAAGTATGAATCTGGATCTAGTTCTAAAGACAAGAACAAAAATTAGAACAAAAATAAAGGCATCGTCACAGATAGCATTGTTGACACTCTCCATGCCTCATCAAAGGCACCAGCTTTCAATCTAACTGTTGGTACACAAGCCATCAAAGCTTCAGAGAAAAAGATACGAGAATCATCTCAAAAGAAGATAGAGTACAAACCTTGGTCTTCTGATAACAAACGAAAGTTCACTCCTCCTTGGAGAATATTTGGAATCAGCCATGAAAACTCTGTTAGCTAACAACATCATATCTCTGCCTGAGATCCGACAATTTGATCCTAAACCTAAACCAAGGTGGTGGAGGGAGAATGGATTCTGTGACTTCCATCGTGGCAAGGGTCATAAAACTAATAACTACTTACGCTTGAAGCATCTCATACAAGACAAGATTGATAATGGAGATATCACAATTGACAATCATAAGAGCAATAATGATCATACAGCATTCACAGAACCATTTCCAAAACATGGTCAAGAAGTTTCATCTTCTCAGCCTAATATGGGGGCAAAGGTCAATTATGCTTACCCTGGAAATAATGTTGTTATCAATATGGTTGAACCCTGTCTCTCTAAGCGTTGCAATGTCATCACAATTGTGTAAAGAGATAGGGACCATCACTCAACTAATGCAGTTACTCGATCACAACCTTAGGTACATCTGAAAGGACAAATCCCAGATTCATCCAATGTCCCTAAGATGCCCCTCAATCTTTCATCTACTTCCAAATAGAAGGTTTCTTCTAAATCTTCCAATCCTAAAGATATGAGGCCAACATCTTATAGCATTATTCAACAACTCCAACACACTAATGCAAAAATCTCCATGTTTGAGTTCCTTCGAATATCTCCTGCTCATAGAGCCATTCTAGACAAAGCTTTGCTCAGATCTAATGTTCCTGATGACCTTGATTTAGACAGGTTCTAGAGTATGGTTGGATGTGAGGCCTCACCCTGAGCCTATCATAGCCATTCAATTCTGCATATGAGATAGACATATTTTATGATTATATTTTGATGTTATGGATTTTACCGATAGTCTATGTTGTGGTTTTATCACTTTAGTAGTTTGATGAACATTACATTATGATTTGGATGATGAATACTAAGTCATCAATTGAAACTTACATGTGTGTTTTAATTCTATTTTATGATTGATTATGGTAATAAAGTTTAATTGCAAATCAAATTTTATATGTATGCAATGTTTAAGTTTCTAGTTAATTTAGTGATGTATTATATATTTCATGATGAGATGAATGTAGGTTATGGATGAACAATTATTGTCATGTGAATTATGAATTGACAGATGAATTATCTTGATTATTAATGTTATAAATTTACATGTTTTATTTTCTTGGACTACTGATATTGGACTTGAGTGTGCAGGGAAATAGGCCATGGTAAATTCAGGGAATCATCACAGAGACTAATGTTAAATCCGTTTGAACCAAGGTTGCTTCTAGTGAGAAGCCAATAACCTCATTGTAATGTACTTATTTTTTAAAAGTATGATGCATGAATGTGTTTGATTTATTTATTAATTGTGTATGTTATTTATGTTTAGGAATGCCCAAGTGGATATGACACATGGCTTGTGATGTGTCTTTTTGTGTATGTGTCACTTGACACATGTGTGTATACATGTAGCCATGACATGTCCACTTGGGGATTGGTTGAAAAATAACCTAGGAAGGTACCCTATAGGATCCCCATGTAAATTACTTGGTTAGGGAGCTTGAGGTGTTATCATATCTTTAAATTTCAAATTTGAGCTTCTTATGGGTTTTTGGGAGGCTTAAAAGGTGTCTAGACAAGTGTTAGGGCCATTTCTAGTAAGACAACTTGATATACCTATGGGTAAGGGGCATTTTTAACCATAGGAAAACCCCATGTTGACCAAAAGACCCCTTCAAAAGTTGGATTTTCAAAATGGCCGAAAATCCACTTTTGAAGAAAGGTCTTGGGTAGTGTTTCATCCTATCATGATTCAAGTCTTTGATTCACTTTTTGGGCAACCTTTTTAGAAAACTATTTTTGGAAGCCTTGTAAGGAGCTTGGGAAAGTCACCCAATGAGAGTGAGATCCTATCCCTAGGAGACTGTGTGGAGGCCTTTTTAGAGGGGACTTTTCTTTTAGAAGAGTTTGACACCCACTCTCTAGATTTGGAGACTTAGCTATTTTGGAGAACCTTGGATAGTGAAAAAGCCCTTCATCAACTTTCTTCCATAATCTTGGAGCAAGGTTGGTGGCTTTCTTCATTTTGTTATTTTATTTTCTTTCATGTTGAGAGAAAGAGCTCTCTTGTATGATAGTTTTTTTTATGCATAATGTAGATATGGATTCTTGTAGTGTATGTGTTATGAGCTTGTTAATTTTGTGATAATGGAGGATATGTGATTTCTTAAATGTTGTAGTTTTATGTTTACTTGTGTTGTGAAAATGTGGTTATTTGTAGATGTTAAAAGAAATCATGAGCTTGTTTTTGAGCATGATTTCTTGCATTGTAAATGTGAAGTTTCATTGTTGTTCTTGAAGTTTTTCTTTTCTTTAATGTGTTGTAGCATTTTGTTGAGGGAGTTCTCAAGGCCATACTCACCCTTGGGAGCGAAGAGTAGCCTTGAGGGTGAAGGGAATTGTTGGGACATTCAAGAGTGTAGAGTCTCTCCTTGGATAGGAGAGGGATGAACATGGATGTATGGGCTCCATGTAGCCATCTCCATTTTATGTTTTTCTTATTGGGGGTCATAAAAAAATTTTGTGGAGAATGTGTTTGTGGAGAGATATGAATGATGAGGAAGTCAAGTGATGGCTTAGTTCTCATCAAGTGATGTGCTTCTCCTCTTGATTTTGGTTCCACCTTCACTCTTTTTGAGTCATTTTTAGACTCTTTGTGATAACCTTGGAAGAGAGATTTCTTGTGGTTTATGATTTATGTTGTTGTGTTTTGTGGATTTGCATGAGTGTTCTCCTTATCCTTGTGATGATTCCCCTAGCTCGAGGGTGGCTTCATAGAAGCCTAGGTTGGGAGGTGAGCACTCCTTGGCCTATATTTTGTATATTTGTAGGTTATGGAAGCCCATGAAATCTTCATGATGAAGGACTCTTGAAGAAAGCTGAAAATGTTTTCATATTTTGAGTGGTATCACCTTTTGTTTTGTGTTTGATGTTATTGTAAGGGAATCTTGTGAATCCCATGAGTTATATGTATATTTGTTATGGAGCCATCACTCCAAGTTTTGTATTTGTAACAAGTGTATGTTGATCATCAAATTTGAAGAACGAATGGTTGTTTATTCCTCTTGAGAGATTCATGTTTGTTTATGAATGATGTTCAAAGGAAGATATTATGTGTATTCAAGATTGAATTCAATAAAAGGATGGACAGTGTATTTTCATTGATAATCTAAAATTGTTGGAATAGTGTTTTGTGAATGCATTGTTTGAATTAGTCATTGATAAATCTCTATGAATACTTGTTGAAAAATTATACATATGATGCACAAAGAATAGGATTAATGCATTATGTTGTAGATTTTGATTGTTCTTTAAGGAGTAAAAATGGTAATGATATATTTGAGCTCTCGTGAGTATCTCCTTAGGATATCTCTTGTAAACAAAAAAAAAAGATGATGAGACCATAAATTGGAGTCAATAAATAAAATAAAGAAATGGTAGTTTCAATCTAGTATTGTTAAATCTCATAGTTTAGTTGATGCTTTTGTAGAAGTTTATAATACCATCATAGTGTATTTTATGGTTGTTGAATTAAAATCCTATTACCTTGAATGAAGTAAGACATAAAAAAAATAAAACTAAGAAAGAATAAGTAGAAGAGAGAAGAAACAAAGAAAACAAGTGAAAAGTAAAAAAAAAAAGACCACCTACAGGTCTCTGGAAATTGTATGGGAAAATTTCCCATACAATTTCCAATACCACAGTCCTTAAACTAATAATATCCTATCTACTTGGCATTAAAATGGCATTTAAAAAAAAAAAGCTATGACAAAGCCTAATGCTATCCTCCTAGTAAACTAGCCCTTTGGGGAAACCCACTTGGGTAGTCACCCCAAAAAGGGACCCCAAGAAAAAAAGATTATTATAATAATGATAATAATAATAATTAAAAGTTTTGATTTTTATTTTTTTTTAAATAGACTTCGAAAAAAGCCCACATATGGCTTTCATAAAACGAAAATGTTTTAAAAAAATTCTTTTTATAAATTAAAAAAAAAAGGTTAAAAAAAAAATTGTTTGACCAAGGGGGGGCACGTGGACCCCACACCCCCTAGCGCTAGGCAGGCACGGGCCCTACACATGTGCAGGGTACCACGCTGCCTAGGCAGCATGGGCCCCCACACCTGCGCGTAGACCCAAGCTACGGGTCTTTAAAATTTTTTGTATATGTTTTTTTATTTAAATTTTTTATTTTTTCTATTATTGTTTTATAATATATTAATATTAATAATTGATATTATTATTATTAATATATATAAATAATTTTTATGAAATTAAATTTTTTTTTATATTGTATAATGCTATTAATATTAATTAATATTGATTATTAGTAAATTTTATTATCTAATAATTGTGTTAATTAATATATAATTATCATAATTATTATTTAATAATTTATTCATTTAATCTGTATTAGTAATTATATGATTAGTTGATAATAGTCAAATAATTATTATTTAATTATTTTATTAATTGGTAAATTAATATATGTACTATCACTTAATAATTTATTTATGTACTCGTTTAAGACGATATTTGATAATTATAATAATTATTAAATACTAATAAGTAATATAATTATTACTTGCAAAAAATTATGTTGTAATTTAATTTTATTAAGGGATGATAATGCTTCCTATGAATATTTGGGCTAATTATTGGAAAATTATAATATTAACTTTATGAACAATAAATTTTGTTTAGCTATCATCTAGCTAAAATGACTCCCTTGTTATATTAACACAATTCTTTAATAAATGAACCCTGTCGACTCATTGTAGTATAGCATTGGCATAGGGATCAATTATTTCAAAATTGGTATAGCTAAATTTATAGTGGGTACTTCCATGAATGAGCTTAAATGTCAAGTTGACTTTTATTGCAACTTCGCCTTCTAGTTATCCTCCCTTGATAGAACCTATTCTTCTAGTAATTTAAATCACAAATGTTGTAAAGGGAATTTTGTTTCTAACTCTTTTCAAAAAATATAGTTCCTTTGTTAACCCTCAGCATAAACTTTTATCCCTTCAAAAAAAAAAGTTGGTGTGATTTTAGAGTGAATTTTCATGGGCATGACATTGGACATCTTACATCTCCGCAATATATCTCCTTTTTAGAGGAAGATGACAACTCCTTGAGTCACCCACATAACCAGTCCTTACATATAGAAGTCTTGATCCAGAACCATAGAGTCAAATGCGTGTTGATAGATGGTGACACTGGCCTAAACATTTGTTCTTACAGCTTGATCACACAATTCAGATTTTCAAAATTGGCTATTGATCCTAGAAAGAAGATAACTATAAAAGCCTATGATGAGCAAGAAAGATCTTCTAAAGGCACCATTGTCTTACCTATCAGAGTAGGTCTAGTAATCAGAGATACTACATGTCAGGTGCTAGATCTACCTTTGGCTTACAACATCCTTCTAGGGAGACCATGGATACATGAAATGCAAGCTATTCCTTCTACATACCATCAATGCTTGAAGTTTCCCTATGAAGGAGTAGAGGTTACTATCCAACAGACATATCTACCACTTGCAATACATTGAAGGAAAGTGTTGATAAAATTGTTCCCAATAACCGTGAATCTTCCACTAAGCAGCTAAACATTGCTTCAACATCCAAGATGGAAGACATTGCTAAAGAGGGCAATATCAAAGAAAATGGGATGGGAGAATATACTATAGAGCCAGTCCTATCTTTGACATCTCTCCCTATCTCGCCCAAGTCTTATGGACAATCTTTGAAGCAGTCCAAACTAGAATCTAAAGAACCTCTTGAAGCATATAAAAGAAATTTTGTGGCAGAACAAGTATCCAAGCAAGAGTTTGAAGAGGATGAAGCTATGCTTGCATGGCTATAAAAAGATGAATCTAAATCCTAAATTGTTCAAACTAGTGACTCTACAATATCAAAGATCCCTTCTAAGTCATATGGTCCAGGAGATAAATTGATAGCTAAGATGGGATATCTAGGTCAAGGACCTCTAGGAGTCAGAGGAAAAGGTCTTGTGACACCTATTTCACATACTGGTAGGAAAAATAAGGATACTATTGGCTTAGGCTTTAAGAAGAAACCATTCCACCTCAAAGGTAGCTATTCTCATGTCATAGAACAAATCGCACTAAGAGAAGCCCTTCTTAGGAAGGAAGAAACAGAACCCTCAGATAGTGGTTTAGATAGTTTAGAGCTCATCCCCTATGAACATTTGCCTAAAGAAATCAAAGACCTTCTTGATGCAGAAGATGATCCAATCAAAAGAGTTAATGTAGTAGAAACACAAGAACTTGCTATGGAACAAGAGATAGTTGCAACACAAGAACCAACTAATCTTGAAGCTAATCAAATGGACCAAGAGGAAGGTGGTAGTTATTTTGAAATAGATTCCCATGAGTATGAATTCAAATCAGAAATTGAGGGTAATCCTTTTTGGGGTGTTCACCCTGACTTTACTCATGTTCTAAGATTTCCTAGAGGTCCTGAATCAGAAGATGAATCAAATGACTATGAATGGGGAGTCATTCCAGAAGAAGATGAACTTATCATAGAAAAATATGTTGATGTTATTCACCAATATGCAACTAAACCCAACGTAAGTCTAGAGTGAAATAATGAACTTGACGAGTCTGATCCACCCACTAATAAATTTGGCAGTGATTTGCAATGGCTATGTGTCGCAATTGTGACAGCCATGTGTTGCAATTGTGATAGTAATAGACGTCATTGTTTTTTAGTCACAAAATACAACGTCTTTCCTTTTCTGTCACAATTATGACTTCAATCCGTCACTATGAAGCCCCTTCAATCTGACATCAACCCCGTTACAATTCCTTATATTAGTGTCGCAATTGCGATGAACATCAATGCAAATGTGATGGCTTGTCACATGGTCGCATGCACTTGGGAAGCCGCATGCGATCATGCGACAACCATCACAATCATGACGAACACCGGTGCAACTGCGACGGCTTATCGCAAGGTCACATGCGCTTGGGAAGCCGCATGCGATCATGCGACAATCGTCACAATTGTGACGAACACCGACGCAACTGTGACGGCTTGTCGCATGGTCGCATGCACTTGGGAAGCCACATGCGATCATGTGACAACCCTCACAATTGTGATGAAATTTGGGCGTTACCAATAAAGAGACCCCATTGTAATTATGGAGGCCGGAGTCGCAATTGCGACAAATTCAAGATAATTTTTTTTTAAAAATGGCTGTGTCTGCCCAGACTCATCATGAACATAATCAAAATATCGGTGAGTTTCCTTGAGTCTTTCCCATCATTGGAAAGACTCACTAACATCATTTCTTTCCTCACTAACATCAGTTGCTACTTTAGCCAGCATTTCTAACCTATTATGACTGCTTTACTGGGGTACTTCTTCAATAATTTTCATCCCAAAGTTAGGGGTTTCTTCAGAATTCATACTAAAATCTGGCTCACTAGAATTATCTACAAATTCCTCTATGTCTTCAGAGTCCTCATCACTATCAATCAGTATGTAGCTAACTCCATGGTTAACTTCTATTTTTGGACTCTGATTTTTGAATGTGGTGTCACTGGCTGCAGTTTGATTAAACATTTCCTCAGAAGAGGACTTTTCCAAAGACTCATTTTCTACAAATTTAGAAGATTCAAGGTTAACAATAGGAACAAAGTCTTTAGCATCTCTCTCAAAAAGCCTTCTACTTCTCCTTATAGGGGGTATGTTTGAGCTTAGAGGACTCTTCCATTTTCAACCCAATGCAATGGGTAGACATTTAGATGTACTGTGCAAAATTTGATATATGCACATAAAGTGTTTTTCAGAATGCCTCAAAGAAATGTATCTCATGGACTGCAATGATAGCAAAATCTATTAAAAATAAGATTTGTTGAATATACTTTAAAAGCCTTCAAGAAAATGTAAATGATATAAGAGCAAAGTCAAACTCACAACTTTGTCAGCATCCCCTCATACCTGCACAACAAATGTGAGCATTGGAACAAGCATTATAATTGAAATCCTTTGGCAAACATGCACGCTGCCTATGGAAACAAAAGAAATTGCAAATGAATTATTTGATAGATTGCCTCAAAGAGATAACACCTCGTGGAATGTAAAATGTGGAAGCATAGAAAAGGAAAGTAACATATTTGATTGAATGCTTCAAATAGATACCATCTCATGGACAATAATGATTACAGTATATGTACAAAATGGAATTGTTAAAAAGGCTTCAGAAAATTTAAAGCAAATGCAATGAGCAGAATTTACACATAAAAATTCAAACATAGTCGCAATAAAATAGTAATATCTTGTTCATTTCTTAATAGCATTTTAAAATTCAAAATGTTCTGGAAACTAGACAAACAAGTGCATAAAACACAGAAAGATTTTAAAGGAATTCTAAGAGGGTTATGAGTAGTTCAGTGATAAATTAGTGTGATAAATGGAGGCAACGAGACATTTCCAGATTCAAGACATCTACCTAATGTTGTGAAAGAGAAGAAAAGAGAATCGATCATCTACCATAAGAAGTTAGATTTGTTAAGGCAAAAACCAAAGACCTCAATCATTGATGGACACCAGATTGCTGAATGTCTTATACACAATGATGCAGTGAATACCATCATTTGCATCTGATGACTGTCATATTATCCTCAAAGTCAAGGATCTACAAGTTCATGAATGTTTTCAGACTCCAATAGGGGTTTGGCCTAAAACAAAGATAGCAGACTCCGGCATAAATATTAAATATTAAATATATTGCTTGCCATTTAGTTTTGTTTTATTTGGTCTACATTATGAATATGTGTTCTATAAAGATGGATAAGTGAAAGAACCATATTAATTGGAAGTCCTTTTATTCAAATTAAAGGAAAGCCATTTTTGATAAATATGCATATGGTTGCATTTTGAAACCTTTTTCCCCAATGCCAAAGCATACCAGAAAATTGTCTTAGACATGTGTCATCAAAGAGTCAGCTTATGCCCTTCTTACAACATGAAGTGGTTAAATAGAATTTTATTTAGATAAATAATTTTACTCACCCAAGCTACCAGATTTTTTTTTTGATGCATCAATAGGTCTACGACCTGAGATAATCTCAAGCAATAGTACCCCAAATGCAAAAACATCTATTTTCTCATCAACAATGCCATGCAGGAAATATTTTAGTGCCAAGCACTTGTTCAGGACATTTGAACACATTGAACGAAAAACTTTAAAAGTAGACTAATAATTATGAGAATAGTATCACAAAAGACCTGTAAACAAGATAGAAGGAAATTTTCTCACCCAAATGTTCCTTCAATTGGTGTGACAGAATGGTGAGTCCATTGCGTTGGAAGCCATTTTTCTAAACCAAAATCTGATATCTGCACTAGCCCAGCCATAGATGAAATTAAAAACCCAAAACTAGGTTTGCAACTTTCCCTACTATCTTCAATATAATTAATTAGTTAAAAGGAAAAAGTTCTTCATAAAGAAAAAGTAATTTTGAATTGAGATGAAATGTTTGTCATTGTCTTATTGAAACCAATTATAGCATGAAAATCCATAAACATATTACATTCTACAATACATGGAAAATTAATAAATTATCTTTTTCTTGAAAAACTAGGTTACCAAGAGTTTTGTGTTACACTTTAAAAAATTTCTTCATATGTTCCATTTAATTGCAGCTATGAATATGTGTTTGCTCACCTGTGGTTCAAAATCTGTCCCTAGCAAAACATTTGAAGCCTTTATGTCTCTATGTATGATACATCACTAGCAACATTTGTGCAGATAATGCAACCCCCTTGCTGTTCCAATTGCCACCTTGTACCAAATTGACCATTCCAGTACTAGAGTCTTGGTGCCTATTTTCAAATATATTTTTGAGTTTTAGATCTCTATTGCACTGAATTTTGCCATACTGTGGAATCAAACCAGAGTTTAATTTGTTGCCTTGAAAATGAGGTAAAAACTCAAGATATTGTGAATGAGAAAGGTTTAACAAAAAACAATTGGAGATGTCTGCTTGTTTATTTATATTCCTTTATCTTTGGCAGGAAGATCTAAATAGGGCTTTGATCAACAATATTGTAACATTTAGATTATTGCATAGTTAAATTAATAATTATTCATCACTTTCTATCAATATTTACTGTTCCACTATTTGATTATATATTAGTTGAATAACAAAGCCCCATCTAATCATACAAGGAAAGTTAGTAGCCTCACATCTTACAACCATTTTGAGACAATTAAGAAAGTTACCATGAAGAAGTGAAGCCAAGCTACCATTTACATAGTAATGGAAGATGAGATGAAGCCCATTCTCAATGCAGCATCCTATTAATGAGGTTGCATTAGGATGACACACATGCCCAATGATACCCAGCTCTGTTAGAAACTCTTTCTCTTTCTGTTCATCAGTGTTTCCTTTTGCTAGTCTTTTAACTGCTATCATCTGTCCATCTAGTAGGACTCCTTTGTACACCTCTACATATCCACCTCTGCCCACCAAATTATCTACAAATCCAACAATAGTAATAAGAATCCATCATTTTATATGCTGCAAGATTATTCACCAAGTAAAATTTATGGTCTTTTCTACTAACATTTTTTGATAGTTACTAAGCTATCAAAGACATCCCAAAAGCATACATGTATTAAGGAAAGGAAGGGAAGATGAGTTAGCAACCAACCAAAGTAGTAAAATGTTCTAGATAAACTTGTGCCAGTTACTTGAAGAAATAACATTCAGTGTTCACATTATAAATCACTTTCCTACCATTTCTTCATAAAATAAGAACATTGATAGTAGATGAGTCAGATCCAATTTTGGTGATTTGCCATGTTTCAAATTTGGGTATGATTCAAATATGATTTGATATTTTGTTGTTACAGAAATGTTTTGAGGTTTGACATCAATGCCAAAGGGGGAGACTGTTGGCAATTTGTCATTGATGTCAAATAATCTTGTGTTGTCACTTTTCTTTCTAATTATGATAATGAGAATGTTTTGTGAAGATTTCTTTAGACACACACAGATCATATTAACAGTGACAAGTATTATACTGTTTGAGATGTATCCATTATAAAACCTGTACATGATAAGTGTGTTGATGTATTGGTGATACTCAAACTTAACAACTCAAGGCTTATTGATGATCAAGTTAAACAAAGGCCCATCAATGTCTACATACCAAGATAAAACACCACACATCCCTCAATGATCATCCTTGATCATTTGACCCATTGGTCTATAACTTCAATAACAAAATCTCAAAACCCACCTACTCAATTAGGTCTCACAAACTAGGTTCTTTTGCTTTGATTGTCATAGTGGTTGTCAAGTTGACAAACATAGTTGTCAATCTTGACAACATTTTGACAACTTTTTAAATGCAATTTTTGCAAGTTTTAGAGTGTATAGGTAGTTATTACATCAAGAAGACAAGAAGATAGTATGGTGGAGGCAAGAATGGGCATCTTACCTTGAACAAGATCACAGTCACAAGATGGAGGACAAAGACACTATAGTTGCAAAGATGGAGTAGTCAATACTATGATAGCATTGAACAAGCCTTTGAAGGAGTCTTTGAATGATACCTGCCGTAAGGAGTCTTTGAATGATACCTACATTATAGAAAGAAAAGTATAAATTAGACAAAATAGAGAAATATTTAGTATCTTATTGAGCTTCACTTTGTTTTGAGAATAGTTTAATATTCTCTACTAAATAGGGCCAACCACGTGAAGGTGGAAGCTCATTTGGCCCCACCCCCCTCCCCCTAACATCACTCTACATTCCTCGTTAACATCTAACATTCATTCATTCTTTCAACTATTAATAAAATGTAACATTCAATCAATATCACATGATAACATTCATTAACACATTAGATTCGTTAACACACAACATTCATCAATATTCTGCATTAACACATAATTCATGAACATTCATTATCACATAATTAAATTCATTGAGACATAAAATTCAATCATTATCAATTAAGGTATGTAGATGACAATCATTTCTTTTTTTTCTTTCTAATTTGTTTTTCTATGTAAGCTCTAAGAGGAGCATCAATGTTATCATCATTTCCCCCCTCATCAGTTGTTTTGTTCTCTGTTCTTGATGATCTCAAATTCCTATGCTGCTGCAAAGGGGGGTCCTCTGCAATAACAAATAAAAGAGTTAAATTAAAAATATTTTATTATAATTGTTACAAGTATTTAATTATTTTAAAGAACATAACTGTGGTGCTCTTTACCTGATCTAGCCACATCATTTTGTCTGGACTCAACCTCAACATGCTCATGAACATTGACCCCTTGATCCTCTACAATTGCTATACAAAATGTTACGTTAATCCAAACACCAATTGCAATTACATATAAAAATTTTAATAGAAAATGTATACCTCCACCACTAGGATGCACATCATGCGAACCTTCATCATGCACAGATTGTGTAGAAGGACTGTCAAGCTGCATTCTAATATCCTACACATTGTTATCATTGCTTGCTTAGAATAGATATACTCACTTTATATTGGAACTTAACATCAAATAGACTAATTGGTAAAGTATTCAATTTGAAATAAATTTCATTTAGCTTATTTACCTGTGGCTCAGATGCATCATTATTAGAACCTTGCGCACTGATTTCAGCTCGTAGCCATTCAGCCACAGCTCTATAGCCTTGTTGGAAGCCAATTCTCTTGTCCTCTTCTGTGAGGCATCTATTGAACTTTGAGCCCTACATTTTTGCTTGGTATGGTGAATTTTACTTGCATTGTTTCATCAAAAAAAATTCCTTGCAATATATAAAAAATTTGATACAATTTTTCATTTACTAATACTTACAACTCGTGCCTGAAGTTTTGAAAAACCACCAGAGTCGAGCTTGTGTGTCCCATGCTTTTCTAGTCTTGCCTTTGTTGCCTTTGATGTGTCAGGCAATCTATGAAAATTTTGAAATATGTTAGATCATATAAATATAGAGGTTAATTAGTACATAATTACATTCTCAACAGTATCACATACCTTGCTCTAATCTCTACTGGTGTAATTCCTTTTTTCATGTCAGCTTTATACTTTCCATCCAAAATCAGAGCCTACCACTCAGCCTCAGGAACATAGGGTGGACGCTCGTGCCTGGGGTTAACCTATAAATTTTTCCTATACTGGTCCCTAATATACTTCAAACATAAACCAGCTCTTTCAAGGAGCCTGTTTCTCTCGAATGCACGAGGTCCAAAAAGCTAGGTCATACTCTCTACAAGATCATCCTTCAACTTTTTTTCTTGGTTATTCCACCTTTTAAGTAAAAAAAAACATGTTAGACTCATAAATGAAGTGAAGCTACCTTTAATATAGTTCAAGAAATGGATGAAAAGGAAAACTATTCTAGCAATGATATGAAATCAAAATAGTGGTTTGGGGTTTTAGTTAGGATATGATGTTCCACCATGTACGTAGGGTGGGCCCAAATATCCAAAAACACTCGTCACCAAGTTTTCACCAGAAAACATCATTCCCTACAAAACAATCATGGGATCATTAGTCGATGAAGAGTGATCAAAAACTAAATTACTATTATATCACTATAGAATAATAATAACTTTAAAGTACCTAGAACTTTGGCTACTTTTAAGGGAATGCCTTCATCCTTGCTGACGATCAATATGCAATCCTTCACCATTATCGTACTAGGAACACGGGAACATCTAGGAAATGATGTTGCATCAGGACTTGTTGCATCTCCTATTGCAAAAAATGAAAACCATTATCAAATGCCTCCAAGAAATAATACTTCAAGGGAAATAAATTGGTGCAGAGCACCCATGGCACAAACACAATCAAGGGATCTACATCGTAAACACATAACACTTAAACACATAACAAAAGAGAGAAAAAGAGGGATTTGTGTACCAATAGATGGTGCAACAGTTGATGCCTGTAGGCTGCGTGTTGCTGACATAGCAATCGAAAATACATTTGTGGTTGTCCTGGATGCAGGTGGTGTTGTCATAGCATCATGGAAAGGAGCTGAAGAATAAAATTGTTAGAGCATGCATAACTATAGAATGCGTGGACTAGCATGGACAAGATTGTTAGAGCATTAAAAAAAAGGATTGTTCGGGCATGTATTGTCAATGATTATGATCATTCCTATATATATTTAGTGGAAAACACAAGTGGGGAATGGAACATGCGATCTACCTGAACCACCTGCAGTACCCTCATCATGGGAATGGGGTTCAAAATTATGCAAATAACTCTATAAAGACAACGCATCCATATTTTAATTAATGCCATAAAAGAGCATAACATAAAAACCATTATTCAACTCTTGTTATAATTAAAAATTTCATTAATACTTACTTTTAAGTTTTCAGAAGTGCACAACAAGTCAGCTCCCCTCTCTTTTATTTCCTGAGTCTGAGGCTGTATGGATGCCAAACGCAAAAGTTCTTTTCCAATTTTCTTTAGCAACTTTTTAATGGAACCGATTGGGTCATCAATCTTTGCTAAATCAATAAAAAAAGGGTCCTCCTCAAGGGGGGACTCCTGAGGGACTGTAGGTTGCTTTCCCTCTCTTTGACCACTAGCCCTCTGTGACAACAATAGTATTAGTATTATCAAAATTACTCCAAAACAATGAAGAAAACAAAATTAAAAAAATAACATTTTGCTTCTATCTAGTTTGCACAATTACAATGAGTTTTACCTACTCATGTGTAGATAAGCTAGGAATATCATCACCATCCCCTCTGGGTGGTTGCTCCATATTGTGCCCCTATGTCAAAGATCAAGTATAAAAATGTTAGCCAAAAATTTAATAACTAAATGGTATGTTGGAGTCATTGATTAGAATTTGGTTTAATAGTATGTACCACCCCCATGATAGTAGCCTCGTTTGTATCTATGCAGTTCAAATTGTAATCAATAAGTAGCTCTTCCCCTACACATATTGACTTTATCACACAGATGAATACACGATTTCCCTCGCGCGCCTCAAATATGCAATTGGGTTGCTTTATAGTTGACCCAAGTCGTGTACTATTTATAAAACCCGCAATATTCCTTGTTGCTTTTGGCCTTCCATCAATGTATATAGCCACACTTTTACTTTGATTATTGTCTTGCTGTTGTATATAATTTGCTGAGAGTGCATACCTACGCATACTTTTTTTATATTGAACAATATGCATCCAACTTTTGTAATCGTAACATGGTCCAACATACTCCATCAATTTAGAAACTTTTTTGTAAGACACCTTTATGCCATCCATAGAAAATAGGCCCAAACCATGTAATGATGATGGTGCTATGTGATATATCCTCTTGTTAACACAAAACTCAGTGTTTATTGGAGGAAGTTCCTTGGGTACCCAATGTTTCTATAGATGTTGGTACCTCAAGGGCACCTCGATGTCGCCTTTCATCTCATCATCATAAGAACATGACCCCCCTTGAGCAAGGAAAAATTTCATGCATTTATTGAATTTCCTTCTAGTCCTTTGACCTCTAGTTAATCTCCCTGTTCTAAATAAACTGCATGTCTCACTTTCCTCTTCTATTCCTATATTTCCCTCACTCGAGGAAGACACTTCTAAAAAATACCTATTCGATGGTACCTGTAAATGGGAGAGATCTTAGAAGACATCAATCTTACTTTTGATAAGTGTATTAAATAGACTGTCTATAAGGTGTATTGACTTATACCTGTCGATCCATGAGACTGTGTGGGATGCTCCTGAAAGGGGTTCAGTTTCCTGCAAATGTAATTCAATTATCATGAGCATAATCACATCATAATCATAATCACATCCATCATAAGCATCACATAAAAATTAAAAACATTAAAAGGTACACATTATAACACTTAAATTTGTGTTTCTTGTTAATCCATCAACTCACCTTGGAGTATGTGTTTGGAAATCAAGTAATTACAGAGTATTTGGTGTCTTGAAGGTGTTCCTAGCCTAAGTACCCATCTCTTATTCATCTCAAGGGTGCCATACCTAATGAGGCCATTAGATTTGTGAAGCTTGTGTTGAGTTGGAGGTGCAGGATTGGGATGGAGACAAACTCATGTTAGTAACCATTGAAGGTTGAATGTATCTTGCCTAGGGTGTCTTGTGGATGAACTAAAATAATTTGTTGTTTACTCATTTGCCAAGTGAGTAAGTTGATAGACCAAAGCATAAGGTCTATCCCTGTGGGTAGGTGTTGAGATTGACCAAAGGATTGTTGATCATTTCCTTTAGTAGAGGGTCCATTGCCATTCCCTGCTGCATCACAGGCAACCATAGATATATTGCCAAATGGTTTCTTTTCATGTCTAGTCAGTAATGAGAAAATCTAAGCCCACATGAAGAACTCTTATGTAGATTCACAAGAGATTTCAAGTTCTAAATGTATCAAGTATATGAACCTGGTTCAACAAGTAAGTTAATAGGATATGTTCATAAGTTTTTATGACAAACATTTGATGGGTATTGCTTATTCTGAGTGCTAAATGCTCTGAAGTGTCAACTTTGCTTCAATAATGTGATATGTGAGTGACAAAGTTTGGTTGTCTATTCCTAGCAGGAGATGAACAATGGAGGAGATAGAGTGAATGCTAAAAACCAAATGGATGAGCAGGGAAGCACTCCATTAGGATTGAAATTGAGAAAGAGTCCTTCCTTAATATAACTTATTCACTTGAGCATGTGCCAACGAAATGGGGAATCTTCACATGGTGTGAACAACTTGACAATGGAGGAAGGAAAAATGCATAACAATGGGTGTCTAGGAGCAAATAGTGATGTTGAGGAGAAGAAGAACCAATCAAGAGGCTATGGTAAAGTGACATGGAAAGCCTATGCATACAACCCCAAGGCATTCACTATCCAATTAAGAGAAAAGCTATTCTTATAATAGAAACAAGAGGATAGTAAGAAATAGCACATAAGGAAGAATGCAAGAAATGCCAATCTACACCAATGTGTGATAGTGAAACACAAGCCTTCTTGATGATCATGATACATAGAGACAATATGTTGAATGAGAAATAAAGACACTCCAAAAGAGGTTTTCTAAAACCAATCGATTTAGGTAATAATGTATCCTCATTTCTGCAAACAAAGGACATAAGTTATTGAATGAAAAAGGATTGTATGGTGAAGCCAAAGTTTATTAATGATAATTTTTAGTAGAAGTAAGTTTCTAAATTTTTATTCATACACATTATCTTTAGGGATCTCATTATCTTATAAATATGACCATAAAACTTGCATGTTAAGGTCAATACCTAACTTATGAGCACATGTTAAGGTCAATACCTAACAAAGCCTTAGAGTAGTCCAATTGCTGCTATATTTTTTGGATTTTCTCTTGCTGTTACACCCCTATAATGGTTGCCATAGTCATCAAATCTCCAATAGAGACTCAAGGAGAATTCCTATACACAGATCAAGTGCACACTTCCAATTATGAGAGGAATAAAGATTTTGATGGCATAGAATGTCATGTTAGGACCATGTAATGGTGTTTGATCCATTGGTACGATCTGGAAGTGTTTGGAGTGGTCATTTTGGTAAAGCCCTAGGCTTATGCACCTAGGAAGGAAGGTTTGATGGTTTGAATATTAAATAGATTAAGGATTGATGACATACCTCTAAATTTCATCATCATCATCCTTGTCATCATCATCATCATCATCCTCATCATCGTCATCATCATCATCATTGTCGTCATCGTCGTCGTCGTCATCATCGTCGTCGTCGTCATCATCGTCGTCGTCGTCATCATCAACATCATCATCATCAACATCAACATCATCTTCATCATCATCATCAGTAGCAGCATCATCATCTTCTTCTTCTTCTTCTTCTTCTTGAAAATTTGTGTCAGGAACATCATCCAATAACTGTCGATTGTGATCATCATCTACATCATCTTCTACTTCTTTGGTATCTTCTTCTTCCATCACATTATACTTTATCGGCCTTCCTCTCGGTTCATGTCTAATAACAAATGACCAACCTGGTTTATGTGGAACCTCTGAGTAAAATACCTGCTCACATTGGCTTGGAAGAACATAGGGCTCATCCCCAACTGGCTCAAATGACCTTGTATTAACCATTATAAATCCATTATCATGTTCAATAACAGTTCTATCAGGATCATTTGGATTTAGTCGTAGCCTGTACCATTTGATAACGAAGAGTACTAATTTGAAGGAACTAAGGTCACACTCAAGTATATCATCCAAAATGACATAGTATCAATTTTTAGACTCTCGAGGATGTAAGTCATTTCTAGATGAAATATTAGTCACTTGAAAGACTGCAGTTATTCTAGAATCACAAGTTTTCTTCATGTCATCCAACACTTTGACGTGAAATTTCTGACCATTACAGAACATACCCTTGTGGTGTTTAACCTGCAATAATATGTGAAACATGTCAAAATTATTGTATCATGAGTTGATAAACATACGGGTGATTAATAAATTTGTACGTACCTAGAAATCTCTTAAACCATATGCTAAATCTATTTCCCTTTGCGTAACATTGGAATCTCCATTACGATGAGCTTCTTTAACCAATGAAGATACACCTTCCCATGTTAATGTGTGACTAGAATGTTGACATCGTTCAATCCATACCATCATCCAATCAAGATTGTTTGCAATATACAAATGTAGTGCATCCCACTCTCGAGTAACTGTACAAAAAAAAAATAGACGACTTACAACTGATTTATTTTGAAGATTAAGAAATAATTTATTACAATAACATCTTATAACTTATTACCTCTCACTTTCCTCAATCTACCTTTCCCCATCAAGTACTCCCCTTCAAATTTTTTAAAAGGGACGAGATCCCAAATGCGATCTACATGGATATTTGATGCAAACTTAGGAAGATATTCAGTAATGTACACCATAGTCTGGTATACCATATATCCCTCTACCATAGAACCCTCAGGATGTTCTTTTTGTTGAACCAAAGCCTTCAAATATTTCAAGTGCCTCTCAACCATCCACATTGACCTAGAGTGTACAGGTCCACACAATTCAATCTCCTCAACTTGGTGTATGAGGTAGTGTTCTTGTGCATTGAAAAAAGTTGGAGGTAGACACTTTTGCATTTCACATAGTAAATGAGGAATTCTTCTCTTCCAATAGTTTATATCTTCTTTATGGATTTCTTTAGATGACAAGCACCTACATTAAGAGATTCAAGTCACAAAAAATATATAAATACGAGACTTTACAAAATAATATACAATAGATTACATAGCAAGAAAAACAAATCATGAATATAATAAATATATACAACAAATTGAACAGATATTACTGCTTACCTCATGTATTTTCCAAGATCATATATCACTTGTTTGATGTTATTGTTGAAGTGCTCTGGGAGAGATAGAGGTAGCACGTACTGCAGTAATTATAAACCAATCATTTCATTGTTTTCTAACATAACATAATGAATAGTACATGTAGTTTATGAATATATTGTAACTATAGAAGAACATAACTTACCTTGATGAAGTATGCCAATCATGCATTTTGAGCCCTGGCCCAAATTCACTTTTCTTTGATATGAGATTTCTTATGTTCATAGAAAATCTTGTGGGAAAATCAAATTTTTCGTATGACTTCTTTTATGGCATCACTTTGCTGCTCCGTTAATAACCAAGGAAGGGAACTTATATTAATCTGATCTCTATTGCTATTTGAGTGAATGAAATTCTTCAGTGCATGATTGGATTCATGAATGTCATTACAAATTCTGACAATTTTTTCTTTGTCACGCCTTCCATCCAATATTTTCCACAATGTCTCTGTTATATTCTTTCCAATATGCATAGTATCAAACAAATGTGCAATTTGTAGGTGCTCATAGTAGGGCAACCTACTAAATTGTCTGGGATAGCTTTTTAGTCCCTTTGGAAGGTTGTCAGTAGTGCCTTGACGACCTTCACGATCATCAATTACATAATTAGTAAACAAAAATCATAATAGAAATATATAAATTACAAACATAAACCATTAGGTAGAATGACATTACCTCGACGATTAATTCTATTATATTCCAACTTCCATAGGTGAGGTGTCATTCTTTGTGGCTTTGATGTAGTCTCTTCTTTCCCATTGAAAAGATGTTTTTCCATACTTCGATACTTATGATTCCTATGGAGGAAGTCTCTACACTCATCAAACACCTGCTTTCCTAAACTTTTTGAATGACGAGATTTCATCTTTAGACCACAAATTGGACATGCAAATTTTCCCTTTGTTTGAAGACCTACAAGATAATGATATAATTGGATTATTAAATATGTTGATTTTTATAATTAGATTTATCATGCGCAACTTGAATTCACTATAACATACCACAAAAATGTGTTAGCCCTGGGGCATCATGTATTGTCCATGCAAGTATTGCATGGAATTGAAATTGTCTTTCTCCTATTGGTCTACACACGTCATACATAGTGACACCGTTCCATAACTCCACCAACTCGTTGATAAGAGGCTCAATATATGCATTCATATCTTTAACTTGATATTTACCTACTTGAATGAAAAGTAACATTACATAATTATTGTGACCATTTTACTGCAAGATTTGTAAGTACATGTAAATTAATAACTATCAAATGATAAAATACTTGGAACAATCATTGCCAACATAATGTGCTCCCTCTTTATTGACATCCATGAAGGAATGTTATTCTTGATAACAAAAATAGGCCACATCAAGTAAACAGATCTCATCTTTCCAAATGGATTGACACCATCCGCTGCCAATGAAAGCCTGAGATTATGAGGTTCTTCTTTGAAGTGTTGCCACTTTTCCTCTATGTGCATAAATGCCGAACCATCTGCAAGGATTTGAATAATGTCATCTTGACTTCTATTGTGTGCATGGTAATCCATAAATTGTGCCAAGCTACTACACCTGAATAATTGTCGCATCCATGGAATAATGGGGATGTAACGAAGAACCTTGTGAGGCACCTTTTTTATTATTCGATCTATTTGATATCTACTCGTATGACATACAGGGCATTGTGTTGCAAATGCATGTTCTTTATAATATATAATATGATCATTGGGACAAGCATGTATTGCTTGATACTCCATTCCAATATCTTTCATAACAGTAGATAATTCTCGATATGAGCGAGGTAGAATATTTGATGGTGGTAACAAAAACTCAACTATCAATCTACAAAAAAAAATATAAGTTGTTAATATAAACAATATTAGTGGTACATTATTCACCATTTGTTAACTATAAAGACATATATGACATACCTTAACATACGTGACATTGTTATGTTGGATAAACCATTCATAACCTTCAAGTTGAACAACAACAATACAGCAGAGAGAAGAGTTGTTTGGGAGTCTTTGTATAGGGGCTCGTATGCCTTCTCAAGTAGAGGTACATCGAGGCTATCATCATCATCATGATCAGATACGCTTGGACTAAATGTGTCATGGATCAATGTATTTATACTATCATCTTCAATTGTGTTTTCTAGCGCATGATCGTCATCTTCCATGGGATCATTATCTTCACCTTGGATATTCGCACCTCCATGTTCCTCCACTTCGAAAACCATATTCTTCAGATTGTTATGGTTCATATCATGTACTTCCCTGGGGAGATCAACCTATATAAAATTGATTAACATAAATAAACCATGATCATCAACTCATCATCAAGTGATTTCATATGTATATAAATTGTTAAAATGATATAATGAACAACTTACTAGTGGATGATAGTCATGCCCCCCTTCAATGTGACCATTCTCCCTACAATGTCTCTTAACTGTTTTGATTAGCAGTCTTCTACGGTTTAAGCCCTTACAAATTTTGCAGGGACAATAACATTTTCCATCACCTTTTCTTTTCAAGTTAGACCACAATCTAGTGATTGTCTCCCTATTTTGTTCTTCACTTATATTATTTGACATGATCGTTCTTCACAGGAAGCAAAAATCGAGCTATGAAAACTTCGGTCTACAACTTTCACAAACTAAGCAAAACTATCGAAAGTACACAAATCTTCTTAGACCTAGTTAAATACTTTAATATTTTAAAAATACTTTCTTTGACTTTATTCCTAAGACATTTAACCCAATCACCTTTTATAACATTCAGTCAATTGCTCTAGGCAAATTTGTGGATAAGATTATTTGTAAAACTTTGACCAACTGCCTGAAGGTCTTATTTCAAGAGACCTTACAACATTAAGCCACTAAAAGAAATTTCAAAACATATAAGCTAAAAGTCTAGTTAAAATATACATTAGATTAAAAAATATACAATTTTCATACCTGAGCGCGCGACTATAACTCGTGTAATGGTCTTCTTGCTTAGCTCTAGAAGCTCTCCAGCAATCAAAACATATAAGCTACAAGGCCTAACAACAATTTCAAAACATATAAGCTACAAGGCAAGACATATTACATGACATGGCAAAAGGAACAAAATTTACAAGCTTTAGCAAGACATATTAAATGACATCATAGTGCTAGAGAGATCACAATTATATGAGTCAAACATAGTCATGAAAAAGCACATAAATTAGTTATTATATGAAATTAAAAGATATATAGTTAGATAGGGACATCCATAGGGCATATTGAAGAAATGAAATGGTCATATAGATTTCATATAGGATTTTGAAGATGATAGTGTTCTAAGGCAAAGAATCCATTCATATAACCATAATGACATTAAATGTTTAAGCATGGAAAATCATCAAATACCAAAATAGAGCAGCAATAAATCATTAGCAATAGTATTTGCTTGAAAGTTTCTAAAGCCTTTTCAAAAAATCAATTTTGTACATATCATGCAATCATGGCATTCCATGATACCACATTTATTAGATGAATTTGTTCAAAGAGTTCATGTACCTCGTCTATATTTCCACATTTTGCATACATGTCTAATAGGGCAGTTGCAACTACAACATTTGACAAAATTTCTTAATCCTTTATAAAGTTGCATTCAGATTTACATCTCCTAGTTGCATTTGTTTGAAAGTTTGTAAAGACTTTTCAACAAATCCATTTTGTGCATATCCTGCAAACATTGTAATCCATGAGACCTTTTTGAGGCAATTTATTAAACCATTCATGTGCCTTATCTATCCTTCCAGATTTTGCGTAAATGTCTACTAGTGCATTTCCTTCCATAATGTCTAACTGAAAAGCCCCTTCCATTATGCTCTGATGGATGTCCATACCCTATTCCAAAGCTCCCATTTTAGCACAGGCAGAGAGAATGCTGACAAAGGTTGTGAAATTAGGATTTACACCTACCAAGTGTATTTGATTGAAAGTTTCTACAACCTTTTTAACAAATCCATCTTGTGCATATCTTGCAATTGTTGCAGTCCATGAGACCACGTTTCTCTGAGGCATTCTCTCAAAAAATTTATGTGCCTTGTCTATGCTTTTACATTTTGCATATATGTCTATAACATAATTTCCAACTATAATATCTCATGAAAACCCCCCTTTCATTATGCTTTGATGGATATCCATACCCTGTTCCAAAGATCCTATTTTGGCACAGACAAGGAGTATGTTGGCAAAGGTTATGGAATTTTTCAAGTTTGGTTCAGAACTGTTTGATAAAACTGTTAAAAAGGGGATCAGTTGATCCATTCAAAAAAAAAGAGGAAGGGAGGAATTCTTTGTAACACCAATTATTCAAAAGACAATAAATTGAAACTGCATTAGATCAATAAGTGACTATTTTTTTTTTTCTGTGGTATGACCTCATGCATTGATGTGGCTAGGTGAGTCAATTTTGTAGAGCATTGAAGGTTATTTTTCACTCGAGTTTGTACTAGCTTAGAGACTGGTGTATTAATTAGTGGGAACCTACAATAAAAAAGATTACAAAAGATGAAGATGGTAATGATGAAAAATTATGCTTACTATACAAGAAAGAAGAGGGTATTTGGTAAGGTCCAAATTGTTTGAAAACCAAGATTTCTATCAAGTAGTGGCCCATGCCAAACTTTTTGATAGTTGAGTTTGTTACTTGCCAAGATCATAATGAAGATTTCTAAGACCTGTTCCTACTAATTAGCTATGGCTAGTTATCTATAACCCTAGACACAAAGCATTGCAGATCATTGTGTGTCTTATTTATATCTTTGAAAGATGAACAACTATGTCCTTGTTCATGTGTGGAAGCATGGTGAGGCTATTTTGACAATTGCTTGCTGTGGCGAGTTGCATATCCATTTTCCTTTTAAGGATGATAGCTGAGTGTGTCCCTATCCTTGGTTGAGAATTCAATGATCCTATATCCTGCCCAGGAGGTCCAGTGTGGCCATACCCACAACTAATTGTAAATATATTGAGCTATGTTCCAACTCACATACAAATATATAGCCTTTCCAAATCCCAAGAAGAAAATAATAAAAATTATAGAACCATATATTAGTAAATAGGTTTCAATATTTAATCCTATAATTAATAATTAAATTCATGTAATTAAAAAGAAAATATTTGTTACGTTGAAAAAACAATTTATTACCTATTCAAATTCAAACTTAATATTTATATACGAACAAGATGAGTTAGATGAAGAAACCTTCAAAACAAAAGAGCTTTCACCTCAAGAAAGGAAAAGTGGTAAAATTGCCACAATGACTGGAACTCTCGAGTATGAACCTTTTAAGGTTCAAGGTATGTTGCAAGGACACAAAATAACAGTGCTAATTGATAGTGGGGCTACTCAGAACTTTAGTAATTCAGCCTTAGTCATCACAATGGAGCTCCAAGCAGTAGAACTAGAAATTTTTTGTGTGAAGATGGTGGATGGATCCCAAACATCTTGTTCAAAAAAGTACACAAATTAAATAGACCATTGGAGACTATAGTCAATGATGATTTCTATGTTGTGGAGTTAGGTGGTACCAATGCTACACTTGGCATTCAATGGACAATGTCCATTGGTAAGTACTCCCTTAATCTCCAAACAATGGAATTCAAATTCAAGATAGATGGTAGGAAAGAGGCATTTAAGGGCCTATGCGATGAAGTTCCTGAAGATGTAAGGACCGAAAGTATGAAGAGACCATATAATTCCAAAAGTGTTGTTGATACAAAATAAATGAATCAGATATGTATGGAATTTTGATAAACGAAGGCTAGTGGCTTGGGCTCTACAACCGGAACCCAAGACGCTCTTCGAAGAGGCCTTCCAAGTGGGAGGCCTTCCTCTCCCACATACTGGTGCAATTAATTCACATTTATTGCAACAGGGTCCTTGGTTTTTTTGCCTTTTATGGGCCCTAATATGCTCTGCAGTGGGCATTCGATGCCTTCCATCCAAGAAAACTTACCTCTGTCTTCCTCTGCCAAGGCTCAATTGTTTAAGAAAGTGGTGGAGAATGAGGTTAAGGTTCTCAATGGCATGCGCTTCATCCAGTACAAACCCAGTGGAGAACCATGCACACGACATGGAGGTGATAAAGGTAAGTCCATTCCTATCGAAGCTATCATTGTTAAGCCAAATTCCCAAATGGCGCTTGCTATTGAATCAGAAAAAATACATTAAAGGATACTGATTTGTTTCTTGCTACTCAAGAGGTGTCTAAACTTCCATCACATTCCTTCTTGAATGAATGGCTTCATAATGTGTGGTCTAAAAAGCTAGGTTTCCATTTTACGTATTTTCAAATGATTCAAAAAGGGATTTTTTAAATTTTTATGGCTAACCCTACAAGTCAGAAACAGGTTAGAAGGAAATTCTAGAAAGTTAGTTCTTGCAATTTTAGGGCATTTTCTTGGTCCCCAAATTCTATTCAAGAGGAGATTATAGCCCTCTCTTGCCCTCGATGGCTCACTGTTGACCATCTTCCATCGTTTCTTTGGAATTTGATTCCCCAAGCATTTGAATGGATTGGAAGTGTTATTAGAGTGGATAAAATGAACACTCTGCTTCCCCACAATGATGCTAGGGTTCTGGTTTCAATTAACCTAGGTCTTGATCTTCCTAAAGAGATTATGTTTGACCTTGAAGGGCAGATGATATTGTGCCCTATCATGATTCTTGGCGGTATTAATGCCTACTTCCTTTGTCGAAGGGAAGGCCACATGAGATTCTCCTGCCCTCTCCTTTAAAAGAAGTCTCCTCCTCTCTCTGAAGGCACTAATGCTGCAATCCCTAATACCTCTCAGTCTTTACCCTCATCTTAACTTGAGAATGACTCTTCCTAACTTTCTTAGTTGATTCAACCCCCCTTGACCTCTAAGGAGTTGGAAGCTACACTTGATGCCTTAAAACAAGCCTTTAATAACACTGGTGACCCCCTAGCCTCTTATGCTATTGAAGTGAGCTCTGCATTACATGACCTTCCCAATGTGAATTCCCTTAACTTTGGACTGGACCCTAAATCTCCTAGACCCAAAAAAGAACTCAAAATGCTTAACAAATTACTCTTGAGCAGATTAGGAGGCTATTTAACCCCAAATTTAATAATGTTTCTGCACCCAGGATGTGCTTGAACAAGAACCGTGACCCTGTTTCCATTTCATAGGGACCTCATAAGGGATCCATCACTTCATCCACTCCCTTGGGGGAGGGTGAGACTATTAGAACCAATGACCATCCTGCTGTGGAGATGGTGGAGAATCTAGGGAGTTGGGTTGAGAAGTGTTCTAATAAGGTTGATGCAACTACATCCCTAGATGGGCTTGGTGCTCTTAAGAAAGCCTATGGAGATGAAGAGAAACTTAGTAATTTCTCTCTTGTGGTCATTCCCGCCCCCTTACTTAGCCTCCCCCCCTAAGATTCATCACCATCTTCCCAATAATCTAGCCATTGTTCCCCATAGTTTTGGCCTCTCCTAGATGAGTGGACCAAGGGATGAATCTGTTATGAAGGACAAGGATGAGAAATTAGAAGAGGGAGAGATTGAGGAAGGGGCTGACACAAATATCAATGAGGCCCTCAAGGATCCTAAGTTGTTTGTGTTTAATGCACAAAAGAAGAAAAGAAGAGTGAAAACTAAGAAAATTGAGCAAGAAGTAAACTGTGAACCATAGTTTATTGAGAATAGGGAGCCCTCTACTAAGAAGAGAGGTAGGCCTCTTGGCCTAACCATAGGAAAATTTCCATCTAAGCACCCTAGACAACAACTTCCAAGTTGCTATAAGAGATTTACAGCTCCCATGGATACAAAGTTATAATGTTTTACATGGATTTTACAATTTCATCTTGGAATGTCAGGGGTTTGGAATCCCCAAATAGAAAACATGTCATTAAGAGATTTCTAATGATGTAAAAATGAATTGATATTCTTTTGCTTCAAGAATTATAGGTAGTTGGATTCACTCTTGACATTAATTTAAGATGCATCTAGCAAGATGCAAAGTGCTTTTTCACAAAGCATGTTAAGAGCAAGGGTGGTGCTTCTATCTTGGTTGGGCCCAAATGGAAAAAATACATTTTTGACTGGGGGTGTTCTTTGTGCAACGGGGCAATTTGGATAACAATTAAGAACAATGGATTTGAATATGGTATTTGTAACATCTATTCTCCTAATGACCACAAGGAGAGGACAAATTTGTGGATGTGGCCACTTGTGTTGATTTAAAATTAGGACTGTGAATGGTGTAAAGGGTTTTTTTTTAATCTTATCTCTGTATATTAGATCTGTGTAGACTCAAAAGAGTCAAAGTTAAAGTTTTAAACGGATGAAAATGTGTTATAACTTAACATCTTTCATTTGCATCTGGTTTGGGTCAATTTGATTAAGCATTGAAGAAGTACAGGAATAAGGGAACAGAGGTCTTACGGTGTGCCCTAACTGACTATCGGCACTCAAAAATTTGTATTCCCTATGAACTGATAGATGGTTCCACATCTCGGTGAGGGAAATGTAACATTTTGCTTTGTTTCTTTTGTTTCTTTTGTTTTGAAAAATGTTAATGCGGATAAGATGGATTGTATAAAGGTGACAAGGCATCTGTAATGTGCCTAGTCACTACAAACTGGTATTGAAACCATGACTTATGCTTGTCAATAAATGGGCATTAAAAATTTAAAGGGTATTTGAGGAACATACCTTTGATAAATCACAACTCGGAGGTAACCGATAGTGAAGCTGAAAATATGTTGTCCATGCCGAGTCTCAAGTTATTTGGTATCCACGCAGAGCATCAAGATCTTCGACCACAATTGTGAAAATGAGACCCAAATGACACTTCACTTCTCCTCGTCCAACATACAAATTACCCAATGGCTGCAAAAATCCCTCTCGATGCTATTGAACATAGAAATGACCAACATTTTAATTTTTTTTCCTTATATCCCGTTAATGTCGCAATTGTGATGTTGTCGGGTTATAATTGAAAAAAAAAGCCAAAAACACATAACATTTTCCCACCGTTGCAAATTGCTGTCGCAATTTCTCCCCAAATGTATTAGTGACCTATCATTGAAATGGACTCCCACAATGACATTGAGCCTATTCATGAATTGAACTTTTTGAGTTGTAATATAACCTTTGAACTTGAGCATCAGGTCAGTGCCAATGATGACAGATCCATATCCGTGAACATCATTTCCTAATCCTTCCCTACTTTGACTATCCAACATCCTGACCTTCTTGACCAAACTTCCATGAATCCGAGCCAATGTATCTATACTTTTCCAAATGACTACGCCCTTGCTTGCTACCTCAATGCAGTTGAGCCTATGAGGACTTCCATCAATGAACTGAGCATCAACATGACTGAGTCAAACATCAAGTATCTTAGTCAGAAAAATAAGAATAAGAATAAAAATAAAAGGAGTTCTGAGGGTGAAAACCACTTTGTGGTAGTCTCTGAACCTACAAAAGTAAAAATAAAAGATGTATCTAAAGGTGAAAACCTCTCTGAGGTGTGTAAGGATGAGATATTTGATGTCCTTCTGAGTCATTTACAGGACAGATCTCCAGTTCTAATTGAGCCCACTCAATCTATCAATTTGGGTACAACAGAGGAACCATAGTTGATACATGTAGCACAATCCTTATAAAAAGAAGAGAAATTTTTTTTTACTACATTCTTAATAGAGAAAAAGATCAACTTTGCATGGAAACATTCAGATATGCCAGGGTTGGATCCTGATCTTATAATACACCATTTATCTATTGCTCCTGGAGTAAAACTTGTTAAGCAAAAATTGAGGAAGATGCATCCTCATGTTGCACTGCTAGTAAAATTTGAATTAGAAAAACTACTAAGAGCTGGATTCGTCTGTGTTATAGACTATGCTGAATGGATCTCTAATATTGTACCTATTTCTAAACTAGATAAATCAATCAGAGTGTGCACAGACTTTAGAGATGTGAACAAAGAATGCCCTAAGGATGATTTTCCACTACCTAACATTGATATGATAGTGGACATGACTATGGGTTTCGAGATGTATTCCTTAATGGATAGTTTTTATGGATATAATCAAACAAAAATTGCTCCAGAAGATCAAGAGAAAACTACTTTCACATGCGCATGGGGTACCTTCTATTGGAATGTCATGCTATTTGGGCTTAAAAATGCTAGTGCTGCATATCAGAGAGCAATGACTTCTATTTTTCATGACATGATGCATAGAACTATGGTGGATTATGTTGATGACACTTTAGCAAAATCTATGATTAGAACCGAACATCTAAACGACTTGAGCATGATCCTAGATAGAATGGAAAAGTTTAGTCTCCAACTAAATCCTAAGAAGTGTACTTTTGGTGTCACTTCTAGAAAGCTCTTGGGATACATAGTTTCAAATAAAGGTATTGAAGTTAATCCGGCTAAAGTAAAGGCTATAATGGAGATGCAACCTCCCAAGAATATCAGTCAAATGAGAACACTACAAGGGAGATTACAATCTATCAAGCGTTTCATATCATAGCTAGCAAATATATCACAACCTTTTACAAAGACATTACATAAAGGTGTGACCTTTGCATGGAACAAATAATGTGAGAAGAAATTTGACCATATCAAGCAATATCTATCAAATCCTCCTATCTTGATACCTCCTACTCAAGGGAATTTGTTGATCCTATATGTCTCCACAATAGATACATCACTGGGGGCATTGCTTGCACAACATGATGAGAATAAAAAGGAAAGAGCTATATACTATATCAGTTGAACTTTGGTTACATATGAGAAGAACTATTCAATGATTGAGAAAGCTTGTCTAGATGTGATCTTTGCATCACAAAAATTGAGACATTATATGTTAACTCATACCACTCATTTGGTAGCTAAAATTGATCCACTAAAGTACCTACTAAGAAAAGCTACCCTCATGGGTAGATTAACCAAATGGGTCATGCTCTTAAGTGAATTTGACATCAAATATGTTGAATGAAAAGCTATAAAAGGATAGGTAATTGTTGATCAATTGGCTTAAGCACCATTGATTGATGATACACCAATGCAAATGGAATTCCCAGATTCTTCTATCATGCATCTTTCTTCTAGAGAATGGTAATTATTCTTTGATGGCTCCTATACATAGAATGGATCTGAAGTAGGCATATTGTTCATAACACCTCAAGGATACTCAATACCCAAAGCATTCAAATTAAAGTTTCCTTGCACAAACAATATTGCTGAATATGAAGCCTTTCTTAATGACATGAAAATAGCAATTGAGTGGAGAGTGATAGAGATACATTCATGGAGACTCACAACTTGTTATCCATCAAGTCAATGATGTGTACCGAACTAAAGATGAAAAGCTCATTCCTTACAAGAGAATGGTAGATGATCTAAAGAAATACTTCATATCTATCACATTTGAGAAAATTCCTAGAACAGAGAACAAGGTTGCTGATGCAATGGCAACATTATCTACTCTATTACAATAGCCTAAACATGAGCTACACTATGAGTTCCTAGTGGAAGTACTATCTTATCCTGCATATGACTCCCCTGAAACCCACATGATCTACACTGTCATGGGTTATGACTCATCCAAATACAAAAACCTTTTCTCCTATCTCCAAGACCAAATCATTCCCAATTCCTTTAACCGGTATGAGAAATGAAACCTTATCCGCACTGCATCCTGATATGTCATCATTGGTAATGATCTGTACAAATGAGGTCTAGATGGTATGCTACTTAGATGTTTAGAATGGGAAGAGTCTCAACGTGCATTAGTGGAAGTCCATGATGGTATATGTGGATCACACTCTAATGGTTTAACACTAGCTTGAAAACTTATTAGGGTTGGGTGCTATTGGCCTGAAATGGAAAAAGAGGCTATCACATATGCAAAGAATTGTCAAAAGTGTCAAGTACATGTTAATTTGATTCACGCACCAGGGAGAGATCTAATTCCATTTACTACACAATGGCCTTTTCAACAGTGGGCTTTTGATCTCATAGGTGCCATACATCCTCACTCTTCTAATGGACATACCCATATAATCATAGCTATAGATTATTTTACAAAATGGGTAGAAGTAGTTCCTTTGACACAAGCGGCCGACAAGAAAATATCACTGTTCATTCTAAACTACATCATATGTTGGTATGGTATTCCCCATTCCATAATCATAGATAATGGTGGCCAATTCAAGAACAAAGGCTTAGATGATCTATGTGCCAAATTCAAGATTACACAACGTTGGTCATCTATCTACTATCCTCAAGGGAATGGACAAGCAAAGGCTTCTAATAAGAATCTATTGAAAATCTTGCACAAAACAATTAATAAAATAGGAAGAGATTTACATCTCATGATCAATCTAGCTCACTGGGCCTATAGAACTAGTATCAAAATGCCCACTATGGCTACATCCTTCTCTTTAGTTTATGGGTCTAAAGTGATACTGCCTATTGAGGTTGAAATCTCATCACTGAGAATCAGAATGCATGGACTTGTCACTGACGATGACTACAGAGTGTCAAGGTTGCAAGAACTTGAATTAATAGATGAGCATCAACAAGCAGCATATGATTATCTCAGAGTATATCAGAAAAGAATGTTAAGAGGCTACAATAAGAAAGTTAGACACAAAGAATTTCAAGTTGGCGATCTAGTCTTGAGAGAGAATCCTAAAAATCAATCACATAGAGAATGCAAGGGGAAGTTTGAAACCAACTGGCTGGGTCCCTTTGTAATCACTGCTACTTTTGGCTCTGGAGCCTATCAACTCTCAAAAACTAAAGGAGAATAGCTCTGAGAACCAATCAACGTTCTCCATTTGAAGAAATTCTATGCCTAAGGCATTCAGTCTATGGTAAAATGTCCTAAAAAAATCTTAAAAATTGGAAAAAGTCCTGAAAAAATGAACATCTTGGTGAAAACCTAGCAATAGGTACCTTGATGATTCACAAAAAATTGAAAAATATCAAAAGTACAAAAAATATTGAAAAATTAATTTTTTTTTAAAAACTGAGAAAAAGAAAAAGTGCCTTGGTGAAAACCTGGAAACAGGCGCCTTGGTAGCAAAAATAGAATCTCTGCCAAGATGGTGAAAACCTGGCAAATAGATGCCACTTGTTCAAAAATGTTCCATCATCAGCACAATCTTGGTCTTTCCCAGCTTTCAGTCTTGCTTTAGTTTGTACATATCTCCCAGTTTGTTTCTGCATTTCCAGTTTTCAATAAGTCAGTCTATACACCAATTGGCTCAAGCGTTTGTATCCTATCAATGTTCAAACTTGGGGGCAACCAGAGTCATATCCTATGGTCTCCAGTGTATCTTAGATGAGTCATATCCAGTCAGAGTCCTTTGAATCTTCATTTGAGTCAGTCAGTCAGTCTCCTCTCCAGAAAGGATTTTGCATCTACAACAACACAATCAAACATAAACTGAAAACAATCAATGCTTTCACATGCTTTTATCTCCTTGTATGCTTACTGATTCGTATTGAGATTTTTGCATATTGTGTCCCTTCGAGCTCTTCGATGATGTCCTTTATAGGATTTAGAGAGTGATGACTGAGGGCATAATCTTTTCTTTATCTTCTTCTTGAAGGTGAAAATCTAACAACTTTGGAAATTCTAGATTGAAATGGCATCCATCTGTAAGAGCCTCTATCTCAAATTGGATGGCCATGAGTACCTCGACCATTAATACCCATAAAATTTAAGGAAGTTTGATCTAACTATTATCTTTTTTAGTGAGTTCTTTCTCCTACTGTGAAACACGATCTTGCCTAAGGATGTGAATGATAAAGTGTCACTATGGGTAATTCACATTGGATTTTGAATGATTTCTCGACTGTTTGATGTGTTTGAACTACAAGGCGTATTTAGGACATCACTACATTTATGTTTTGATGCTTATACAAATTGCTATATTAAAATGGACATGATATTTAGGTCATCCTGATGTTTGTGCCTTGGTGCTTATATTTAATTCGACATTCCAAAAAAAAAATCTATATTCATATGTCCATGGTTGTTTTGACCAGTGGGTGTAGTATTGGTTCTTGAGTGTTAAAAATTGATATTCATATGTCTGTGGTTTCCTAACTAGTGGGCATTGTATTGATTTCTCCAGTTACCTAAAAATTCAATGATGAAAATGACTGACACATGATCAGTGACTAGGTCCTAGGTCTTAGGTTGCATTTCATATTGCATGTTTGCATGATCTCACAATGGCTAAATAAACTTCAATGCTTAAATGATTCTTCAATTGCCTCTTCCAATCTAACAAGAGCTGAAATCTAACTCGAAGGTCTCTTCACCGAACCACAAGTAGTTACCATCCTAGGTTAAACATCCTTTTGACATAAGACTGAGTACTTGTCTTCATCAATACCTGCAAAACATATCATGTGTATCTTTGTATTTACAAGTCATATCACAATCATTCATTGTATTTACATTTCATATAATTACCATCTGTTGCATTAGATTACATCCATGTGCATAAGCATAAATCATACATACATCTTTCCATAATCAATTACATATGCATAACATCCATACATGTGAAAGAGATCATTGCATTGCATAATCCATACATACATTCTACACTACTCATAGCATAAACATCACATGATATCACCATAAATCAAAATATGACAAGTATAAATGAAGTCATAACCAAAATCTTGATCTCACATATATATCATAAATCTTGAACTAGTCAGGGGTGCACTACTGGCACAATATACAAAAGAATGGGGTCAACCGAACTATCAGAGTCAGAACAATGTATGTCAATGATAAAAAAATGAACAAAAAACATATCAGAACATGAGAACATTGATCAACTATTGGCCTAATCCTCTGCATCTGGGGGAGGTGGAGGTGGTGCATCAGGTACTACCTCAGCTCTAGGTGCCTTGGCTCCCTTTGATGCCAACATGTACTGTGAATATGTGGGAACTCTCTCTGAAGCAGGGACAACAACATAATAAGTAGACACATAATATGAAGATCACGAGGTTTGATGGATCACCTATGTCTGTAATCTAGGAATCTCCTCACACTGCTATGCCCGCACCCTATCTACCTCTAGGAATCTCTCCTCCCACCAAGCACTACGTACCTTTAGGTCCCTAACTTGTACTCTAAGATGTTTGATAATATCCTATGAGGTAAGAGGAACACCAGGATCAGCATCAGCTGTTGGCATATCTGTATCTGTGGCTAGCTGCTCAGGATGCTCTGCAGTCTCTGGCCTCTACGCCTTATGGTGTTTGATCTCAGCACCTAAATCAAATGGGGCATCACCTTGTACTGGACCTATATCTGTACCACCTACACCTTTCTTTGCTGATAGTACCTCCTAAGTGGCACCAATGCTACCTAAAGTACCACCCTCTCCCCTAGTCCATCTATGTGATCCTGTAGGCCTAGCTACTGTGGAACTAGTGGGAAGAGAGGGTCTCATCTGTCTTGCTAGTCTCTACGGAGGAGCCATCACTCTTGGCCTCAGAGGTGTAGGGTGTACAACCTGTACCTATGGCCTCAGACCCTATCTCACTGGGGCACCTGTGACATTCATCGCCTCCTCCATAGAGGGTATCAACTCTGTCGGATTAGAAAATTTGTGGATAGGATGATTAGCCATCCATGCAATGAAACCATCTATCACTCCAGCATCAAGAACCTCTAGGTGATACTCCTAGTCTCTACTGGCAATAGCACTATACTCCTATGAACACAAAGCATAAGAGAGTCTTGTGGTCCATCCAAGTCCCAACTCACGAGCTATCCGAGCATAGGTGGCATAGTCCTCAAGAGCATCTTGTACATGTCCATACTGCCGCCAGACCTAGTGATAATGAATCTCTCTAAAGTGGAGGAGGACCTCCCAATCAATACATGGCTTTGAAAGAAGTAACTAAACTGCTCACATGCAGTAGGCCACGACTTAATACCTACTTATGGTCTCCAATGAACAAAATTCATATCATCAAGGCATCACCTCCAGTACTCAGTGTGTCCCATCCAAACTTGTGTGACATATCTGGCATAAATATAAACAAAAGGCTCCTACGACTGTCGATGTGGATGGCAAACTGGTCTCAAAATAGGGATATGCTCCCAAGCCCCAATCTGTAAAACTAAAGCTCCTGCAGTGAAAGACTTGCTCTCCTGATACACTACCTCGTGTATCTTAGAGAACATATGGGCCAAAAGACACTGAACCCAAGCTAACTCAGAAGGATTCGCCATCAAACGTGCCACCATCAGTGCCCAGCCCATCAAAAGACCATTCTGCTGATGGTCAGACATGATAATACTGTCGATCATCCTAGCAATGATGCACTCTAGTCGGTGTGTCTATCCATAACACTGCACTAAAGTCTCCTAGGAAATAAAGCCAGTCATCTGGGTGTCATCTCCAAAGACACGTCAGAAAGCTAATAGGCTGAGTTCCCCGAACTCACATACTCTGGTTGCCAACCTGCATGGAAAGGAATGTGCAGTATATGATACACATCCTTAGCGGTAACAGTGATCTCCCTAGTTGGTAGGTGGAATGTCTGGGTCTCCGAATGAAATCTCTCAATCAGAGCAGTCAAAAGTCTATGATTTACCCTAATCTTGGGTAAATAAATGAGGTACTCAAATCCACATGAAACAAGGTGTACCCGCATAGGGTCTGGCAGTGACACACATAGTCTCTGTGTAGCTGGATGAGAAATTTGTACATGAACATCTGGATATATGACCTACACAGTATAGAAACAGGGAATCCTATCAGTCATTTGATTACAGAATAGGTTATAAGTGCAAGAATTGAACAGTTTGTTATTTCAGAAGGTGGGTTAAAAGGTCGGCAATCAGGCTAAAAGATTAGAAAATTCAAAATTTTAACCTAGCTATGAGGTTTTGGCTCACTATTTTTCATATGACACTTCAGACTGGCATGGAAAGTCATACAACTTTCTACATCATACCATATGACAAACCATAGTAGTACGATAATGTATACCTCATCGTACAAGTTATGAGGGACTTGATGAAACGTCGTATGACTCTTAGGTCCCTCTCATACGAGTCTGGGTGATTATTGAAATGACAAAGAAACTATACTTGGAATGTCATACGAGTCTTGGACAGGAGTCATACAAGTTTTCATGCATTAAAAAATTCAAAATTTAAAAGCGTACAAAAAATGCTAAAAATCCTATAAAACATGGAAAAATTGACATTTTAGCAAAGCATAGAGGTCCACCTACCGAATGTCCATATTGATGGGGTCTCTAGTGTCTCCGACTAGGCTCAAAACAATGTTAACTCATAGGTACCTTCGGTTCTACCATTTTCTTGCTTAGAGGGCTCCATAAGGTTTCTAAAGTCAACAGGTTGAAATGAATTGAAAATGACCCTTCCAGCCTTTATATAGCTTTTGACCTAATTTTCAAAAGTGCTCTGTTTTTCATGAAAATTGCACCCCTGGCTTATTTTGACATTTTGAATCCATTTTTGGGATCAAAATTGAAATCTAAGATTGTTTACTATGTCAAAATTGCAATTTACAATTTTCAGACCCAGGACAGTCTACTGCTTGCACATTCGACCTTCAATCATCACAGAAATCCAAAATTCAACTTAACTGATTATCTTGCATCAAACTATCAAAATTTCATCTTGGTCAACCATGGTCACCTCATGGTTTAACCTAGTCCAACTTGGTCTCCAGGATCTCTAAATGATGCAAAACGTGTTCTCGAACGTGAATAACCAATTCTCAAATCAATTAACATGCTTCTAAACCATTCAATGCTGACTTTTCTTGTCAGATTTCATTTTTAATCCCGAAGGGGGCATGGTATTGCATATCATTCAAGTCTATCAATCTAAATCTGTAATCAATCTTTCCTCAGTAATAAAGACAGTAACCACGTCTAGTTATTGATTCATCAAAAAGTCCTCATCGCTTAGGGAAAATCTATTATCACTTGGGGCATATCAGATTCATCGAGATCCATATCAATCTAGTATTCTCCTAATCTATCGTGTAAACTGTATCAACTTTTCACAACCATCGATTCATTAGTGTTATTTCCTTGGTTCTTCATAATTGAAGGGTTCAGATGTGATACCAATGTGATTCTTATTGACAATCGGGTTTGGAATTGGTCATTCAATTCTTCATAATCATAAGGTTCAGAATCAGGTGTTTTGACACTTTTTCGTAATCATCGATTTATCATTGCTATAGTGAACATTATCTTTGGTCATTCAAGATCTAATATCGTCAAATCTTTCAATCGGTCCATCTTTCAAATTAGTTTCATATCATACACAGACTGTCTTTGAACCACTGCGCTTTGCACAGTAATTCAAAGAGGGGCAAAATGTAATACCTTAAAAATGGGCTATAGGTTCATTAACCTCCTACATCCACAAATCGAATGAAATCGACATTGAAGTCCCAACCTAAGGTACATCTAAACATCATCGAAATCTAATTGATTATCCTAAATTCTGCATCAAAGAATATTCCTAGCAATATTCCTAATTATCTTAATTATTTTTAATTTAGTAATTATTTGGCGATAAATCTCATTTATCCTAAAGTTTGATTAATTGAATATTCTAAATATTTAATTAATTAGATTTAATACTGCCACTTAATTATTTAATTGGATTTAATTACATTTATTCCTAAATTGTATTATTTTATTTTGATAATAAATCAAAAATCTCATGACTAATTGATTAAATTCTTATTTAATTAATTAATGTCAATTGTCAAATTTAATGATATAATTTTTGAATAAAGTTTGATTTAGTAATTGATTAACCCATGAATCAATTGTTTTAAATTTAAAATCAGTTAAGTTGAGAATAAATCACTTTATTTTTAAATTAATTTATAATTAAATCATGCACAATCAGAAAAGCAGGCAACTAGAAATTAACAATCAAATTTAAAATTAAACTCAACATCTGATGATGAGTTGGAATTTGATCTAAACTCTATTTTGAGTTAAACCTTGCTTTTGCATGATTTTTGTGAGTTAATTATCTTTTATTTCTGATAACTCAAAAATCAACTTGAGTTTATCAAAAGTGATTTATGGCTTTTCCCATGCACCTCCAAAGCCTTGGATTTCTATAAAAACAAGGCTAAGGTCTTCACAATTTATCTCATAAATTTGCAAACTAACTCTGCCAAATTGTCAAGCTCATAATCCAAGAATTTGCACAATCACGCTGGCGAATTGGTATTTGAAGAATCAAGCTTCTTGTGAATCAGCCACTTTTGTGAGATCAATCTTGTTTTCAATTCATTCTAGCTTCATTTTTCATATCATTGTTAAATTAATTGCATATCAGTTTTTCATATAGATTAGATTCACATTAGTTTTCTTTCATCATAATTGCATAGGAAAACCAAAAATATAGATTAATTTGCATCCAATTCATATCTAGATTTTGCATTCAAATCCTTCATTTAGGTGTCGTCAAAGTCACTGATCTCAGTCCAATCTAAGAATACATACTCGCATCTACTAGAAGGCAGTAAATCACCTGGTTAGTTTAGTTTCCATTTCATTGCATGATTTCAATTTTTCTAACCTCTAATGTTTTACTGAAGTGTTGTGTCTACAACTAGGTACAAAATTCGCACACACAAGTATGTGCATGGACATGTTTAATCAAAAGAGAATCAATAACATTACATTAAAAAAGCAACAAACCCCTGTTATTAGCAATAGAGATCCACAAGAATGAACAAATTGCAAAACAACTTCATGAATGCACTACTTATAGAATACATACAAGATATATATGTTGAAAGCATTCATAAAATTTCTAGAAAATGCCATTGGTAGGCATATAAGGCCAATTTATAAGACTTTCACCAACCTCCTTTCTACATGCTCAATATTTGAGATTTTGGACAAAATCCCTCAAAGAAATGTCATCTCCTAAAAAGCCATGATAAAGGGGAATGCACAAAATTAGTTCTCTAACAATTTTCAAGTAATGCAATGCAACACTTTGAAACCATTAATAAGGACAATTAGAGTTACAACATATAAAGTGACAAGTACAATATACATATGCATGCAAAAGTGGAAGAATACACAAGCTACCTGTCAATTGTTTAACATAATGCAAAATGTAACAAGGCAAATTAAGAACTTGACAAAATTCTTTAAAGATATGTTGTCACTGCAAAAAATGAAATGAGATGATTGTAGAAAATGCACGTGAAATAATTTATATAATTCTTTAAAGACAATACAACCATATATAGAGAAAATGGAATCTGTAGGAGCCCACTGAATTGTTAACAAAATGTTTGTAAATTGCTTGCGTATAAGTTCAAAAAAAATTACTTCTAATCAAGAAGAGATAAAAGCAATTAAAAGGACAATGGTTATCCCATCGGGCATGCCAAATTTATGAATGAAAGAAATGACATACAAGAATAAAGACCAAGTCCTTCCAACATCACATCAATGAAGTTCATCATATAAATGCAAATAAACATCAATCTGAACAAAACTAGTGCATTAAATTAAAATATACTCCAATGGCTTCCTATCAATAAAATCTCAACTTCTAAGTACAAGACAATTCAAGAGTTGTTGAAGGCAATATTCATGGCATCCTATGTTTGCAAGACTCAAATAATGTTTTCAACACATATTCAAGTATTCTCAAGGCTCAATCAATGTTTTCATGTGCCTATCAAGAGCACAACATAGGTCAAAAAATAACATAAAACATAATTAGGTATTGTGTAGCATCAAGTCCAGACAACGATGGAAAACAATATCATCACATGTTTATAACACAGATGAAAGAATACCACAAAATTAGGTATCAGTGGGGCTCAAACCTAGGTTAAACCCCTCAGACTAAGCCCCTCTTTATCGACCCCCTGCATTGATCACAAGTTGGAAAACTAGACCCATACTAAATTCAACAACCTATAAACCAAAATGTAAATGACAATAAATCCAAGCAGTAGAGCTTTTGCAAACAACAAGAATTGGCATCTAGCTTTGTCGTGACCTAAAGGGACAATCATTTACCACAAAAAGTATAGAATTTTCCGCAACCTGATTAGACCTCTCCATACAAAACTTTGAATTGTAATAGAAAGCGTTTTATCTCTCTAGTATTAGAAAGTGTTAACAACCCAATTTGAAAATGGGAGAAATAAGAAATAAAATCGAATTGAATTGAATTGATAGAAAATTATACATTACCGGAGAATTGTTCATGCCACCAAATTCATTTCTCGCAGTGATGAGCGAATGATGAATCAAAACTGCAAATAGTATATTTTATTGGGGAATTTAACCAACGCCCCTGGCATGGCTTCTCCAGAGGTAGCTAGGGTTTCTTTTTTATTTTTTCACTCTCTTTCTTTACCAGCTTTTGCAAGGGTTTGATCTTCTGAAAATTCCTTCATAAGCCTTTCATCCAAAGCAGCATCTCCTTTGGAAGGCAAGCCCATATTTCCAAGCTCAAATCTATTTTTCCAAAAATCCATTGTGTGTATCCTGCAATTACTGCAATCCATGAGACTACATTTCTTTAAGCCATTTTATTAAATATTTCAAATGCCTTGTTTATGCTTTGGTAATTTTCATTCATATCTACCAGATAATTTCCAATTACAATGACAGAAAACCTTTTTCTATTATGTTTTGATGGTTGTCCATACCCTGTTCCAAAGCCCCCATATTGGCATAGATAGGAAGGATGTTGGAAAAGGTTGTGGAATTTTTCTTTATAACTCTGAATTGTATTTTCTTAAAAGTTTCTAAAGTATTTTCAATGAATCCATTTTCTGCATACCCTGCAGTCATGAAATTCCATGAAACTAAACTGTCAAATAGTTCTCATGCTTTGTGTACGGCTATACCCTGTTCCAAAGCTCTTATTCTATCACAGGCTGGGAGGATGCTGGAAAAGGTCATGGACTTTGGTTTTACACCTACCAATTGCATCTGAATGAGAGTTTCTAAAGCCTCATTGATCAATCTATTTTGTATATTTCCTTCAATCATTGCAGTCCATGAGAAAACAATGAGGCATTCTCTCAAGTATTTCACATGCCTTGTTTAGGCTTCCGCATTTTGTATCAACGCCTACCAAATCCGTTGAAAATACATATATAATGAAATTCCCTTATCCTCTGTGCTTTGATGGATGTACATAAATTGTTCCAATGCTCCCATTTTGGCGTTGGAGAACTATTCGTTGCCTTTGGTGAAAAAATGTGATTGCCTCATGAGAATAACCATCTTATGTATGTTGTCATAGTCATCAATGACCTATACGAAGCCAAAGTAATAAAATTCTTAACAAATCTAGTAGCCTTGAAATTATATGAACCTTAGAAATCTTTAAGCTGATCCACAAGTTGTATGTAGCAGGATGTTTGCTTGCAAAGAGTTACAATACAATCACTCTGGTCAGATGTGTGATTTATGCACTCCCAACACCTTCTCCCACATGAAATTTAATGGCATAATAGTTACATTTTTAGAAAATAGAATGATTGCACAATCAATTGCTGAAGAACTTTTCAATAGAAATATGGTCAGCAGTTAACAGGGAAATCCACTTGCTCTATTTTTTAATTAATTGAAAATCTATTTTTGAAAGGGGTAAAAATCAGGCAAGCCACTGAGAAATATTGTAGATCTCATGCCTCTCTATCTGTTTCAAGCAGCCAGGGAGAAAGCATCGCAACTTAGATTAGAACTATCCTACTATTTCTATACATTTTACAATCCTCAACTGAGGAATATATTACAGCGTTGCACTACTGCACTCCCCTATCCCTCTTCCGTACCTTTTCTCTCTGTTTTATTATCAGACATATTTGGCTGATTAGATAGAGAATGCCAGCTCCCAGCAAGGTACCATGGTTGTAGAACACACAACCTCCTTGAAAACATTCATCACTAATATTAAGCACTGTCAGCCAGGAACCAGTATTCCACGTCCAAGTAATCAGAGATGCCTATCAAATATAGGATACTGAAGGGGACAGCTATTTGTTAATGGTAGAAAAGGCCAGTAAAAATGCAAATTGGTTTGCATCAAATTTTATTGAGCTAGGTGCAGTTACAAATGAGTGATCTGGGATTAGTGGTTTCAGAATCAGTTTGAAGCAACATATGCCTTGAGCACATAAGATCACTCTTCATGCCAGCAACAAAAACCTATTTTCAAAACTATGTTGTTTGTCCATCATACTCTTTAGGAGAATGTACATCCCATCAACTATTTTTAGCTTCAACTTTCCAATTTGGGGTTTCTATTGGTGTAGCTCTATATTTGTCATGGTAATTTAAGCTTTAAGAATGTATACCCCACAAAAATGATACCAAAGGGTAAGAAATAAAAAAGTCTATGCAATACAACTCATATGCAAATGGGTGACATATTAAGTGTTGTATGAAACCTTACTCTGGTATTGTGTAGCTTTCAAGTGCTATCAGTTTTCCATGTCCAATGGTGTCATGCTCGAGATGATCTTCATCTACTCTAATCAAAGACCAGTTGTATAAACAAACCTAAGTGGCCAAGACAAGTAAATGGGAGTAGAACAGAAACCTGCATGAAATAACTTCCTAGCAATATTTTCACTTTATTCATTAACTAAAGCAGCAACTTAAAGCAGTGTGGGAGCCACTTTGGCACGAGTGAATAAAATTGCCTAGTCAGTAGAGGATTAATTCACTTGGTGGCTCCCTAAAGTTTTGAAATGATCTCAGCTATTCGCTGAGTTAATGTTGAAGAGAAACCAAATGCCAAGTCATCAATGCACCCAAGAGCTGGGCAACACGATGAATGAAATATTTTCGTTGGGCAAGCCACCGATTTAAGCAGTCTTTGCGCTATTTTTTTTGCACGGAAAAAATCTAGGGTTTACAAAATGGAAAAATGTCTCAGAAGGATGTGGTCTCAGTAATGAAATCTCATGAAATGCAGTGGCTTCAGAGAATGGATTTCTCCACAATGGATTATTCCTTATAGTTTAAGATATTTGTATTTGTACAAGATTCATAAATAACTAGATATTTAATCGAATACAGAAGCGAAGGCATTAAAATTCATATAACTAGATATTTAAAATGTGTTAATTAAAGATTCATGATTTGCATAATCCATCCAGAGATTTCTTGTTTGCTGAGAGTCTGAATTTTCATAATGCATACATAATAATAAGTTTGTTTTACACATTTTTGATCTGCATGTCTCCTAGCTTCAGACAAGTGAAGAAGCCAATCAAATTTTCTATCTAGAATCTATTCATTATTACAACTGACACTAATGTCCCATATTTCTTTGGGAAAATGTTAGAGCAATACTCCACGGTGTCTGGGTTATGCTTTGACAGTTGGGTGTCTATTGTCTATTTCTCTGTTCCTGAGGGTTGTTATGTTGCCACATATATGCCAGAGTGTTTGGATATAGCTTTTGATTTTATGAACCAAAGTGACAGCATTCATCAGCTATAAGTAATTTTGGAATGGCTACTCCAGAAATGGAGTACGGGTGTTAGGTGTAGTGTTTATCTTTTGGAATTCTTAAAATATTTTGGATGCTTTTCTAATGTTTTGCTTTTACCCATTTTCTCTCCGCTGAAATTGTTCACACAACCCTTCAGCAACAAGAGGAAGTCTTCTTCTTGAATTGTGTGAGGAAGGGACAAGAGTCGTAAAGGAAAATTAGGATTTGTTCATTTATTCCAGCGTTCTGAGGTGTTTTCAAGCTATTTTCTTGCATTTTTCTTCTTTTTTTAGTGGCTTCCATGGCTTCCATCATGAGAATGCTAGCTACATCTTTTATAATGAGGGTGAATGTTACGGTTTCCTTGAGATGTTATGAATTTCTTGCTCTTTCCAAGAAAAGTCAAAATTCTTTGTGGGTTCTTAATACTTCTTACCTTGAATGATGGCTTATAAATTTTAGCTCTGCTACTCACCTTTCTCATAGAAAATGAATTTTCATGTGGCTCTTAGGTATCTCAATGTAGGTACATTTTATCTGCAAACAAAACTTACGGCTTTCCTTTTCCTTAGCACTAGCTACTTAAATATGAAATCTGGTCTTCCACCTCTGTGTTTGTTGTAGGTAAACAACTTTTCTCCATGGAAACCCATAACACATAACACTGTTATGATATTTTGTACCACTTCTTTCATTATTAAATTTATCCAGGTTTTTATTGAGTTTTTCTTGGCATTAGGGTTAGCAAAAACATGTTGCTTGTCCATACCCTATTCGCAAAGCTCCAATTGCTTGCACAAACACGAGGATGCTTCCGTAGATTATAGAATTTGATTTTACGTCTCCTATTGCAATTTCTTGACAGTTTCTAAATCCGATTCAACAAATCCATTTCGTGTATGATCTATAGCTAGGGTATCCTCTGAGACCACATTCTTTGAAGGATTTTTCAAATAGATTAAATGCCTTGTTTGTATGTTTACATGCATGGTCTACGCTTCCCACTTTGCATACATACTTGTGAGGCATTTAAAATGCAAAATCACTATCCTTTGTCTTTGACGAATGTCTCTGAAAATAGTATTAGTTGTGTATTTGTGTACTGAAATGTGTAACCCATTATGAATGACAAATAGTATGAAAAAGTCTACATGAAGTTGAGGCTGAAGATAATCAGGGCCCTTCGGACAATCGCGTGGAAAACTTGACATGATGAAACAATCATGCCAGCATTAAATATTATCTTTTAATTTCTAATATGATTATAGTATTTTCTAGGAAGTGAAATAGCTACATGTTAGTTGCACAAAATCTGGTTGGTATCATTGATTCAATGAATGCTTCTAGCACTACTACACAACTGAGGTGTGATTAAGATGGTAATTTAAGACAAAATGTTAATTTTGTCTTAAATACATATTTTATATTTAAATTATATTTTTTTATTTTTAATTGTCTCAAATTACAATAATAGAAAAATTACTTATAAAAGTACAATATTTTTTCATTCCCTAATCTCAGGGTCCTTAACTCATTGTCTGTTGCTGCTCCCTTGTTGAACAACCATTGCTCCATTCATTAGCAAATAGTGGCAGCCACTACGATCAATTTGAAATCCATTTATAAGATTGCGGGAATGGCTATCATGGGCATGGTGGGAAGTCACAAATTGATTTAGGGCAAAAGTACAAACCTGTGTCACATTTTTATAAAGGAAAATGACGACAACATGCAAATTTTTCAACTTTAATGACATAAAAGTGACATTTGTGTTTAGAACTTGAAGATGATGTAAACTAATGAAATGTGTAAAATTTGATGAAGTTTAAATGCCTATAATTTTTTTTAAAAAATTGACATAGTTTTTTACTTTTTGAAGTCCATTTTTTATTGCTGAAAATCTAGGGTCTAGTTCACATCAAACAACTTATGCAAATAGTATTTTTTTTACTCTGATTTCATAATATGTTTTAGATAACATGTATAGCTAGTGCATAAAAAAAGAAATATTGGATTTTGGTATATATTTTGTCTGTTATAACTATCCAAAGTCAGTGTTACCCGAAATCAACAGTTTTTTGTTCGTACCAAATTTTCCCTATCAAATCTACACCACTAAAAAAAAATTATATATTCTTGAAGAAGACTCTCTCCTCTAGTGTTAAATATAAAGTTTAAATTTTTTTGACATGATTTTTAATTTTTAATTTTTTTCGAACGAGCATGTTCTTAAATGTTAAAATACCTACTTGAAGTATTTTCAACTTATAATATATTATATGAAATCAAAACATAATAAAAATTACATGACCATAATCTTGACTCTGAGCTCTACAAAACGGTATTTCTAGATTTTACAGAAAGATAAATTTTAACAAAGAATTCAAGTCCAGAAGTGAGAACTTCTGAGAGTCACCTTTTTTTTCTTATTTGGCTGCCACATAGGATTCCACATGGGTTTAGCTGAACCTGTTTCGGTAGGAACGGATTTAGTTAGAACACGTTCAGCTGGACCCATGGGCGACCAAACACGGTCCCGTGCATAACCAAGCCACTTAAATCTGAATTTAAAAAATGTGGCCGATTTTTTAAATAAAATCAATTTTTTATAGATTTTTAATAGTTTTTTTGAAATTTATTAATTATTTTAATTTTATTTGTAAGAGTTAAGTGATTTTTATCTTGAGTTTTATTTTATATTTGGGTACTGCATGTCAAGTCTTGATTTAGTGTTTTCAAGTTAAGTGATTTTTTTTCTTTTTTTCACAGGGCAGTTTTACCTGTTTATGGTGTTCCATGCATTGAAACTTTTATTCAGTTTTCTTGATTAAGAGGATTTTGGCTAGTATTCGATATACAACTTTATAGATTTTGGCTTTGAGATTGAATTGGAGGATTGTGAAAGCTTTGGGAAATTTCAGGGTTGTTGGATTGTTCTTTGCACGGTTTCTATCGAGTGGTGGTTTAAGGTAGGGTTTGAAATTTTTTTTTGTAATTATTCTTTGGAAATTATTGTCTTCATTGTGTCTTCCACATAGGTTGATGATTTTGGAGTGATTGTATTTTTTTCATTATCCTTGAGAAAATTTGCAAGATTAGATTGTTGTGATTTTGTGAATGATAAATACGTATATATTTTAGTTGCTTATGAGCGTAAGCTTTTACAGAAATGTGTGAATTTTTCCAGTTAGGGTATTCTATCAATCTGATTATTTGAACCCTTTCTTATTTTCTATCTTTACATGCCTTCAAGAAACACAATTTGTTTATCTTTGCATGCTTTTAAGTCTATTTTTTTCCCACCAAAAAACTTAAAGTCCATTTTTTTATTAGAATATTAAATATAAGAATATTTTTAATTATTAAGTGTTAATATTTATTCAATATTTAATTTTCATGCATAATTATTAATATTTCAGTATTTTCAAGTTAAGTGGTTCTTTTATATTTTTCAATCTAAACAGTTTTTGCAATGGGGAATAAAAGGAATAGAGCAAGAAAATATGATCGAATAAGGGATGACAAGAAAGGTCATACAAAACATAATTAAGATCAACCTGTTGAAGTTTAGGAAGAACCTATTGATATTCAAAAAAATGCAATTCAAGCAGGGGAACAAATTGGTAGTTCTGGAGGTGAAAATATATCTTTTGTCATGAGCAATTTGATGGAGATGAATGAGGATTCACTTTTCAGTCAAATTTCATTTGAAGAAATGTTATCTGAAAGTACATTTAAAACCCATTTCAAAAAAATTTGGGGATGAATATTTTGAAAATAAAAGTATGGCTGGAAGAGCTCAATTATTTGTTAGGTTATTCAGGAAAAAAGAAATGACTCATGTTTTGGAGTTGTTGGGTGTTGACAACAAGAAAAACTCATGAGACATTGTAAATTGAACAATAGTTCAAAATTTGCAAGATGCATTGAACAACATTAATAACTCAAGCCGAGGAGATAATTTAAGTGTTGCACGTAGAGCATTAATGACTAATTTATCTAGTAGGAGATTGACACAAAGAAAACAAGTGCATGCAATTTTTGATTTGCTAAATGTATCTAGAAGAACTATTCAAAGATATATCAGGAAGAGAAATATGTTAGATGAAAATATTGAAAAAAATTGAGTAAATATTTGTAGGCTTCCTCAAAAAGAAAAAATTTATGAAGATGCAAAAAATTTGGTCATTGAATATTGGACCACTCACTCTCGTGTTTCTTCTAATAGAAGAGATACAATACAGATAAAAGATGAAGAGACTGGTCTGAAAACTACACATCTAAAACATTTTATAGATGCAACACAAAGTGAATTATTTGAAGCATTCAAGCAAGAATTTTCAAATGTGAAAATATGTCAAAGAATGTTTGAGATGTTGCACCCTTGCTTTGTACACATAAATAAGGTTCCTGAAACTTCTTGTTGTCAAAATGGTCATCCTTGGAAGTACGACACAATTTGTGAAGTCTATTTTATGTGATAAATTTGAAGATTCAGATGAGTTCAAAGTACAGTGTATAAAGAATGCATGCAATGATTGTGGAGATTTACATCAATTTCTATTGCAAATTGAGAATATTAATGTTTCAACACCAGTTTTGTGAAAAATATTTGAGTATGAGAAATATCAAACAAAGAGCGAAGATGAATCCAAAAAAAATTATATTGAAGGAGAGTGAATTGCCCTACCTTGAGTTTATGACCAGATTTCGTACTCTAATTTATCCAAATATCTAGCATTGTCACGGTGCACGATGGCAAGCTAAATAGTTTCGTGATTCCAAAGATTGTTTTTCACCTGGTTGTATTCTTTCAATTGTACATTTCTCCAATAACTATATATTTTCCCCTCAAATAGAACTTCAAGCTCAATATTATCATTCTGATTAGGTTAATATTTGTCCAAGTGATCTATATACATGCACAATATGATTTGGATGAGGTAGAAAGTGCCAATCCAAATGAATGCATTATCATCAAGGAGGTTCATTTCTATATCAGTGATGATATGGGTCATGATAGGAGCTATGTGGCTCATTGTTTTGCAATATTTTTTGAAGATATTGCGAATCACGGGATAAAGGCTTCACAACACTGGATTTGGTCTGATGGTTGTGTAGCTATGTGTATAGATACTTGAATTTATTTTCATTGTCATTTAATTATTTGTTAAATTATTAGAGGATGACATGTATGTATGCATGTACAACTTAATTTTGCAAGACAATTTAAATCTACAAAAACCTTTAATTGGCTAGCCATGCAACATGCTAGACGTAATGTTAAGCTTTTGTGGAACTTCTTTGAAAGTGGACATGGAAAAGGAGAGCACGATGGAGCAAGAGCATCTATGAAGCATGCACTTTGCCAACATGAACTTGTAGGTACAAATGGTGTTCAATAGTTATATATATATATATATATATATATATATATATATATATATATATATATATATATATATATATATATATATATATATATATATATATATATATATATATATATATATATATATATATATATATATATATATATATATATATTGAATAGGTGTAAAATGGAACTTTAACAATGCATCTATCATTCACCTACTCATTTATTTTGTTTTGTCTTGAATTGAAATTGAAAGAGTAATGTAAAACTAAAATGCTTGAAATTAGATAAGATAGGGTACATAAATCATAATGGAACAATCTAGAAATACTTGTTTTCTGATGCTTGTGTAAATGATGTCTGTGTACAGTCTCTAGAAATTTTGCAACTAGATCTGGGACCAGAAAATTGCAATAGAGAAAATTCAGAAAAATTTTATCTTTCTGGAAGCAGGTCATCCTTGACCCAGATAGCGAGGAAAGGTCTTACCCCGAGGTAGGATCCTACCCATCACTACAGGTCATCCTTGACCCAAAACAACTCCGATGAAAAATCTATTCTCGGATCTCAGAAGTTCACCAAAAAGGGTATTCAGATCTGCACTTCAATTCTTGAAACAACGACCGTAGATATCTGAAAATGGTGTTTTGGGGTGGCTACATAGGGTTTTGCCTTATTCAAACCTCCATTTTGGTGATCTCCACCTCCACGAATAGCCGGTTATAATAGAATGTGTGTGTGTGTGTATTGAAAGTGTAATGCCAAGATCTAATCCTCTAGATTGAAACCCTAGCATGAATATGTATGAGAAAGCAATGCATAGATTTGAACAAGATAAGAGAGCATACCAAGATCCCAAGGCTAAAGTACTCCTACCAAACTCATAATCCGTAATTGCTACCCCATGATTGTATCTTCGAATGCTTGAATATTGACAATGGTGGATCAAGGAAGAAAGGATATCTCTTGCTACAAATAGATGTTCACAATGGTGTGTTCACAAAGATGCTTGATATCAACAATGGCTTGATCTTCTATATCATCCTCTTGCAATCTTGCATCTTCACTTCACCATCACTTGCTTGCTTGAATCAATTATGTCTCCACTTGATTTCTTGATCATCAAATTGCTTGATCTTGTTGCTTAGTGAAAATGGATGCAAATGAGAGTCTTTATATAGAGGTTTGAAGGTGAGGCTCTTAGAGGAATGTGAGGACCCATAATTCAAATTTCACCTCAAATTATGATCCAATCACAATAAACAACTAAGGAGGGAAAATAAATAAATGAAATTCAAATTAAAACCCTTCCGCACTCAGATCTGAAGGCCCGACATTGATTTCGGGGACCTCCAAGACTAAATTTTGAAAAGGGGGATCAAATCCCAAAAGAGGTCAAAGATGACTTCATCTCTGACCTAGGTTAGGGATGACCTAGACACTAACCTACGTCAAGGACAACCTCATCCTTGAACCAGGAGTCCAAATCCTGCTAGAATCAGAAACAGGAGGTCCCGAGGATGCCCAGATACTTAGAAATGACATCAAAATAGGACAGAGTGCCAGGGAGAGGCACAAAATCCTATGATGAACATGATGAAAGATAGGAGGACCTATTCCTAATTTCTACCTAGAAAATAGAGCCACATAGAAGGGAAATTAAGGAGAATCCTTGAGATCCTAACCCTAATTTCACCTAGACTGAAGGAAATAAGTGAAAAATGCATTCTAAATGAAAGTCTATCATGATAAATGTACTAAAAGAGGGTGCTAATCCTATCAATATGGAATTTATTCTATTTTAAGATGATATATCTAGTCCCCACCTTAGCTTAGAATAGACACTACATGAATATGCAAGCTTAAGTAAGAAAACATCATAGTAAATAAAAAGGATATAGCTAAGTCCTTAATGTAGAGATCCTATAGAAAACTGTTAGAACTTGCAACACACAAGGTTAATGAAAATCCATAAATCACATAGAGCTTCCTAAATGACAATTGAGAAGTTCATAAAGCCCCTTATGCCCCCCTGTTTCGGCTTTCTACTTCCGAAGGGTGAAACAGGGTGATAAGAAAAACTCTATACACTAGATATGCAGTTTGTTTAAAAGTCCTTTCCTAAACTAATTATAAGGATTCCTAACCTTCCTAAACTGAATGAAGGAGTTAGGTATCTGAATCACAATTCCAATGCCACTAACAGCACTAAAAATAGAGTTATTGAACTCAAGTTATGATGAAAAGAGTGAATGTCTATCTAAATGCATAATTAGGAAAATCCGAGTTTAGCATGAGAAAACCCTAATAAAACCCTAATTTGAACTATAAATAAGGAAAAGGAAGACATACTTACTCATTCTTACCATTTGCAGATTAAATAGAGGAGAAAGATGTCGAGGAGAGATGAACTTCGAGCAACGCACATGGAGCTTCTGAGACAGAGCCTGGCTACCGGACAGTCACTTCCTAAGGTGAGTTTCTTGTTGTTTGTTCTTGTACTTTCCAAATTCCTTTTTTTTTATAGGCAAGGTCGACCCTGACCCAGCTATGTCGACTTTGACCCAAAAAGGTTGACATTGACTATCTAAGGTCTCCACCTGTTCTGGGATGAGGTCAACCTTGACCCAACAAGGTTGTCCCTAGCCTAGTAAAGTCATCCTTGACCTATTAAGGTCGTCCCTGACCTAACTGAGGTCAACCTTGACCTAGTCAAGTTATATTTGCATATTTGATGATGTAGATTGCTGATATGATGTTTGTTTGTGCTTGCATGACACATTCTGTCTCTGAGAGAATCCCTTTGGAGAGTTGCTAGGCATTGTCAGAGAGAGGTTCTCCAAGCTTGATGATGATGAGATGCAGTTACTGAGAGATGTGGGACTATACTGGGTATCAGTCCTACCACAAATCAAACTACACCAAACCATGCTATTGGCTTTGATAGAGAGGTGGGATGAGGATACATGCTCCTTCCATCTTCCCTCCAGAGAGATTAAAGTGACATTAGAGGATGTCTACAGGATCCTGCGACTTCCAGTCCGAGGTGAGACCGTCAAGCCAACAACACAACATGTTTGTGAGGAGATCCTTGTAGACAAGGAGTATTACATAGGGCGGGTTCCACATATGCAAACCCGATCAGATCAGGTCCTATTATCATCCATATTGTCAAGCCCTACACCTTTGGTAAGAAGGGTGATGCTCTGCATAGTATCCTTGGTTGTGTTACCCAATGCAAAGGGTACTATATTTTCTACACCTCTTACACATATTATACAGAGGATGGAGAGGGAGAGGAGCATGTTCTAATGGGGACACAACATGTTAGCCCAACTATACCATGAGCTATGTCAGCTAGTGACATATTAGAGAGAGGGGTATGTGCAGGATCATGTTATACCAAACTATGGCCTTAAGTGGCACTGAAAAATCAGAAAATTAGGGTTAGTCAACTTGATGTAAAAGGTTGAGCATCTTATGAACCTTATGTGAAAAAGTTGTAAGAGTAGAATCTGTAGGAAATTGAATGTAGTTTCTAAACTACTAGCCCTTGTTGCAAAATTTTTTTTGTCTAATTGTTCAAAATTTTAGATTTCAATGCAGTACTACGAAAATTTTAGGGAAAAGATAAAGAGTACATATATGTCTGACCACCTTAATCAAAATCAAATGATGATATATTTTCCCAAGATTCTAGATATAGGTAATAGACTCATGCCCAGATGTGACACATATTCTTTTGTAATTTTTGGTCAAATAAATAATTAATTATGAATTTTCTTCTACAACTTTTTCAAAATAAAAAAACTCACGTGTCTGACCACCTTAACTATTTCAAAATTTTACCAAATTCAAAACTTTTTTTTTCTTATAATAGCCGAAGCATATAATGTGATGCATATTTCAGATTTCAAAAAGGTTAAACGGTTTGAAAGTTATAGTTGTTTTTCAATCAGTATGTCAACTATGACTTTAAAGATAACTCAATTGAAAAATAAGTAATAATTACTTACAGAACTCAAATTTTGACAGAAATTATATCGATGGAAAGCTGATAATGTCTTTAAGAAACCCTTTTCATTTCATCAATTTCGGGTGGAAAAATAGTCGTCAGCTACATGGTCGAAGTCTTGGTATACAAAACTATCTCCTGAAACACACCTAAAGGGTTGACCACCCACATTTGGTAATTCCAAAGGAAATACCAAGCCTAATCGGATATCCGATAAAATAAGATATCCGATAATATTGGATATCTGATATTATCGGATATCCAATTATATCAAATATCCGAAAAAGCCTGCCTATTTTGAAATTTGAATTGCCTCACTTTCCCCAAATTCAAGTTTCATAATAAATGTATTTTTTTAATAGTAATATTAATTGTGTTATATTAATTTGTATTCTTTTTATGTTAATATTATTTCAAGTTTCATATTAAATTATATATTTGTTATGTTAATATTAATTTCATTTTAAATATTAATATTAAATAATAATAGCATAGCATTAATATTATAATATAAATTTTATATTAGTATGTATTATATTATTTCATATACAAAATGATTTTGAAAAAATACTTGCACAATTGATTTGAGGATAGATAGTTTTAGCCCAAATCCTCTTGAAAGTATCTAGCATAGGATTTTTGTATAGACTCCTGGTAATTTCGGCGGTCTGACTATACTGAATAAGTAAATCATGTCAATGGAGTTCCCCTCAATTGAATATAATCATTGATTTTTTAACTCTTGAAAAGAAATTTCACATAGATGTAGAACCACCGTACACTCATCATTTGTTCTAGAAACTAACAGTGGCATAAAAATTGATGTAAGAACATTTAAGGTACATTTTCCACAAAAGTTATTAGAAACCTTTAAATATACATAAAAAAGTGGAGGTGAAGGCATTAGATCTGAGAGAGAGAGAGAGAGAGAGAGGTCCCGCATGACACCTATGGATACATTGGAATGCTCAAGTGTGTCCTAAAGGGTCCTACGACCCCTTCAGACACACTTGAGCATTCAAATGTGTCAAAAGGGGTCATGGAGACTTCCTAGGGGTCCTAGTACAACTTATCAAATGTTAGGACCCCTAGGAAGTCCTCATGACCCCTATGGACACATCAGAATGCTCAAGTGTGTCCTAAGGGGTCCTACAACCCCTTCGGATACACTTGACCATTCAAATGTGTCAAAAGGGGTCATGAGGACTTTCTAGCGATCCTAGTACACCTTACCATGTGTTAGGACCCCTAGGAAGTCCTCATGACCTATGCACACATTGGACCACTCAAGTATGTCCTAAGGGGTCCTACAACCCCTTCGAACACACTTGAGCATTCAAATGTGTTAAAAGGGGTCATGGGGATTTCCTAGGAGTCCTAATACACCTTATCACGTGTCAGGACCCCTAGGAAGTCCTCATGATCCCTATGGACACATTGGAATGCTCAAGTGTGTCCTAAGGGGTCCTATGACCCCTTCGAACACACTTGAGCATTCAAATGTGTCAAAAGGGGTTATGGAGACTTCCTAGGGGCCCTAGTATATCTTATCACATGTTAGGACCCCTAGGACATCCTCATGACCCCTATGGAGACATTAGAATACTCAAGTGTGTCCTAAGGGGTCCTACGACCCCTTCGAACACACTTGAGCATTCAAATGTGTCAAAAGGGGTCATGGGGACTTCCTAGGGGTCCTAGTACACCTTATCACATGTTAGGACCCTTAGGAGGTCCCCATGACCCCTATGGATACATTAGAATTCTCAAGTGTGTCCTAAGGGGTCCTATAACCCCTTCGAACACACTTGAGAATTCAAATGTGTCAAAAGGGGTCATGGAGACTTCCTAGGGGTCTTAGTACGCCTTATCATGCATTAGGACCCCTAGGAGGTCCCCATGACCCCTATGGACACATTGGAATGCTCAAGTGTGTCCTAAGGGGTCCTATGACACCTTCAGACACACTTGAGCATTCAAATGTGTCAAAAGGGGTCATGGGGACTTCCTAGGGGTCCTAGTATGCCTTATCACACTTTAGGACACCTAGGATGTCCTCATAACCCCTATGGACACATTGGAATGCTCAAGTGTGTACTAAGGTGTCCTACGACCCCCTCGAACACACTTGAGCATTCAAATGTATCAAAAGGGGTCATTGGGACTTCCTAGGGGTCATAGTATGCCTTATCACATGTTAAGACCCCTAGGAAGTCCTCATGACCCCTATAGAAACATTGGAATGCTCACGTGTGTCCTAAGCAGTCCTGCAACCCCTTCGGACACACTTGAGCATTAAAATGTGTCAAAAGGGGTCATGGGTACTTCCTAGGGGTCCTAGTATGCCTTATCACATGTTAGGACCCCTAGGAGGTCTCCATGACCCCTATGAACACATTGGAATGCTCAAGTGTGTCCTAAGGGGTCCTACAACCCGTTCAGACACACATGAGCATTCAAATGTATCAAAAGGGATCATGGAGACTTCCTAGGGGTTCTAGTATGCCTTATCATGTGTTACGACCCCTAGGACGTCCCCATGACCCCTATGGACACATTGGAATTCTCAAGTGTGTCCTAAGGGCTCCTATGACCCCTTCAAACACACTTGAGCATTCAAATGTGTTAAAAGGTGTCATGGAGACTTCCTAGGGTTCCTAATACCCCTTATCACGTGTTAGGACCCCTAGGAAGTCCTCATGACCCCTATGGACACATTGGAATGCTCAAGTGTGTCCTAAGGGGTCCTACAACCCTTTCAGACACACTTGAGCATTCAAATGTGTCAAAAGGGGTCATGGGGACTTCCTAGGGGTCCTAGAATGCCTTATCATATGTTAGGACCCCTAGGAGGTCCCCATGACCCCTATGGACACACTAGAATGCTCAAGTGTGTCCTAAGGGGTCCTACGACCCCTTTGGACACACTTGAGTATTCAAATGTGTTAAAAGGGGTGATGGGGACTTCCTAGGGGTCCTAGTATGCCTTATCACACGTTAGGACCCCTAGGAGGTCCCCATGACCCCTATGGACACATTAGAATGATCAAGTGTGTCCTAACGTGTCCTATGACCCCTTTAGACACACTTGAGCATTCAAATGTTTCAAAAGGAGTCATGGAGACTTCGTAGGGGTCCTAGTACACCTTATCATGCTTTAGGACCCCTAGGAGGTCCCCATGACCCCTATGGACACATTAGAATGCTCAAGTGTGTCCTAAGGGCTTCTATGACCCCTTCAGACACACTTGATCATTCAAATGTGTCAAAAAGGGTCATGGAGACTTCCTAGGAGTCCTAGTACCCCTTATCATGCGTTAGGACCCCTAGGAAGTCCTCATGACCCCTATGGACACATTGGAATGCTCAAGTGTGTTCTAAGGGGTCCTACGACCCCTTCAAACACACTTGAGCATTCAAATGTATCAAAATGGGTCATGGACACTTCCTAAGGGTCCTAGTATGCCTTATCACATGTTAGGACCCCTAGGAATCCCCCATGAGCCCTATGGAGACATTGGAATGCTCAAGTGTGTCCTAATGGGTCCTATGACCCCTTCAGACATAGTTGAGCATTCAAATGTTTTAAAACAGGTAATGGAGACTTCCTAGGGGTCCTAGTACACCTTATAATGCGGTAGGACCCCGAGGATGTCCCCATGACACCTATCGATACATTGGATCACTCAAGTGTGTCATAAGGTTTCCTATGACCTCTTCGAACACACTTGAGCATTCAAATGTGTCAAAAGGGGTCACGGGGACTTCCTAGGGGTCCTAGTATGCCTTATCATGTATTAGGACCCCTAGGAAGTCCTCATGACCCCTATGGACACATTGGAACACTCAAGTGTGTCCTAAGGGGTCCTACGACCCCTTTAGACACACTTGAGTATTCAAATGTGTCAAAAGGGGTCATAGAGACTTCCTAGGGGTCCTAGTATGCCTTATCACGTGTCAGGACCCCTAGGAAGCCCCCATAACCCATATAGACACATTGGAATGCTCAAGTGTGTTCTGAGAGGTCCTATGACCCCTTTGAACACACTTGAGGATTCAAATGTTTCAAAAGAGGTCATGGGGACTTCCTAGGGGTCTTAGTATGCCTTATCACACATTAGGACCCCTAGGAGGTCCCCATGACCCCTGTGGACACATTGGAATGCTCAAGTGCATCATAAGGGGTCCTATGACCCCTTCAAACACACTTGAGCATTCAAATGTGTCAAAAGGGGTCATGGAGACTTCCTAGGGGTCCTAGTATGCCTTATCATGTGTTAGGACCCCTAGGATGTCCCCATGACCCCTATGGACACATTGGAATGCTCAAGTGTCTCCTAAGGTGTCCTACGACTCATTCAAACACACTTGAGCATTAAAATGTGTCAAAATGTGTCATGGGGACTTCCTAGGGGTCCTAGTACTCCCCATCACATGTTAGGACCCCTAGGAGGTCCCCATGACCCATATGGACACATTGGAGGTGAAGGCTCTAGATCTGAGAGAGAGAGAGAGAGGGGGGGGGGGGAAAGGGAGAGAGAGAGAGAGAGGGGGGGGGGAAAGGGAGAGAGAGAGATAGAGAGAGATAGATAGATAGAGAGAGAGAGAGAGAGAGAGAGAGAGAGAGAGAGAGAGAGAGAGAGAGAGAGAGAGAGAGAGAGAGAGAGAGAGATTTTGACAAAATTTCAGTGGGAGATATCAGATATCGGATAATATCAGATATCTGTTAATTTTAGATATTTGATTTTATTTACTGGTGTTAAAAAAAAAACAAGATTCTCTGGGTCCTTCCAAAGAGTCACGTGTTTTGCTTGAATTACGGGATTTGAGTTGCAGCGAGAAGACAAAAAAACACTTTTTGGGGTGATTTTCTCTATTAGCAAAGGTATTTCATCTTTTTTGGGGGTTATTTTCTCTATTACGAGAGGTATTTGCATCTTCTTTTTAGTCTATGGGAAGTAGTAGTCGTCGAAAGCATAAAGAGAAGAGGAGACTCACAAATGAAGATGTTGAAGTGTATAAAGAAATGGATAGGGTTGCCCATCAGAACAAGAGACAAGGTATGTTAAATATGAATGAAGATATCAGCAGTGACCCACCTTTGAATGTGGTTTCAAGTGGAGAACATGAATTTGAAGATGAAAATGTAGGTTTTGAAAATGAGAATTTAGGTTTTGAAGATGAAAATGTAGGTTTTGAAAATGAACATGTAGATGTGGCCAATGGAAGCATGGATTTTGTCATTGATAATCCACCGATTGAATATGAAGGAATTGGCAATGATAATCAAAGTTACACATCTCCAAATTATATGAGAAATGAAGTCCCTTCGAAGGAAGAAAGACAAACTTCAAAATTGAGACCTTTAAGAAGAACTAAATGGTTAGTTGAAATTGATGAGAACATAATGAGCAATTTTGATGGCAAGAGATCAGAAAGAACCGTTTGGTTGTGGGTTCCAAAACTTTTTGGTTAGTTTTTTAGGCACAATGTCAAATGTTTGTTGAATTGTTAAAGATGCAGAAGATGAGACATATACTAGTCAAATTGAAGATTAGTGTGAACAAGAAAAAGGAGCGGAATGCTATTATTGTGAGAAATATTTTTAGTGCTCTCAATTCCATTGGGAAGACTACCAAGGAAAAAGATAAGAGAGCCACTAGGAGGGTTATTACAACCTCCTTAGTAAGTCATCATTTGAGAAAGGCTCATTTGATGAGACAAACTTGTGTTGACTTGAATCTAAATCGTAAAACTTTGGATAGAGCACTTGCAAGAAGAGAAAGACTTGATGATCCTCTTCAAAATGATACATGGGATTATGGTGGGAGACTTTCACGTTGTGATAAGTAGCTTACTGATTCTGTGAAGGATCAAATTCAACTATTTTGGCAATCTAACTCAAGAGTGTCACCAAATGTGAAGGATGTCTTGAAGTTGAAAATTGGCATTCGAGACTGCACCCCACATCCCAAACATTATTTGGGGGTGACTCAAACAATGTTGTTCAAAAAAATTTGTGAGATATATCCAACATTGCAAATATCACATGAGCTTTTGAAGCCCTGAAGCCTTTTTTTTGTGTGCCTCTTAAGATTCGAAATACTTGTTGTTGCGAATATCATGTGGAATTTTCAATGCACCATGAATTGTTACAATCCATTCATTCTACTTTGCATAGTAGTGAAATGTTGGAGGAGTGTGGTGCAAGTGCTCTTCCAAAATCATCAAGAGACTTGTTAGATCATTTTTTATGTCCTAGAGATGATGGATGTTTCTTTTATAGAAAATATTGCTTAAATGACAAGTGCTCAAAGTGTGGTGGGCTAGTGAAGTTTGTTGAATGTTTTCATGAGGGCTGCAAACATGATTTTGGAAAGACAGTTGTCCCCAAAAAGGTATATGAAACTGTTAAATATACATTAAAAAGTGGAGGTGAAGGCTCTAGATGTGAGTTGGTTACTAAAGAATGTAATGTAGCTGATTTTATTTTAGATTTCAGGAAGAATCTTTTTTACAAGTATGCAAGGCATAGTCATAGGTCTCAGTGGTTGGATCAACAATTCAGGATGTGTAAGGACACTTTCCCGATTGTCACTATTATATTGGTTGTTGACTTTGCAAAGAATTGTACATTGCAGCCCCAAAATGAGTTGCAAGCTCGATATTACAATTCTATTCAGGTTTCTATTTTTGTGCACATAATATATAGACATTCCCCTGATAGTATCGAAGATGACCAGAAGATAATTAGAGAGTACCATTTTTATATGAGGGATGATAGATCGCACTCATCTGAGTTTTTCCAACATTTCTTTGAGAATTATTTTGAGTGGGTGCGGGAAAATAGTATTGCTATGGATAGACATCTCATTTGGTCAGATAACTGCACAAGTCAATTAAAAAATTCTCGTATGTTTTATTGGTTATGTAGAATGCATGTAGAGAGAGGTGTACCTCATATTTGGAGTTTTTTTTAGGCCGGTCATGGAAAAGGGGAGCATGATGGAGCAGGTGCATGTGTAAAGAGAGCTCTAGTTAAGGAGCAACTAAGGATTTCAGGTGCATAACTCATTGATGCCCATTCTATTGTTTATTTTTGTACTTCAACATTGTCACAAGGGGGGACTCTTGATTTAGTAGTGCGCAGATTATTTTGGTTGGTTGAGTTGGGCACAATAGGAGATAGGTTGGATTGTCAAACTGTGAAAGATTCTACAAAAATGCATTCATTTCAAAGCTTAGATGCTAGTACATGGACCATTTGGACAGGAGAGTTATCTTGTTATTGTCTGAGTTGTCTTTAGTGTGATAGGGATTAGTGTGAGTCAAGTGAGTGGGTTGATACATGGGTTCCACATTATCTTACTCCTTTATCTCTCATAGTCTCTATAATAAATGATGACATGGATTGTTCACTTGACTATGACCATCTCTCAGATCTTCTATAGCTAGGACATGTTTTTGCATTGGTTGCACCAGAAGGGAATGATGAGAGATCAGATTACTGGTTAGCACATTATGTACGAGGAAAGTAGAAACTTGCATAACCGATGACAGATGATGATATGTTCACATATCCAACAAGATCACATGTTGTTGCAGGAACATGGTTGTGCACATATGTGATTAGAAATAATGACATTCTTGCATTTGAAGACTATGAGAAGCACAAAACCATTCTCATGTATTCACACCTTGTTATAGCAGCCAATGTCAAGTTGTTGAAACATCAAGGAAAACCAAAGACAAAGGAACTTTGGACTATTAGTAGTATTGATCATGAAGTAATACTGAATACTCTCAAGCACCGAGATGACCCTTCATGCACACTTCAATAGGTAACTTCAACTCATTTTAGATATAGTTGTGTAATTTTCATATTTAGATGCCAAAAGGACACTTCTTAAATTCTCTATTAACTTTTCTTCTGCCTTCCGAATGCAAGGAATGGAGCAAAAAGGACACTTATTTTTTATATATAGTTGTGTAATTTGCATATTTAGATGCCAAATTTTGTATATAAAACCAACAATCGAATGTAATGTGCATAGTTATATGCCAAATTTTGTATATAAAAACAACAATCGAATGTAATGTGCATATTTAGATGCCAAATTTTGTATATAAAAACAACAATCAAATGTAATGTGCATATTTAGATGCCAAATTTTGTATATAAAAAATATGATGCAAAATTTGAAATATAAAAGAGCCCATGGGGTTGAATTGCAAATATTAAAAGCCCACATTTGTATCATCTTAATGCCATGTAAAGTGCAAAAAATGTGTTTCCTTACTATGAATGTTGTATCCTTATATAATTTGTATAGTCTTAATTTTGTGTCCTTACATTTCTATTGTCTTAATTCCATTACATTTGTATTGTCAAATGATGTAATAGTTGGAGTCATTGATTCAAAATTGGTCAAATATGTCCAAAGTAAAATGATGATTCCTTGGGGTGAAGGGATAGTGTTCAAGGATTGCATCCTAGCACCAAATGGACTATGCCATTAGCTTTGGTTGGGTGGGTAAATGCTAGGGACAACCATATTTCAACCAATGAGTTAGTAGAACATTCTGGAACATGCCGGACCAAAGTGTCCCCAAGGTGCACTAAGCAAGATTGGTCAGTGAAATTTCAAGGCTCGTAACTCAGACCCCGTGAGAGGTATCGACGATCCATGAGATGCTACAGGATGAAATTCCCAAGGTCTACAATGTCTCTCCATTCAGGGAGATTCAATTTTTTTTGAATTTGGCATGCCAGTCTCGCTCGATGCCAAAACTTGCAGTGAGGGTCAGTTGAAAGTTGCACCAATGGATTACTTCCAAACCATTTGTCCTGACATTGAATGGACTATACAATTAGCTTTGGTTGGGTGGGTAAATGCTAGGGACAACCTTGTTTTGACCACTCAATTAGTAGAACGTTCGAACCACACCGGACCAAAGTGTCCCCAAAGTGCACTAAGCATGATTGGTCAGTGAAATTTCAAGGCTCATAACTCAGACCCTGTGAGAGGTATCAACGATCCATGAGATGCTACAAGATGAAGTTTCCAGGGCCTACAATAACATCTCTCCATTCTGGGAGATTCAATTTTTTTTGAATTTGGCACGCCAGTCTCGCTCGATGCCAAAACTTGTAGTGAGGGTCAGTTGAAAGTTACACCAATGGATTACTTCCAAACCATTTGTCTCGGCACTGAATGGACTATGCCATTAGCTCTGGTTGGGTGGGTAAATGCTAGGGACAACCCCATTTTGACCACTCAGTCAGTAGAATGTTCCGAACCATGCCAGACCAAAGTGTCCCCAAGGTGCATTAAGCATGATTGGTCAACAAAATTTCAAGGCTCGTAACTCAGACACCGTGAGAGGTATCAGAGATCCATGAGATAAAACACAAAAATTTTTCTAAGGCATACAATAACCTCTCTCCATTCTGGGAGATTCAAATTTGTTTAAATTTGGCATGTCAGTCTCGCTCGATGCCAAAACTTGCAGTGAGGGTCAGTTGAAAGTTGCACCAATGGATTACTTCCAAACCATTTGTCCTGACATTGAATGGACTGTGCCATTAGCTCTGGTTAGGTAGGTAAATTCTAGGGACAACCCTATTTCAAGCACTGAGTCAGTAGAACATTCTGAACCATGCCAGACCAAAGTGTCCCCAAGGTGCACTAAGCACAATTGGTCAGAAAACTTTCAAGGCTTGTAACTCGGACCCCGTGAGAGGTATTGGTGATCCATAAGATGCTATAGGATGGAATTTTTGAGGCCTACAATAACCTCTCTCCATTCTAGGAGATTCATTTTTTTTTAAATTTGGCACACCAATCTCGCTCAATGCCAAAACTTGCGGTGAGGGTCAGTTGAAAGTTGCACCAATGGATTACTTCCAAACCGTTCATCCTGGCACCGAATGGACTGTGCCATTAGCTCTAGTTGGGAGGGTAAACACTAGGGACATCCTTTTTTTGACCACTAATTCAGTAGAATGTTCTAGACCACGCCGAACCAAAGTGTCCCCAAGGTGCACTAAGCACGATTGGTCAATGAACTTTCAAGGCTCGTAACTCAGACACTGTGAGAGGTATTAGAGATATGTGAGATGCTACAAGATGGTGTTTTTGAGGCCTTCAATAACCTCTCTCTATTCTGGGAGATTAAAATTTGTTTAAATTTGGCACGCTAGTCTCGCTCGATGCCAAAACTTGCAGTGAGGGTCAATTGAAAGTTGCACCAATGGATTACTTCCAAACCATTCATCTTGGCAAAGAATGGACTGTGCCATTAGCTCCGGTTAGGTAGGTAAACACTAGGGACAACCCCATTTTGACCACTCAGTTAGTAGAATGTTCTGGATCACGCTGGACCAAAGTGTCCCCAAGGTGCACTAAGCATGATTGGTCAGTGAACTTTCAAGGCTCGTAACTCAGACACCATGAGAGGTATCATAGATCCATGAGATGCTACATGATGACATTTTTGAGGCCTACAATAACCTCTCTCCATTCTGGGAGATTCAATTTTTTTTGAATTTGCACGCTAGTCTCGCTCGATGCCAAAACTTGCAGTGAGGGTCAGTTGAAAGTTGCACCAATGGATTACTTCCAAACCATTCATCCCGATACCAAATGGACTATTCCATTAGCTCCAGTTGGGTGGTTAAACACTATGGACAACCCCTTTTTGACCACTGATTCAATAGAACATTCTGGACCACGCCAGACCCAAGTGTCCCCAAGGTGCACTAAGCATGATTGGTCAGCAAAATTTCAAGGCTCGTAACTCAGACCCTATGAGTGGTATAGGAGATCTGTGAGAGGCTACAGGATGATGTTTCTGAGGCATACAATAACCTCTCTCCACTTTGGGAGATTCAATTTTTTTTGAATTTGGCACACTAGTCTCGCTTGATGCCAAAAATTGCAATGAGGGTCAGTTGAAAGTCACACCAATTAATTAGTTCAGAAACGTTCATCCAGGCACTGAATGGACTATGCCATTAGATCTAGTTGGGTGGGTAAATGCTAGGGACAACCCCATTTTGTCTACTGATTCAGTAGAATGTTTTGGACCACTCTAGACCAAAGTGTCCCCATGGTGCACTAAGCATGATTGGTTAGAAAAATTTTGAGGCTCGTAACTTGGACCTCGTGAGAGGTATCATCAATCCATGAGATGCTACAAGACCATGTTTCTTAAGTGTTCCTAGTGTATTTGTAGGGGTATAGGTAGAGTACTACTATTTTGTCCAAATGACCAATACCTAAATTTGAGATATGTTTTGATATGGCCAAAAGGGTGTTTGATTATGTAATTAGGCCATTTTGAAATCTTTTAGCCATTGGGAGTAAAGGGTAAGTCTAGAAACCTTGAAACCAGTTTAATAGATATCCTTATATACCTTAAATGATGAATTACACATGTGAACACACGTAGCACATAAAGTGTACACATAAATTTTCTTAAGTTGTGAAGCATACATGTAGCACATAGATTATAAAGCATACAACATGAATTCAATTTAGGCATGCACATAGCCCATACACGTGAATTTAGGTTATGAATAATGTACTTGAATATACATGAATATACTTAAGGCATAAATCGTATACATGAGTACATACACAAAAGCATATTTACATACTAACAATGAATAAAGAAACACACAATTAAAAAATTGGATCGAATATCAAGTTTCATATATATATCAAAATGAACAATAATTCTATACATGTTTATATATCAACATATCTAGATACAATGTGGTATACGCCATCTCAAAATGTGTCAGATGTCATCTCAAAATAAGAAGTTCAACTATAAATGTTTCTAGGACATCCTATTCTACTAGTGGATCATCAAAATGTAGCCTCTTTGAAGTATTCTTGGGCTCTGATGGATCTTGCATTCAAACACAAAAGTGAAACCCCAAGTTAGATTAAAATTCAGAATCATAGACAAGAATAATAAATAAAATTTAAACTAAATTGAACTCTCATATACCTCACCTCTCTGTCTCCTCCTACGGACAGGAGACCTAATATATGTCCTTGGTAGCACAGGAATAGTGCCACCAATGTCAACTCCCACCTATATATGTTTGCAAACATGAGATTGATCTACGAGTTATACTATTTAATGTTAAAAACTTGGTGGTAAATATATGTTTACAAAATAATTGAATTAACATTAAAACTTACCTGTGTTGAACTTTCATCAGGGATTGTTGGCTAAGTCATCAGTGATACAAACCCTTGGTGTTTTGGCTCCCTCAAACTAGGAGTGACCTAAAAAATTCAAATAGATACTTCATACTATCATAACTTGACCATATTATATATACTTGATAGTAAAATACACATAAATAAATTTAGAAATGTACGTACCATGGGGTTATCATTGTGAATGGATATGCTTGTGACTCTATCGTGATGATAGGGTCTCACAACATCATCATATGCCACTCTCTGTCAAATAAACCATGTAAATTAAAAATGAGTACACACAATTGAGAAGTATAAATGTATGCATAAATAAAATAAATTACTTAATTACCTTTCCTTTATCAACAACTAACACCTGCACCCCCTCACATTGCCCCCTGGTGGCAACTGGTGACACTTGCATCAGTATGTAAAAGATGAACATAAAAATTAGAAAAAAATGTACATATACTATTATCATAATTTAAAAGGAAACCAATGCGTACATTAAAATATGTGTACTATGTAAGTGTCAAGACCAAATGATATGCTAGAAAGCGTGGACGCCTCCTCCTTTGTCATCAACTGAATATAAATGTAACACATAAAAAGACATAAGTGGGAAATTATTATAAGGAAATTCTACAAAAAATACAAACAATAAAATTTAAATACAATGTAACAAGTGAATGTTTTACCCTTACCGTAACAGTGGGATTCAGTGGATCTGTACACTCCTAATGCACATCTCCATGAGCTGCTTCAGTGCCTGTAGTGTGCTGTGTATAATTTTCCCCGTCGAAGCTAAAATTATATGTATCACTATCAATCAAGGGTCCAAAGCACAGATTCTTGCATATAATGCAAGTGTGGGCCACACAAACATGTGATCTCGCAGAGGATGTGGAAGCACCAAAAGCATCAGGATGAGGAGGCAACAATGTTGTGGTCTACATAACTAGTAGATTACTCAACGTGTGAATGGCTCGAATAGTTTGTGAGCCGACCTCAGTAATAATGTTCAGATGTTGCACTGTGGGAGGTGGTGAAATTTCAAGAGGGGGGACATATGTGCGGGATTTCACCTGTTGTGCACATGGCCTATCTTGTGGAGTGCCTAAACCTACACCCTGGTTCGGTCTCATACTCTAATAATTCACCTTGTGACCAAGCAAAAATTCAACATACAATTTTCTAATAAAATAAAATGGGACATCCAAATTGATGTGAGGTGGTCTATCAAAAACCATCCACCAACGGTCCCAAAAGTTGTCATGTATTGCACTATTTGTGCACCATTTAATTGATAACTTGGTTTTTTTATGGTCTACTTTTAGACCGGTTTTAGGATCCACAAAAATATTAGCTATGTCATGTTTTTTTATATTTAGGTTCATGACTTGATCATAATCAAGCCCATCATCAAACTGGGCATGCATGGATTCGTGCCAAAGAAGTGCAGCATTATGTTGTTGTGTCAGTTTCTCCATGTTTTTAATTATTGATTTCAATGTCGTAAACATGGGGCACGATGTGGGGATATTGGCATATGTGGTTTGAAATCCTCTAAGTTCATTTAGATTATCTCCTATTAGATCTTCTAAATAGTGATGCTTTGTGACAGGTATGTCTTCTGGAGGTGGGGGATTTTTGGGAGGTGGTTCTGGATTGTTTGTGGGATCATTAGGAGGGTTTTCTAATTCCATGTCTGATAACAATGAATTTTTTTTTGATAATTACAATGAATTTTAAAAACAATACAAAAACTCATTGCTACCCTAATTTATATATAAAAAACTATATATTTCTATTTAAAAATAATCAAAACAATCAAAACAATACAAATTAAGAGCTTTCACCTACCTGGAAAATTAGGAAAAATTGGACAGGGGAAATGATATTAGATATCGGATAGCCGTAGCTACATTCACATTTTTACAATGAAAAAATGTTGAATGCGACTGGGTATAGAGATTTATAATTACTAGCAAATATCAAGTATCTAATATTATCGGATATCTGATTTGCCCTTTAGCTTTGGCTTTTGGCTTGGCCAAGTGTACTGACACCCAGGCCTACTAAAAAGTCAAAAAATCTATTTGTGCACTTTTGGATGAGTGAAAATTGGTTTTTTTCACATCACCACTTTTTGGCATACCATGATCCTGCACATACCCATAGAGTCTTTCGATATGCACACTCCTACAGGTTTGGTTGTTTGAGAATTTTTCATGTACATGTCCACAGGGAGCCCTAGTGATGGTAGATGTGGGTAGATCAAGAGTCTTTGCGTATCCTCTGAGAGATTCTTGGTGGTTTGGAGATGTCCTCTATTGGAGGGTACATTTAGACCACATTTCGAGCATCGATGTGATATGGAGACCCCACTGCCAGATGATAGAGTGGCCTGATACACAATTCTAGATGAGATATTCATAGCGGTAGAAGCTGCTAGAGGGTCATCAAAATCACATAGTGATGCCATACTATTATGATTGGGTGATGAGGCAGTTTGGCTTGTTACAGGGAGTCCCTAGAGCAGTACCTCACTATGCACATCTGACAAGGTACTATCAGAGACCCGGTGCCATACACCGACCATCGATAGCAAACATAGAGGATAATGATGTAGATGGGACAGAGGATTTAGAGGTACTGGTAGATGTGACCTATTCAGGCATGAGCTGAGATTACATCAGGTATTGGAGTCTGCATGGGACTTGCCCCATCTTCCCTGATGATTATCCTACATGTGATCTAGGTCTTTCAGATATGACACACTAGGATAGCAGTACAAGAGAGGAGGATGAGGATATCAGAGATGAGGAGGAACACATCCCTGAGGGATATCCCATGGAGGAGGAGAGAGCATAGAGAGCAGAGGAGATGCCCCCAGCTAGTGATACTGGTGCAGATGTACACATTTTTCATGCATCACCACTGAGATCATGATGGCCTCCATGCCCCCACATAGAGACACGGCCGTATAGGCCTAGACATAGTGAGCGTGGAGAGAGAATTCACTCCATGCCCCCACCATCTAGACATTTTAGTGATGTCCAGGAGGGAGACCCAGGTATGAGATGTGAGATTTGATTAAATATGCAATTTTATTTGAAATGAAAAGATACTAGACTGATAAATGTAATTTCATTCTATAGCTAGCGTAGTAGAGTGGAGGAGATTTTTATCTGAGATTCTCAAGGATACATGTATATCCTACCGACTACGAGTGAGAAATCAAGAGTCCTCTCTTGGATACAAAGATCCAGGTAGGAATGGAAATCTCTTTGTATGTATCCAATGAGAGATGAGGGTGTGCAGACAAAAGGAGGAGAAGTTGATAGCTAAGTTACAGAGTGCCCAAGGATGTTCACATGGTATGATCATATCCAGGAGCCACACATGGACACATAGATCTACATCTTCCTATCATAGGCCAGAGAGATTTGGAATCCATCGGCCATCAGAGCATAGTGATAGACAAAATGATAAATAGGGCCATTGGCCATATATGTATCAGAACTTGAAAAACACTTGATGAATGAAAATATTTCTTTACTAATTAGTTCTATGTTTGATTACTATGCTTTCATCAATATAAAACTTAATAGAAAGAAAGAAGGTGCATAAATATATTCAATATGTAATTTTGCTAGAACTACATAACCTATAAAAAAACTTTGTAAGGAATATAAAAATGCACAAGGAAAATAAAGAATGAAATTCAGGATAATAACATTTGAAATGCATAATATTAATAGGTTCCTTAAAAGAAACACCATCCATACTAGCAAGTTTATAATCACCTGAACCAAAGTCTTCAATAATAACAAAAGGTCCAAGCTAATTAGGGCTAAAGTTTCCTTTTTCACATGGCAAAGCATTCACATTTCGTTGATTTTCATATAGCACTAAATCACCAACTGAAAATGTTCGTTCAATTACCTTATGATTATATTATTTTTGTAGAGATTTATGGTAAGCTTTTATATGTTCTAATGCATGTATTCATTGTTCATCCAACATCTCTAGCTCTTGTAAACGTTGTTCACAAAAAGTATCCTTGTCAATTATCCCATGAAATGAAACACATAAAGAAGGTATTTCTAATTCCAAAGGAATAATAGCATCAATACCATAGACAAGATTATAAGGAGAAGTACCTGTGGCAGTACAAACACTAGTCCTATAAGCCCATAACGCATAAGTCAGTTGAGTATGCCATTCTTTCACATGCTTACTAACTTTTTTTCTTAGAATTTGTTCAATGATTTTATTTGATGCTTCAACTTGTCCATTAGATTGAGGATAATAAGGATTTGAAAATCTATGTTGAATTCAAAATTTCTCCAAGAATTTTGCGACTTCTTTGTTTTTAAAAGAGGTACCATTATCTGAAATTATCGTCGAAGGAATACCAAATCTTGTTATTATATTGTTAAGAATGAAATCATAAATAACATCTATAGTTGTTGAATGAAGAGGGACAACTTCGACCTATTTCATGAAGTAATTTGTAGTTGTCAAAATGTAAGTATGTCCTTGAGATGAGGCTAGTAGAGATTTTTCCAATAAGATCAAAACCCCAAATACTAAAAGGCCATGGAAAAACTTGATTACAAAGCTCATGAGTAGGAGCATGAATCAAATTACTATGTTGCTGACATTGAGGACATTTCTTAACAAACATGAAAGAATCTTGCTCCATTATTTGCCAATAATATCCCATTCTAAGCAATTTATTAACTAGGGATTTTCCACCAAAATGTCCCCCACAAGAACTAGAATGAGCTTCTGCTAAAGCTACTGAGATTTCAGTTCTATTGAGACATCTTAATAGTAATCCTTCATAATAGCGTTTGTAAAGTGTATCTCCTAAAATGATGTAATGTGTTGCAAGTTTCCTAATATGATTACACATGTTCCTTGTTGCGGATTCAGGAAAAGTACCATCTTTCAAAAAATCAAAAATATGTGAATACCATTCATCTGAATGCAAATTGAAATAATCAGAGGTAATTTGTTTAGAAATTGCATGACTTTTAAGAGTTTGTATAGTAAATTGAAAATTTTCATCATTATTCTCAAGACAAACCAAAGAAGCTATGCTTTCCATGGCGCCTGCATGTCAGTTATATTTTCTAGGTAAACTCTGAATCGTATAACAGGAGAATTGTGAAAGCACATCAAGAGCTAAATCTCTATATTGTGTCATTTTATCATTCTTAGTCTGATAAGATCCTTTAATTTGTTCAACAATCAATTGTGAATTTCCATATATTAGAAAATGTTTGATGTTCAGGGATGAAGCTCCTCGTAGGCCAACTATAAGAGCTTCATACTCCGCAATGTTATTAGTACAAGGAAAAGTTAATTTGTATGATAAAGGGATTGTCTTTTTCATAGGAGGAATCAAGGTAATACCAACACTAGAACATTTCTTACATTTAGACCCATCAAAATATAATTCCCAAATATCATCCTATTGAATAGCTAGAATATTATCATCAGGGAATTCTATTGAAGTGGAACATGTATCATAATGAGGACAAGGAGCTTCAGCTAAATAATCTGTTAAAGCCTATCCCTTTATAGATTTTTGAGAAATAAAATTAAGATCAAATTCTATAAGTAACATCACCCACTTTGCCAAACGGCTAGAGAGATCAGTTTGTGAGAAAAGATGTTTCAAAGGATCAAATTTAATAATCACATTGACTTCAACATTTATAAGATGATGCCCGAGTTTCTGACATGCATAAACTACAGCTAGACATTGTCTTTCCAAATCTGTATATCTTGTTTCATAATCAAGTAAAGTCCAACTAATGTAATACACAAGTCATTCCTTCCTATCATTATCATTTTGAGCTAACAACACACTCACAGCCTTCAGAGTTGCTGAAGTATACAAATGGAATGGTTTATCAAATTTAGTCGGCTGCAAGATAGGAGGATTGGCAAGATACTCCTTAAATTTCTCAAAATTTTGTTTACATTCATCATTCCAAGAAAAAGTGGTATCCTTTCTAAGTCGGGAAGTAAAAGGAATAGTTATATCCACTAAATTAGAAATAAAGAGACAAATGGCTTGTATTTTTCCTTGCAAACTTCATAACTGAGAAATATTCTTAGGAGGAGGCATATTAACAATAGCTTCAATCTTTTCATTATCTACTTCTATGCCTCACTTAGAGTTTATAAATCCTAATAGTTTATTGGAATCAACTCCAAAGATGCATTTCTTAGGATTTAATCTTATGTTGTAACGTCTAATCCTTACAAATATTTGTCATAAAATTATAACATGAGCTTCTCTGTGTATAGACTTTGCTAATATATCATCCACATAATCTTCAAGGATCTTATGAATGTAATCATGAAAAATCAAAGTCATAGCTCGTTGATAAGTTGCTCCAAAATTCTTTAATCCAAAAGGCATCATGACCCATCAAAATGTTCCCCAAGGTGTTATAAATGCAGTCTTAAATTGATCTTGAGGAGGGATAAAGATTTGATTATACCTTGAAAAACCATCCATAAAAGATAACAAGGCATGACCCACTGTTGAATCCACAATCATATCAATGTTAGGTAATGGGAAATCATCTTTTAAGGATGCTTTATTTAAATCTCTAAAATTAGTGCACATCCTTATCTTATTTTCTCCTATTGAAATAGGCACAATATTTGAAATCCAATCTGAGTAATTAATAGAATGGATAAATCCAAAATCCAATAATTTTTCAATTTCACGTTTGACTAATAAAGCAATCCGTGGATTCATCTTTCAAATTTTCTTCTTCACAGGTTTCATATTTGGTTTTAAAACAATATTATGAGTAAAAATCTTAGAATCAATACCTAGAATATCTGAATATGTCCAAGCAAAGATATCCTTAAATTCAAGAAAAAGAGAAACCAAATGATCACGTTCATCCTGATTCAAATATCTTCCAATATTTATCATCTTTTCATTGTTGTTCTCATCCATTTGAATATCAACAGTCTCAGTTATCAACAAATCACTTCGTATTGGAGGATCCATTGATAACAGAAGAATAACTTGTTTATCATGTTCCCCAAAATAAGCATCAGTACTTAAACAATAAGGCTTCTGTCGTTTGTGATGAAACTTAGGTAAGTCCTCATAAACTCCCAAAAATTCCATTAAGGCTTCATCTTCAGGAAAAATGTCCAAAGTAGGTTCTTGATTAAGGTCAATGAGAAGTGACTTAACCAATTTCAACTATCCACTACATATATGATTAACATTAAGAGGAAAAAATTATGGTTTTCTATAAGGATTGAATCGTAATCCATATGTATGATCATAAATTTCATTATCCAAAGGTACTTGTATACCTTGTTCATATTTACCACATCCTTTCCCATTAAATCCTAATTTTTTAAGAAAATGATAACCAGGACCATATTGATCAGTCATATCAGATGGAGTCCAAGGAGCGGCATATGTCACAATATCATAATAATTAGGCTTTATCATTTCAATTGTTTCATTAATTGAAGCAGCAAAAAAATTACTTTTTAATTCCTTAGAAAGAAGGGAAGGAGTAAAAACTTGTTTCTCAAATTCACTTTGTTGCTTCATGAATTCCAAATTAGAGACCTTATATTCTCCAATGAAGGTAGGATTAAAATCCAATGTCCCCCAATCATCCTCAGTCAAAGAAGAAGATGGAGCTTCTGGTTGTTGAATCTGAAGTTGTTTTATCTCAGATTGTTGTATGTCTGGTTGTTTTTCAATCTCTTTACTTGGTTGAAGAGGCTCAGAGATTTTAGCATATTATGCATTTAAGCAAGGATTTGGCACATCATCTGCATGTAATGTATACATTAAGTAGTTATAGATGAACCTAACCTTGCGATAAAGAGTAGAAGGAACTACATGCATAATATGTAACCATGGTCTTCCTAAAAGAAGGTTATAATTGAGAGGTCCAGGCATAACATGAATAGGAGTATTTAGAATAACTGGACCAACTTTAATAGGTAAGGTAATAATTCCCAAAGTTCTCTTCACAATATTGTCAAATCCACGTATGGGAACATTATCAAGTTGAATAGTAGTGAGATTAGCTTTAATTGCCTTAAGCATATCCATGCTACAAACATTAAGCCCAGATCCATTATCAATTAACATTCTTTGAATGATATTCTGGTTAATAGAGACAACAACCATAAGAACATCATATTTATTCTGCACCTCGGGAGAAGGTAAATCATTATCAGAAAACACAATAGGAGGTATAGAAGGCATAGTATGCATACAATCTAAAATAGAATGAATGTTCTCTTGATTAGGAGGAGAAGAAAGAAGAGTGGATAAAGCTTTTTGCAATGCCTCATGATATGTCAGGGAAGTTTGAAGCAATTCCCATAAAGATATCTTAGCAAGACTAGCACATAATTGGTCAACTAAGTTATAATCCTTAAAGGTAGAAGGAAACCTAGGAGCTTGAGGAAGCATAGGTTGAGAAGGTGCTAAAGAAACTAGAACAATAGGCTGTGGGTTATTCCACATCCGATAAGCATGTGAAACAAAATCAGTGTTATCAACAAAATCCAAAGGATCTCTAGGTTTACCCTTAATCCTTATACAAGGACATCCTTTTACCATCATCAAAGGTGTAGGATATATCATTTTAGGTTTATCAATGTTGCAAATAGTGGGACATGAAGGTAGCCATGCATACACCCTATGGTAAAGGTCAATTGGAGAGGTTGTGGAGGAGAGTGAAATAGGAATAGGATCAGTGGAGATCTTATCCGGACCATTTTCATCCTCACTACCATGTACCTCATTAAGGAATTTATCCTCTTGTACAATAAAAGCCTCATCAAAGTACTCAAAACAAGAATCATACATAAAGAATACAAAGAAATACTAAAAGCATGAAAATGTAAATATTTTTGTATTTTTAAGAAATTTTGCAATTTTTTGTATTTTTGAAATATAAATGAAACTAAAGTATAAATGCAAGAAATCTAATCTTATAAGCATGCAAGATTTAAATCTAACACCAAAAAAGAAAGAGTTGTCGTAAACGGGTTCACCAAAATGAATAGGTGTAAAATGGAACTTTAACAATGCATCTATCATTCACCTACTCATTTGTTTTGTTTTGTCTTGAATTGAAATTGAAGGAGTAATGTAAAACTAAAATGCTTGAAATTAGATAAGATAGGGTACATACCTCATAATGGAACAAATCTAGAAATACCTATTTTCTTATGCATATGTACAGTCTTTTGAAATTTTGCAACCAAATTTGGGACCAGAAAATCACAACAGAGAAAACCCAGAAAAATTTTATCTTTTTGGAAGTAGGTCATCCTTGACCTAGATAGTGGGGCAAGGTCTTACCCTGGGTTAGGATCCTACCCTCAATGTAGGTCATCCTTGACCCAAAACAACTCCGATGAAAAATCTGTTCACGGATCTCGAAAGTTCACCGAAAAGGGTATTCAGATTTAAACTTCAATTCTTGAAACAACGACCGTAGATATTTGAAAATGGTGTTTTGGGGTGGCTATATAGGGTTTTTCCTTAGTCAAATCCCCATCTTGGTGATCTCCACCTCCATGAATAGCCGGTTGTAATAGAATGTGTATGTATTGAAAGTGTAATGCCAAGATCTAATCCTCTAGATTGAAACCCTAGCATGAATATGTATGAGAAAGAAATGCATAGATTTGAACAAGATAAGAAAGCATACCAAGACCCCAAGGCTAAAGTAATCCTACAAAAATCATAATCCATAATTTCTACCCCATGATTGTATCTTTGAATGCTTGAATATTGACAATGGTGGATCAAGGAAGAAAGGACCTCTCTTGCTCCAAATAGATGTTCACAATGGTGTGTTCACAAAGATGCTTGATATAAAAAATGGCTTGATCTTCTATATCATCCTCTTGTAATCTTTCTTCTTCACTTCACCATCACTTACTTGCTTGAATCAATTATGTCTCCACTTGATGTATGAGAGTCTTTATATAGAGGTTTCAAGGTGAGGCTCCTAGAGTAATGTGAGGACCCATAATTCAAATTTTAGCTCAAATTATGATCCAATCACAATGAAAAACTAAGGAGGGAAAATAAATAAATGAAATTCAAATTAAAACCCTTTCGCACTCAGATCCAAAGGCTCGACATTGATTTCAGGGCCCTCCGGGACCAAATTTTAAAAAGGGGGATCAAATCCCGAAAGATGTCAAAGATGAACTCATCTTTGACCTAGGTCAAGGATGACCTAGATATTGACCTAGGTCAGGGAAGACCTCATCCATGACCCAGGGATCTAGATCCTACCAGAATTAGAAATGAGAAGTCCCGGGGATGGCCAGAGACCTATAAATGACATCAGAATAGGGTAGAGTGCCAGGGAGAGGCACAAAATCCTATGATGAACATGATGAAATCTAGGAGGACCTATTCCTAAGTCCTACCTAGAAAATAGAGCCATAGAGAAGGGAAATTAAGGAGAATCCTTGGGATCCTAACCCTAATTTCACCTAGAATGAAGAAAATAAGTGCAAAATGCATCCTAAATGCAAGTATATCATGATAAATGTACTAAAAGAGGGTGCTTAACCTATCAAGATGGAAGTGCTTCCATTTTAATATCACACACACACACACACACACACACACATATCAAATAATATAATTTTAGCTTAGATCCATTTTCTTTAAAGTGATAATTCAGAAATGTATAGGTAACATGATAGAGAATTCAAAGAAAATTGTTGAATGGTTTCAAAGTCATTTTGCTCCTCGGGACACCAAATACAAAAAATGTTATTTTTGGGAAGTGAAAGGTAATTTATATTTTTTTGTAAAATTTTAAATTAAATTTTGATTTCGTGTTCATGTCTATCTTTTCATAATTGTTGATCTAAAAATGTGCAACTTTCATTTCATATTTGTAACAGATATAGACTGATCTAATCATTACAATTGTCAAAGAATTGTTGGTATTAGAAGTTTACATCAATTGATCACTACAGGACAACACAAGCCTCTTTTGATTCAAGTAAGAGAAAAATCATGTTTATGTGCTCAATGCATTGAAGACAATCCATTGAGTCAATGTGAGAATATTGCAAATGGATATGTTTCACGATGGGATATGAAGGAGTTAATCAGAATGCCTCCTTATGAAGATGATGACATTGACATAAACATTCATGATCCTATATATTCAGCTAATTATGAGTGTGTTTTTGATTTAGTTGTTATAGGTGCATGCACATACATGTTCTTTTATTTAATTTTAATTTATCGTATAAGTGATGTTTAATTTTAATAGAATCCATTTGTATAGGTGACATTTTTGTTGTAGTTGCAGATCCTGACAATGCAGAAAGTGTAGATTATTATCTACTAAGATGCACGAAAGAAAAATACAAGTTGACAGAACAAACTATAGATGATGATGGATAGACATATCCAATTGGTTTAGTTGTTATTGAAGGAAACTATTATCAGCAAATAAAGGTTGACAAAAATGGTGTTCAATTTATTAAATACATGTGTGGCCAAAAAGTTATACATTACAATCACTTGGTTATAGAAACGAAGTTGCAATTCGAGACATTGCAAAAAAGAGGACGTGACAATCAAAAGTGGAGGTTGTCTATTGAAGAACATGAAAAACTTTTGGAGATAATAAAAGATAGAGAGGATCCAGAGTATATGTATCAGGAGCTTTAAAATAAACTTCCTTTTGTAGCTCTTGTACTTTCATATTTGAACTCTATAGTTTGAAGTTTCATGTTTGAATTCATATATCTTGTATGTTTTTATGTATGTTAGTTAATTAATTGTATGCTTTGATTAATTAGTTAGTTAATTAAATGTATGCTTTGATTAATGCTTTTGGTAATTATGCTTTAGTTAATTATGATAGCTAGTTACTTAATTAATTATATGCTTTGATGCATTACCTCCCCTTAAGACATTAGTTAGTTACTTATTTAATTATTTTTTACTTGCATGACATTAGTTAGATTACTTAATTATGTTAGTTACCTAATTATGTTAGTTAATTATGTTAGTTAGATTACTTAATTATGTTAGTTACCTAATTATGCTAGTTAATTATGTTAGTTAGATTACTTAATTATGTTAGTTACCTACTTAATTAATTGTCCTAATTGTTAGTCTGTTAATTATGTTACTTTATTTATGCTTTTGGTAATTTTGTTAGTTAATTATGCTTTAGTTAATTATGTTACTTACTTAATTAATTGGTAATTGTTACTTAATTAATTATATGCTTTGATGCATTACCTCCCCTTAAGACCTCCCCTTAAGACATTAGTTAGTTACTTATTTAATTGTTTTTTACTTACATGGCATTAGTTAGATTACTTAATTGTTAGAAATATCTAAAATGACATTAGTACATGGCATAACATAATGTATACATAACATGTATAAAAAAAAGTCTAAAAGATGAAATAACACATGAACATATAACATGTAATGTATAAAATATGTAACATGTAATGTCTGAAATATGTAATGTAATGTATAAAATATGAAATAACATACAACCATATACCATGTACATATATGGAATGACTAAACTATCTACATGTATATATGAAATGTCACATGAAATATCTAAAATAACATGGTCGCTCAACTAGGCCCATGTCCTAATCCGTGACCTGATGGTGGTGCACCTCCTCCTAATGTTTGTGTACAATAAACAAAATATGTCATGCATACATACATGTATAATAAATTTTAAATACTTATGATCATAGAAAAATTAAATTTTTGAAAAAACATCTCAATGTACCTGTGTATCATGATGGCTAGGATCGCGTGGAGTCTGTAAATCTCCATATGTTGCAGCATCCTCATCGATAACCTCCTACAATACACATATATATAACATATATTAAAATCAAAATTCAATTATTTGTGTAATTTTTTTAAATAAATAAAAATTTAATTTAATTATATATACCATAGTAGCCTATAATACTTTCCCAAAAGTGCTCAAATCTGACTCATGTAATGACAGCTGTGCAGGATCAAACTGGTCATCTATAAGCTATGTAGTAAAAAGTTGACGACCTAGACATGATGAAGTGGCCTACATGGTCTGATGAGGAGTTGTAGGTGGTGTAGTCTGGGGAGGAGCTATAGGTGATGGTGTAGTCTGCTAAGGACCTATCGGTGCTACAGTCTATGGAGGAGATGTAGGTGGTGGTGTATTCTCCTTAGGACTTGTTAGTGGTGCAGTCTACTGAGAACTTGGTCTAGTAGGTCTCGCAAGAAAGGTCATGTCAAATGATGGAACCTCTCTAAGAAAAACCCCACCGAGCATTTGTATGGTTTGATATACACAAAGTAGATCACTGGATAATAATGTGCTCATACATCAC